>OZ018332.1:91561843-91904343 GCA_963969495.1 Ceratothoa steindachneri | reverse complement strand
TAATACACATGAATGTCAACGGGTGGGACGGAAAAAGTCCCACCATCGGCAATATTATGCAACAAAGCGACCTTGACATAATACTCATTTCTGAACACCGACTCAACGCGCAATAACATTTAAAAAAATTTCAATACGACGTCATTAACAAAAATAACAGCCAGGAACGGTATGACTGCTGCGCAATAGCCGTCAAAAAGGATTCAAATATATGACTTTGGAAGACTTAGATGAATCTTACATGGCCATTGAAGTGGGTACAGCCCTAAGAAGACTAGTCGTTGCCACGGGGTACCAAACACCAAAGCCCGGCTACGTTCCCATGCACAACCTCTTGCAAATATTTAGCGACCAGAGAAGCGTTCTCTTCACTGGCGATCTAAATGCAAGATGTGCAGTGGCAGAATCCACCACCCACAACAATGCAGGCAGTAACATTGCTATACTGCTAGACCTCAATATATGACAAAAATCGGACCCAAATTCCCGACATTCATAAATGCGATGACAGCCACAAAACCTGAAATATTTTTTTGACTATTACATTGACCCGGGCCCCATTATTCGGAGCTACCACCAGGCTATTAAAATTGCGGTAGCATTAAACCCCATACAAATTCAAATCCCAGAATGCAAAAGATACAAGCAAGCGAACTGGAAAAAGTACAGAAAATACCTTTCAAATTACCTCCTCGACCCGTTGTATGATTTAAACTTAGAAGAAAAAGTTGAGGAGCTGGATAAACTTTTCAATTACCTAATAGAAGCCGAATTAAATAGTATTCTTGATATTAAATTTAAAAATCTCCCAGCTACCCCCTGGACACCTCCCATGAGATCACTGGCCCAAGAATATAGAGACTTATTCAATGTAGTAGCGTTAATAGGCCGCAACCACAATGACTACAGAACACTAAGAGAAATAAGAGACGAACTACGAATGCTAATCACGGACCAACAAACATTATTTTGGGACAGACTTATAGACAAGCTTCTCATAGAAAAGGACTCTCACACTTTCTGGTAGACCGTAAAACGTCTAAAAGGGAAAAATCCACGTACAAAATTCACGATCAAACACAAAAACACAACACTTACAGAGACGGGATAGATTGAAGAAAACTTTAGAATTTTCTGTTCTTGACTCTTTAAAATTAACCTAGAAGAAAATGACAACTACGACCTCGAATTTGAAGCAGACGTAATACAACAAATAAACAATCAAATACATAAAACCTCCTCCTCATTGTATGTTGAACGAAAGGTTAATGGAGGACTATGGTAGCAAAATCACTGCCATAGAACTCTCCGTTACTCTAAAATCCCTTTGCCAAAGAGCTCCAGGTTACACGGGACTGACCCGCAAAAAATATATCCAGATTCCACCTAACATTTGGAGTGGCCTACTAAATATCATGAACGCCGCTCTGAACATGGGCTATTTCCTCGACCAGTGGAAATTGGCTAAGATGATTTTCAGCCAAAAAGCTGGAAAACTCCCGGACTGCCCTGCTAGCTTTCACCCAATATCTCTCTTATAGTTTGCTGGCAAGGTATTCGAGAAGATATTGGTTAACAGGGTTAACTCTTTTCTGGATGAAGCCAACTTGAATAACGAGCAGCAAAACGGCTTCAGAAGAAAAAAAAGGAACCGACACGGCAAAGATCAAGGCAGATAAAAGTCCTACCGACCTGGTGCTCCGTGGTGTCAGTGAAACTTTTGACAAGGTTTGGAAGAGGGGCCTACAATATATAGGCCTCAACCCCATTATTGATAAGATTTTGTGCGACTACATAATGGAGAGGAGAGCATGCATACAAATCATGGAACATAAAGGCCCGAATTCGACCTCGAAGCAGGGGTCCCTCAAGTGAGCTGTCTCTGTCCCCTTCTATACAAGACTTATACACGTGACCTACCATAACCATTCTCCAAGTGTTCAATATACGTTCAGTTCGCTGACGATATATCATAAATTTGTACTGCCGCTTATGTTCACAGGGAATTTATGGTGAGAAACACGGCTATGGAGATAACTAACAACAACTCCTTCGAGAGGAGATGGAAGATATCAACCAATACCCCCAAATTCAAAATAATTCCCATGTTTCGCTAGCCCTTCAACGATATACGTGTAGACGTGAAGCGAATCCCTTACTGCACAAAAGGGACGGTTCTAGGCCTCAAGATCACCATCAGGGGTTTCACGAGTCATATCGAGGGTACAGTCGTGAATGACAAGAGAGATTTGAAAGAGTTCTATAGGTTCTGTACCTTAAATCTCTCAAATAAACTCAGGATATTCAATGCGTGCATCCGCTCGAGACTCCTGTACCCCGCCGTGCCGCTGAACGCGAGCGCCGAGACCCACATTGTGAAACTTAAAAAAATCCAGAACAAACCGGTGTTTATTATCACAAATACATAAAGTGAACACAGAAGACAGAGGAAGATCCACGCCTCTGTTGGATTATCTCCTTTCAACGTGGGACTCCGCAAGAGAGAAAAGAGGATCTGGCAACTATTGGCACCCGCCTGTCCCCCGAGTTCTCTCGTACATACCAAGTCGCTTGACCAAAAAGACCTTTTAAAAGCAGAGAGGCTTTGACAGACGGCGACGTGACTTCAAAATAAACATGACAAAGTCGACAAAATATAAAAAATGAGTAGTGTAATGTTCAGGTTTCTTAGGTATTATTCACAACACTAAAATTACCAAATTTCTCGAAATAGTCTATTCAAAAGTTGATTTTCACTAAAAAAAATTACACAAAAAACCCACCCTTTATCAAAAACGCACAGCAGGAACAAAAATCCCGCCCCAAATAAAGGCTTGAATGCCAATCAAATCAAATCAAATCAAATCTAGCCTAATTAAATTAACAGGTTTAATTTAATTATGATAAATTATGCATTTTATAGTTTAAAAAAATAACATAAAAACTTAATCAAAATTTCCAGGGTTCTATTTATTCTCTCCCACACCACCTCAATTCTTCAACCTCACCCAATTTCACCACTTTACTCTATCACTATAACTTTCTCTCGCTTTCTCTCTCTAAATTTCACCAACTTTTTAAGTCGAAGTCCAAGTGAATATATATTGATAAAGTTAAAATTTGTACAGTTATAACAAAAGACTAATGTGTATCAGCCGTTTCTGTTAATAAGGATTTTGAGCTTGAAGTTCTCGCCCTATAGGGAGATGTAACATCTGAAGATAATTTTAAGATAAAACTTCGAAAATTAAAATCAGATATCTCATTCATTCCATTGTCCTTTAATCTTGATCACCGTTTTACGCAGCCTTCTTTCAAATAAGAAAAAAAAATCAGAGGTCACCTTGCCTAGAAATTCATTGCGAACTTGCACTATTTCGACAAACCCTGTTAAGAGTTACCAACTCTTGGTATAGCCTACCTATAACTCTGTGAAGATACTCCACCATTGAATTACACGCCCTGGTAACACCAACTTTCGTTGCCACTTTAACTGATGACCCCTCAAGACAGATCAAGATCAAGACAGAAGAATGGACCCATCAACAGAGCAACAATCTACTTATTTTATGTCTCAAGAAGTGAACTCTGCCCACTCAATTACTACCAAGCCTCTCGTCTTCAATGGTACACTTGTAGCGGGATGGTTCGAAATTGAACAAGTACAGTATCATATATATAAACCTGCGTCTTCAGTGTCCAATTCATACCCAAGTGATCTTAATAGATCGAATTACATACCTAATAACAATTATAATTAAACAAAATTGTATTATTAGGAGTTCGACCTTTCCATAGTAATTAAATATATGTGGTGTTTCCTGCTATTTATATTTCGGGTCCAATTCAAGATATTGAAAACCTCGGTGCAAATGGCCTAAACGTGACTATGATGTGCTAATCCAACTTTCATCTATTTCATCGTCTCCATCTCCCTCGGAAAAATAACGCGGCAGGCAGCTGTACATGCGACGACTGGTGTGCCAACTTTACTTAAAGTCGCTGAGAGAGTAAACAAGAATACATGTGACTTTTTAATTGATACGTGTGCTAGTGTATCCATAGTTCAATCAATTCTTGTGCAATTTTGTAAAATGCGTTGTTTAAGTTTAAATATTTCAACAGATAATGCTGAAAGAATGGAAGTACATGGTTCAGTGCAATTAAATGTTGCTAACCTTACTTTGCGCCGTTCCTTTTGATGGAAGTTCGTAGTTTCGGATAATAAGTGGCCATTATTAGGAGCAGATTTTCTTGTTAATTTTGATCTTATGGTGAATTGTGCTTGCGGTGTCCTAATTGACAATCAGACTAGTCTCGTATCCAAAGTTAATCAATCAATTATATCCGTAGTATCATTAATTATTAATGACCGTTCGCATCTCCCGCGAAGACAAAGCTGGATCACCTCGCTTCAGGTGACCAGGACTTTAGGCAGTGGGCCTACTTTCCACCTCTGTCGAATTGGTCCTGACTCCTTATAATTTCTCACGAGGGTTATGCCTTAGGCTGGGCTTACCGAAGGTGTCTCGGTAATCGGGGGGGGAGGGGGTAGTAAAGGACTTTGAAAGGACGCGGCAAAGAAAATATAACTTTATTCTTGAATTAGCCTACTAAAGGGGAAAACGGAAACGTTTCGAGTTCTTTGCGGTCAATGTGTAGGCTTACTTTTTTACGCGAACTATCGAGTCTAAGGCGAGTAAGCGGGATTCCGTGACGCTACAAAATGGAATTAATTGTGTTAATGAATCACGAATAATGAACCTTCTGAATAATGAGAGTCTGTCTGTCTGTCTGTCTGTCTGTCTCACTCACTCTCTCTCTCTCTCTCTCTCTCTCTCTCTCTCTCTCTCTCTCTCTCTCTCTCTATATATATATATATATATATATATATATATATATATATATATATATATATATATATATCGACTCCAAGGGGCGTGACCTTGACTTGTCCGTAGGGAGGACCCAGTCATCTAGTTTTTCGTTATTTCTACTTTTTATGCGGAAATAACATATTTCTCATAGATTTAGCTTTATTATAGGGGATCACCTGTTGCAGGTCTCTGTGAAATTTCTCTGGTCAAAGCCTATATTTGTTCAGCTGCTAATAAATGTTCTCAACACGCGTATGTTTGTTTGTGTGGAATCCTCGTATTTGTTCAGGTGGTCACCTTTGATATCTTTGTATGTTCATGGGTTTCCGCGCGACTCTAACGACCGCTTGCCTTAGATCTATTTGTGCAGTTTAACATATATATAATTTCATTTCCTAATTTTCTTTGGTTCCTATATTTATTAGGCTTGCCATATTATTTCCTTAATTTACACACATAGCAATTTTTAGGATTTGATAAATCTACCGAGCGTCCATTTGTAGAGTTCCTCGCTGGGCCTATTAAATCCTGCAACTTGGTGCCAGAAGCCCACCTATTTTATAGAACGAGCCCTATAAACGCTCTACTAAGTTTCGCCGTCCGAGTCTAAATGTTTAAGTAGCCAAAGTAACATATGAGTAACAAAGAGGGGGGCGGGCTGCGTCCGTTAAATTCATCTTGGGCTTTATCCATTCATCTGGTGCAACTGAAAACTGCTGGAGAGTACAGAGTAGTTGATGATTTTAGCTTCTTGAATGCCATTATACATCTGACGGTGATCCTTTGCCCCGAATTCAGAGTGAAACTAGTCATCTTCATGGGAAAGTTGTTTTCTCGCGACTAGATTTGGTTCGGGGATGGCATCAAATACATAAGAACCATGTTGATATCAACTTCATTTGGATTGTGAGAATACGTAAGATGCCCTTGGTCTAAAGAATACAAGACGCACTTTTGAACGTTAAATGGACAACATATTTCCGATAAGGTCTGAAACGTATTTGGCGGAAAATAATCTGAAAATGGATAAATGCGAATACATACATGAAGGAAGAGGTTGATTTCTTAGGTCACCATGTACCTGCTCTAGGACTATGCCCACGGCAAGGAAGTTTACAGAAATCATAGAAATGTCATTACCAACAGATTACCATGGTCTACATCGATTTCTAGGTATGGTAAGCTATCATTGGAGGATGATTCCGAAGTTCCTACAATTGTGACTCTTCTGACCTAACTCACATGACTTCAACCTAAAGCTAGTCTGGCATAATGCTACATTGAAACCGTTTGTTATCACAAAGGATCCTCTGGTGAACTTTATCTAGCTTCATCACCCATTACCAGTGGGTGCTGCTCTCCATCAAATCGTGAATGGCTATCCTCAGCCAGTACCATTTTTCTAAACCAAGCTAACAAAAAATCAACAAACACACTACCTTATAACAGGGAACTCATTACTGTAAATTTAGCTGTTCTTCACTTTAAACACACGAGTGAAGGTCGCCGTCTGGCCCTATGTAAAGGCCATTAACTATTATTCGCTGTCTTTTAGTCGCTGTTACGTGCAAAGACCGATAGAGAGCAACGTAACGGAATATCAACTCGGTCCAAATAGACTCGTTTGACTCCATTCATTTTGCAGCATAACAGGAACAAGGTGATGAAACAAAATTGACCCAGTGTAAATTGAAATCATATCCATTTCCCGGGAATACTAAACTTTTTTGTGACATCTCATCTCAAAATCCAGGTCTTTTGGTTCTTTTAGCCTTCCCAAAATATGGGGAAACCTTAGAAGACCTACGCCTTGTTTTTAATATTAAAAACAGTACTAATAGTGTTTTTAGGCATTGTAGTCGTCATATATGATTTGGGTTTGGCGCGGAGAAAGTACATACTTTTTTAGATACTCCACCTTGATGAGGTCAAAATGAAACTAAAATAAATCCACCTTGACATCTCCGATGTCTAAAGAAACCCTGATTTTAATCATTGGCAACACTAAATTTGACCTAATTTAAACATTAGAAACACTAAATCGACTTCTTTTCAAACAATAGCAACACTAAATCGACCTTATTTCAAACATTGGAAACACTGGTTTCAAACACTTAAAACAACGATGATTTAAAAATTAACACCATAACTCATTGGCAACCATTAGTGAAAGATGGAGGATTGTGATTCTTGTGTGTTTAGTTAGTTAAACTTTAATGGGATTTTTGCTAACTCCTTGGACAATTTAATTAACTTTTCTATAGCTCCTGGCCTCAATTTAAAAAAAAGGAATTGGGAGATGTATGGGAACGAGGCGCGGATCGATTATAATGTTAAAAGGTGAAGATGTGACAGGTATGTTTTCGTGAGAAAGAAAAACGGCAAAAGTGTGGTTGATCGCAAACTATTTTTTTTTTTTAATAAAGATCTCCCTAGCATTAAATAGTAAGTTTTGTTTATATGTCTTTGCATTTTAACCTAATGCTAGGCTTTCGAATTGTTAATACTACTAAGTGATTAGAAAATAGGGGTGTTTGTGGGTTTGTAACCATCCAAAATTAAAGGGGGAGTATGGGCGGCGAAGCCCCCCCTAATTCGAAATAATTACCTTAGGGTCAAAATTCAATGCAGTTGCCAGACGTTGTTAGGCGGTCCAATGTTTATTGTTTTTATGCAGTGGTGCGCGCCGAAGAGCGATAGATGTTGGAATGATGTGTTAGGTTTAGTTTCGTTAGGTTAGGTTGTATTAAAAAAAATACTAATGGTGTTTTTAGGTAATTTAGTCATCATTTACTGCTTTTTTTGGCGCGGAAAACAGTTATTTTTAAGATATGTCACTGCAAATAGAGCTGTAATCAGAGTGCTAGTGTAGCGTACGAGAAGTGCAGGCGAGCGGCTTAAAAGCTTTGCTTGAATGAGTCTTTTTGAGACTCAGGATTGCCGAGTGGATTCGCCACTGGCTAACAGTGGTTTAGCGACGTGGGAAGCTGTTCGCAACTCGGATACGCTCTTATTTTTTTCTTTGCCCCTTTTCCTACTCTCCTCTATCTACAATGGTGCCCAGACCCGGGAGGAGGAGCGTTAGCTGTTGGATAACATTTCCAAACGGGATCTCTTCATTTCTTTATTCACGCTCCGCCTCTAGGAGGGGAGTTGTGTAGCGTACGAGAAGTGTAGGCGAGCGGCTTAAAAGCTTTGCTTGAATAAGTCTTTTCGAGACTCAAGAGGACGAGTGGATTCGTCATTGGCTAACAGTGGCTAAGCTTCGCGAGTAGCTGTTCGCAACTCGCATACGCTATTATTTTTTTCTTTGCCCCTTTTCCTACTCTCCTCTATCTACATTAGTATCTTAAAAATAAATGCTTTACACGCCTAACAGAAACCATAAATGACGATTACAATGCCTAAAAACACGGCGTAGGTGTTTTGAAGTTTGACAAAAAATATATTTTCAAACAATAACATAGTATTTATCATCCAGGAAGAAAGACATCACTAAGATTTTTCAAAGCAACGTACTTCTAGCCAAATGTGGACAGGGATATACGTTTCTGGACACGAGAATGACTCCAATCTCAATCAACCAAGGTCCGTCGTCACACAAAGTCACCAATTCTACCCATTTGTATATCTACGGCGAGATTTGCAACTGTACACATTGATATTGTTAGTCCACTACCTGGACAATCGTATCCATCACATCATCGTTACTTATGGCCTTGCAAAGATAAAGCTACCAGATAGATTGAATCCATACCGATTTAAGACATAACTGCTGCAACAGTAACTTTAGCCTACTTAAATGGATGGTCTCCAGATTCCGTTTTCCACTTTATGTGAGTATGGAATCGAAACTTTTCATAGAATTATCAATCCTCGTTGGGTTCCATCGAATATGAAACACGGCGTACCGGCCATCACGAAATGGAATTGTGAAATGATGTCATAGGACGCTCTATTGCTTTATAATGGTTAGTCGTCAATGATGGCTAATTGAATTACCAATAATTCTCCTGGCTACTCGATCGTTTGACAATGATTCATGTTTCTCATCGTTTACTGAAGTTTCAGGAACAATTCTTGTTTGTTCGAAACCTCTCGTCGCATCATCATCTTGAAAAGCGGATTCCTAATTTATCATGGAATTAGCAAATGCCATGTCACAAATTGATTTTTCACAAATCTATGTGGACATCTACACTCTTTACAGAAATCCTCTGTACCTAAGGAACTACAAAGTGGGGTTAGCACGCTTAAACTCCTCCAAAACTACGTGATCGCCTTCATGTTCTATTAAGTACAAGGCCATCCATCATTTTTTTTTATTTTTACGCAGTAGCGATAGGTGCTAAAAGTAACGTTAATTAAAGGTGCATTAAATATAAAAAGTCTCTGTAAACTGGTCTCGGAAAGGGAGGTGCTCTTGGTTCTGTGGACTTTCTTGCTCATGGAAAAGAAGCGCTCTATGGGAGCCCTATAAAAGATAGCCGTGTTGTATTTGTCGAAGACACGCACCACGACTGACTCCTTTAGAAAAGCGATGCCTTTAAGCTTGTCATTCTTCTTCAAAATATCTTGCAGTCAGGCATTGACCAAAATCTGCGCTTTGGATCCGACCGTTTTGTGACTGCGGGTGTAATTACGAGAATTCTAGATGTCTTCGAAGACTTCTGCTTTTTTTATTCTCCACCTTTCTGATGCTACTAGCATCGTCAGAAAACTTCCTCGTTTTCCTTTCCATGTCTCCATTGCCTTCTTTAGGCTGCTGATCTGGCTAAAGTAGTGCTGCCTCAACCATGTCAGACCGGCCACCGAAGCCTTTGAAGATTGGCCCATACTTCATCTGTCTGCCCTTTAACATCGCATCCACCAGCTGGTCTAAGTATTAGAGTGTTTGATTCTCTGTCTCTCTCGGGTGCTTCATGGTGAACGCCAATCTGGAAGAAGGCAGCCTAGATATGAAAGAATCTCTCAACCTTAGACGCCCAAGACCCTGGTAGTCC
This sequence comes from Ceratothoa steindachneri, assembly GCA_963969495.1. Lineage (NCBI taxonomy): Eukaryota > Metazoa > Arthropoda > Malacostraca > Isopoda > Cymothoidae > Ceratothoa > Ceratothoa steindachneri. The sequence goes on along the minus strand of OZ018332.1, from coordinate 91,894,463 downwards.
ATGACTTGGCTGTACTTTTTGAGAAAAGAGATTTCTGTCTATGTAAGGCTCCCCATCTTCAGGTTTGCCATGATCTTGTTCAGCGCTTCCCGTTTTCCTCTGTCACAGAAGTAGTTCAAGAGTTTGATGGATTATTGCATGCAGTACCAGCGTGTGTCATTGGGGCTCAGCAACATATTCCCCATCTCTTACTGGATAGCTTTAGCCGCCAGTTGCTGCGGCTCTGCTGGTTTCACCAACACAGCGCCTTCACCATGGCTCTCTGTATGCGGACATCGCGATGGACTGAGACTCGATGGCATTGACATTATAAGTAGTCACCACTAAGTCGGCTGCGCACCTCATATAATTGGGCTGGTCATCGTTATTAGACGAGGATTGAGCGAGGATTTTAAGAAAGGGACGACGTGCAGAGCCTCCTCCTCCTTGTTCATATATACCTCAGTATCTACGTTAGAGTCGTCATCATAAGATTCGCAGCTAGAAAGCTGTGACACGACACCTTTCTCAGAGCCCAAACTGACGGACGTCCTTGAAACCCAAACGGAATAACAAAGTAATGTGCTAAAGTAACTTCCTTTACTCGGTACGTTACATTAAACAACAACGGACTCTATATCCCGTTGCTCAACAGTATTGCCTTTAGTAACTTGGTATTGGACTGGTGTTCGCATATGTAATTAACATATTCGTATGCTTAAAAAAAAGTATATAATATCGCATAGCGAATAGTCGAGAAAACATCTCAGGGAGTTTGTTAATTAAATTTAGTCTATAATCTAGTTTCGTCGATCCATAGTCGTGTAAAGTCATTCCCGAATTCATTCTACCTAATCCCTTATTCGTTTGCCTAAGATATTTAAAAGTGCTAAGCTCATAAAGATTTTCTAACATTATTGTTTGCCTCGTTAATTATTCAGGCAGTCAATTAAAATACCTTGAAGATGGAGAATCGCTAATTTGAATAAATAGTATTCCTCATATGTACTAAACACATTCTTATTTCTTAGTGGGAAAATAATTTGTGATATCAGTAATACGGTATTACTGATATCAGGTTTGTGGTGGACAACATGCTGCTGCTGCTGCATATTGTGGACAGTCAGAACTTCAGGGACATGGTCCACAGCCTCAACCCTAAGAAAGATGTACCCTCCAAGAGAACGCTAGGGAGGAGGATCCTCAAGACCTATGAGGAGATGAAAGAGAGCTTCACCAGGTAAGAAACTAAGAAACAGTATTCAAATATTCTTACTATTGCATTATAAAATAACGCTATATATAGTAAATAATCAATATTGTATTATAATTTTGGATTTATCGATTTATCGGTTATCACCTGATCGGGCGATAAATTTATCGCGTTATCGATTATCGAAAATCACCTATAAAGTTATCGTTATCGATTTATCCGTTATCGTGATACATTTTTTCGTTATCGCGCCCACCACTAATACCTGTGTTAGTTTGCCCGCAAAAGCTTATTTTTGCTTGTTATATAAAAGTTTATTTTATTAACACGGAATAGTTATCTTTTCTTTGATTAAACATAATTGTAGGTGTTTATTGTTTAGCTGTCTTTGTTTGATATAATCACCTAAATAATTGGGTTATACTTTTTCTAGCACATGCCCATCAAAAAGTATCCAGTGAATATATTAATCATCTAGGAACTGAGTATATCGCATGAAAAAATAAGCGCAATGAAGTAGCCCAAAGGTTAAGGAAGGTTCTAAAGTTCGGCTTTATTTCACTAAAAAAACAATTACAGAACATAAGTATACAAATAAAATAATACATGTAATGAACACACTCTCGTATAAACACACAAATATAGGCACATGTACATTTCACAAACAAACAATTAATATAAGTGGCATAATGTCGGTTTCACAAACCTAGGAGTCTAGTTAGTAGAGGAACTGCAAGATCTTCATCTCCATACCTCAATACATTATGCACACCATCGCACGTTACGACACATTACATATCTGTTTTAATTTTATTTAATTTTCAAACCTAAATAAAGAAACAGGTTAGTTAGGAACTTAATTGATTATAACTTAATGAATTATAATAATCTCCCCCGCTACAAAGAAAAGGGGCTAAAATACAATGAAATACTAGATCAAGCGTCTAATACGAGTATTTAAAGGATCTAGTAATTTCCAATGTAACATTCAGCAGGCTTTCTAGGTCGAGTAGAGCGACGATGAATAATTTCAGGGAAGGCTTCAGGGAGAGCAACTGGAGGAGGAACATCATGACATGATGAATTAGGATCTCTTTCAGTTTCAACTTAATAGGAGCATCCAGAAACGGAATGGGGGATTTTGTATCAGAATTAAGATTAGCAATATCTTCGATCGTTTAATTGGCTCTCTCCGACCGGGGCCAAATCATGTATAGCCACCGTATCTTCTCGGCCGCCTCGAAATCTGACGTGTGCATATTTAAGATTGGCTTCGATTAGTTCCACTTCGCGTACTAGGGGATCATCCTTATTCCGTATATTTCGTTAGAACAGTACTTTACCAGGTGAAGCCAGCCAGCTAGGTATACCCATTCCCGTAGTGGTCTTTCGAGAGAAGGAAAAAAAATACGTTCGTGAGGAGTTGCATTCTTTGAAGTACATAACAATGAACGCAAGGAATGAAGAGCATTCTGGAGGACGCGTTCTCAATGGTTAATGCTCAGGGTTCTAGAGTCCAAGGCCAAGGTAACAGTTTTCCATACAATTCCTACATAGCGCTCGCAATGTCCATTCCCGGTAGGATGATAAAGTTCCAATGACTCGTTGAAACCAATTTCTTGGGCAAAAAAAGATTTTATTTGATCAGACATGAAAGAAGTACCTGGATTCGAATGCACGTACCTTGGTAACCCCAAAACAGAAAACGACGTATAAGACACTCTATAACAGTTGATGACGAAATATCCTTACAAGGAAAAGCAAAGGGAAAACGCGACTATTCGTCTACCAGAATTAATAAATACTTATTGGGAGAAGAAGAGTATAGCAATGCCCTCTGGGCATTCCTATAATAAAATCCTCCTGGGAAACGTAAATATAGACAAGGGGCGGTCAATAAGTTTTGCAATTCGGATATAAGGAAACGAGATATGAGGAAAAGTGTTCTATTATTTTTCAATATAACTACCCTCGACTTCAATGCACTTGCGCCACTTGTCCCTGAGGCTTCAAATTTCCGACAACTAGAAATCTCCCCACTGCTGTTCAATCCACTCCTGGACGGCGAGCTGAACATTTTCATCGTCCCCAAACCTGCGTTCACGCAGTGCAGCCTAGAGCTGGCGGAATAAAAAGTAGTCGCTAGGGATCCCAGTGATGGAACCACGTTTCATCACCTGTCACTATGCGTGATTCGAATCTCGCCGGGTCTTGGTTGTTCAGGAGCAGCAGCTCCTCCGAACTTTGACGACGTTGCAGTCGATCATGGGGCGTGAGGTTTCGTGAGGTTTCTAGAGACCCAACGGGCAGAGACCTTGGTTTTGCCAAATTGTCGTGGATGATGTTGATAACACTTCCATGTGAAATTCCAAGTTCTCGCTCGATTTCTTCGACCTTTACCCGTCGATTTTCGAGGATCATCCTCTCAACACGGGTTACATTGTCCTCGTTGGTCACGTCTGACGGGCGTCCTGGAAGGAGGTCATCTTCAAGAGACTCACGACCATGTCGGAAATCCCTATTCCAGCGAGCAATGGTTGCATAGGTTAGGGGCGGTGTCGGTGTACACTGCAACCATGCGTTCATGGATCTCCTTTGCATTCTTGCCTTCCTTGGTCAAAAATTTGATCACTGCGCGGTGCTCAACCTTCTCCATTGTTGAAACATTTGTGACTGACGATCTGCGATCAGCTACTGCTTCTTAAATAGACGAGGCAGAAGCGTGCGGCTGCAGGTCCTGACTTGTCATAAGTTGTCCTAACACCCCCACAAACTGCTATCCCCCTTCCTCTGTTTTGCGCTACCGATTCGAAAAACTTATTACCGCCCCTCGTATATTTGTATAAAATTAAAATAGTTCATTTATCTTACTTAACTTTTGTTAATTAAATCATTCATACAAATTTATGTATAACTTAATAATTCGTTCATTTATTTTACTTAACTTTTGTCAACTCAATCATTCAATTATTTTATGCATAACATTTTGCAGTTCATTTATTTTATGTAACCTTTAATAATTCAAGTATCCCGAGACGAGAAACTGATTTCATTTAACGCACTGGTTCAAACAACATTACTAGAATTTCACGCACATACAAACACACGCATTTCACCAATTGTGAAATAACGTGAATTTTCAATCAAGGTCAGTTATAAATCACCTCACACTTATTTTCTGCAAACTGCCATACGAGAGTAGGTCCTGATTCTGGTTACTTCTCGCATTGCAAATCCCAATTCACAGTCCATCATAGTCCCTTTCGCTTTCATTTTCACTTTTATTTCACTTTTACTTCATTTTCAATTCACATCTTATTTTACATCTCGTTACTTTAAATCATAGTTATTTTACCATATCTTACAGTGTATTCCCAATTTAATTCTCTCATTGTGCATTTGTTGATTTTGTAAATATATTTTTGTTTATTTCTGTTTTTCTTACAAACCTAGTTCAGAAGTCCTAAATTCATCTCACGTTAGTCGTTAGGCCTAAATATCAGCAGACGACTATTTTCCAACCAAACTCAAAATTTATGGTAATGGTTTTCAAATAGCTATTTAGGCTGATTTAATAACTAAAATAAGTCCCATTAATAACCAAATGCCATAAAGTGGTGCCCAAAGTTTAATAATCCATCGTCAATCAATAATTAACTTTAAACGTTAAAATAATATTTGAACTCCGCGCGTCATTTCTCTGAAATCCTCGCTTGAACAGCATTTTTGATTTACGCGTTCATTTTTTATATCGCCTGTTATCTTTATTATCCTTCTTCCAATTGTCATAATTCATATCATTTTAATTTAATACTATCCCCTATATACAACGAGTGGACAATTTCCTTTATTTCTCATAGTTATTTTTCATTTCTTCACATTCCTGTGCTCGTGAATAATTTCCACACACACATACACACATACGTGCACACAACCACAGCTACTACACTCACATCAACACATTCATTCAACCAGCACAAGTACACATAAAACATAGTGACTATGATGGATCAAACAAAACAAATAAGGGCATCTGTTAGCGGCCAACCCGATCATCATGACAAACTGTCTGCCTCGAACTCCCAGTACACGCACAGGCAGCCACATGCGTACCTCTCGCTTCCCGTATATGATCTTGCAAACCCAATTACATGGTTGGAAGTCTCGTCCCTCCTCCTTAAACCTCAGAACATCACCGAAGAAGAGAAAGTTGTAGCAATAATTCAGCGGTTGCCCATAAGTATATCTATACAATTCAGGGAAGTGTTAATTAACGGGGAACAGGCTGGCGTTCTAGCCCGCCTGAAGGAGGCTTTCCTCAACAAATACGGTAGGTCCCAAATAGACGACCTCAGAGAGCTCCTGAATACTTACGAAATGTGAGATAAGAGTCCTACTTCTTTTTTAACTCATCTGAAGGACCTTATCAAGATGAAAGGTGCTCAAATCGAACTTTTTAGCCCCTCCTCACTGAGATTTTCATGAGACGAGTCCCGGAGGGAATCAGGCCACTAATCCTAAGCTCGAGCCCCATGGCATTGAGGAGATTGCTAAGGCCGCATACAAATTATACAAGAGTCCTTACGTGAATTGGGGCAACGGCCAAATTCGCGGCCCATTTAACAATCTTTCAATTTCTCAGGTTCGAGGCACGTCGAGCTTCTCTGACGACCGGGCCGAGCGTTCAAGGGTTCCATCTTCTCTATCGAAGGACCTTGAAGCTTCAATAGGGAGTATGAAAGCCGACATCCAGCGGCTAAAGCTACAGCGAGAATCACAGAACGAGCACGGACACAGGTTTGGCGATCGGACGCGCAGGTCCCGCTCTGATTCACAAAAGAGAAACCAACGAGGACATCCAGATGCATGAGGTGAGAGACAGCAAAATTTTCAAACTCATTCTTTCAACTATTCTCACCATCTTCCACACCATCAGGACCTATGCTGGTATCATCAAAGGTCTGGGCACAACGCTGTACACTGTACACAACCTTGTAGCCACCGTTATTCTTCTTCACATACTGCGCCAAGTAGTCTCCCGAAGCATAACGTTTTCTTTTCCTCTCATTCAACTCAGTGGTGCTGGTACTACAACAAATATGGTGCACAAGCTCTAAAATTCTTGCAACCGTGCACATATTTGGACCCAGTACCTTCTTCTAACCTCAATCTTTCAGTTTTCTCATTTCACCCAATTCAACCACTTTCTCCAAATCTTCAAATTTCAATTTCCCAACCTTCAAATTCTCGCATTCCTCTCACTCCAGCCTCTCAATCACATCCTTTAAACTAACATCTCAAGGGATAATCACATCATATCCTTTAAACTAACATCTCAAGGGATAAACACATCACACATTTAAACTAACATCTCAAAGGATAAACAATAAACGATAAACGGGTCAACATCTAACACCTACATCTCACTTCATTTATTCATGTACATCCTCACTTTTGCATTTTGACCCACACTCAATCCTCACTTCATATCGCCATAAATTCACTCAGCACTCATATAGTGCTCTGGCAATACGCCATCAATGATCTCGCACTCACATAGTGCTCTGGCAACACGCCATCAATGATCTCGCACCCACATAGCGCTCTGACAATACGCCATCAATGGCGATATGAAGTGAGGATTGAGTGTGGGTCAAAATGCAAAAGTGAGGATGTACATGAATAAATGAAGTGAGATGTAGGTGTTAGATGTTGACCCGTTTATCGTTTATTGTTTATCCTTTGAGATGTTAGTTTAAATGTGTGATGTGTTTATCCCTTGAGATGTTAGTTTAAAGGATATGATGTGATTATCCCTTGAGATGTTAGTTTAAAGGATGTGATTGAGAGGCTGGAGTGAGAGGAATGCGAGAATTTGAAGGTTGGGAAATTGAAATTTGAAGATTTGGAGAAAGTGGTTGAATTGGGTGAAATGAGAAAACTGAAAGATTGAGGTTAGAAGAAGGTACTGGGTCCAAATATGTGCACGGTTGCAAGAATTTTAGAGCTTGTGCACCATATTTGTTGTAGTACCAGGTTTGGCGATCGGACGCGCAGGTCCCGCTCTGATTCACAAAAGAGAAACCAACGAGGACATCCAGATGCATGAGGTGAGAGACAGCAAAATTTTCAAACTCATTCTTTCAACTATTCTCACCATCTTCCACACCATCAGGACCTATGCTGGTATCATCAAAGGTCTGGGCACAACGCTGTACACTGTACACAACCTTGTAGCCACCGTTATTCTTCTTCACATACTGCGCCAAGTAGTCTCCCGAAGCATAACGTTTTCTTTTCCTCTCATTCAACTCAGTGGTGCTGGTACTACAACAAATATGGTGCACAAGCTCTAAAATTCTTGCAACCGTGCACATATTTGGACCCAGTACCTTCTTCTAACCTCAATCTTTCAGTTTTCTCATTTCACCCAATTCAACCACTTTCTCCAAATCTTCAAATTTCAATTTCCCAACCTTCAAATTCTCGCATTCCTCTCACTCCAGCCTCTCAATCACATCCTTTAAACTAACATCTCAAGGGATAATCACATCATATCCTTTAAACTAACATCTCAAGGGATAAACACATCACACATTTAAACTAACATCTCAAAGGATAAACAATAAACGATAAACGGGTCAACATCTAACACCTACATCTCACTTCATTTATTCATGTACATCCTCACTTTTGCATTTTGACCCACACTCAATCCTCACTTCATATCGCCATAAATTCACTCAGCACTCATATAGTGCTCTGGCAATACGCCATCAATGATCTCGCACTCACATAGTGCTCTGGCAACACGCCATCAATGATCTCGCACCCACATAGCGCTCTGACAATACGCCATCAATGGCGATATGAAGTGAGGATTGAGTGTGGGTCAAAATGCAAAAGTGAGGATGTACATGAATAAATGAAGTGAGATGTAGGTGTTAGATGTTGACCCGTTTATCGTTTATTGTTTATCCTTTGAGATGTTAGTTTAAATGTGTGATGTGTTTATCCCTTGAGATGTTAGTTTAAAGGATATGATGTGATTATCCCTTGAGATGTTAGTTTAAAGGATGTGATTGAGAGGCTGGAGTGAGAGGAATGCGAGAATTTGAAGGTTGGGAAATTGAAATTTGAAGATTTGGAGAAAGTGGTTGAATTGGGTGAAATGAGAAAACTGAAAGATTGAGGTTAGAAGAAGGTACTGGGTCCAAATATGTGCACGGTTGCAAGAATTTTAGAGCTTGTGCACCATATTTGTTGTAGTACCAGGTTTGGCGATCGGACGCGCAGGTCCCGCTCTGATTCACAAAAGAGAAACCAACGAGGACATCCAGATGCATGAGGTGAGAGACAGCAAAATTTTCAAACTCATTCTTTCAACTATTCTCACCATCTTCCACACCATCAGGACCTATGCTGGTATCATCAAAGGTCTGGGCACAACGCTGTACACTGTACACAACCTTGTAGCCACCGTTATTCTTCTTCACATACTGCGCCAAGTAGTCTCCCGAAGCATAACGTTTTCTTTTCCTCTCATTCAACTCAGTGGTGCTGGTACTACAACAAATATGGTGCACAAGCTCTAAAATTCTTGCAACCGTGCACATATTTGGACCCAGTACCTTCTTCTAACCTCAATCTTTCAGTTTTCTCATTTCACCCAATTCAACCACTTTCTCCAAATCTTCAAATTTCAATTTCCCAACCTTCAAATTCTCGCATTCCTCTCACTCCAGCCTCTCAATCACATCCTTTAAACTAACATCTCAAGGGATAATCACATCATATCCTTTAAACTAACATCTCAAGGGATAAACACATCACACATTTAAACTAACATCTCAAAGGATAAACAATAAACGATAAACGGGTCAACATCTAACACCTACATCTCACTTCATTTATTCATGTACATCCTCACTTTTGCATTTTGACCCACACTCAATCCTCACTTCATATCGCCATAAATTCACTCAGCACTCATATAGTGCTCTGGCAATACGCCATCAATGATCTCGCACTCACATAGTGCTCTGGCAACACGCCATCAATGATCTCGCACCCACATAGCGCTCTGACAATACGCCATCAATGGCGATATGAAGTGAGGATTGAGTGTGGGTCAAAATGCAAAAGTGAGGATGTACATGAATAAATGAAGTGAGATGTAGGTGTTAGATGTTGACCCGTTTATCGTTTATTGTTTATCCTTTGAGATGTTAGTTTAAATGTGTGATGTGTTTATCCCTTGAGATGTTAGTTTAAAGGATATGATGTGATTATCCCTTGAGATGTTAGTTTAAAGGATGTGATTGAGAGGCTGGAGTGAGAGGAATGCGAGAATTTGAAGGTTGGGAAATTGAAATTTGAAGATTTGGAGAAAGTGGTTGAATTGGGTGAAATGAGAAAACTGAAAGATTGAGGTTAGAAGAAGGTACTGGGTCCAAATATGTGCACGGTTGCAAGAATTTTAGAGCTTGTGCACCATATTTGTTGTAGTACCAGGTTTGGCGATCGGACGCGCAGGTCCCGCTCTGATTCACAAAAGAGAAACCAACGAGGACATCCAGATGCATGAGGTGAGAGACAGCAAAATTTTCAAACTCATTCTTTCAACTATTCTCACCATCTTCCACACCATCAGGACCTATGCTGGTATCATCAAAGGTCTGGGCACAACGCTGTACACTGTACACAACCTTGTAGCCACCGTTATTCTTCTTCACATACTGCGCCAAGTAGTCTCCCGAAGCATAACGTTTTCTTTTCCTCTCATTCAACTCAGTGGTGCTGGTACTACAACAAATATGGTGCACAAGCTCTAAAATTCTTGCAACCGTGCACATATTTGGACCCAGTACCTTCTTCTAACCTCAATCTTTCAGTTTTCTCATTTCACCCAATTCAACCACTTTCTCCAAATCTTCAAATTTCAATTTCCCAACCTTCAAATTCTCGCATTCCTCTCACTCCAGCCTCTCAATCACATCCTTTAAACTAACATCTCAAGGGATAATCACATCATATCCTTTAAACTAACATCTCAAGGGATAAACACATCACACATTTAAACTAACATCTCAAAGGATAAACAATAAACGATAAACGGGTCAACATCTAACACCTACATCTCACTTCATTTATTCATGTACATCCTCACTTTTGCATTTTGACCCACACTCAATCCTCACTTCATATCGCCATAAATTCACTCAGCACTCATATAGTGCTCTGGCAATACGCCATCAATGATCTCGCACTCACATAGTGCTCTGGCAACACGCCATCAATGATCTCGCACCCACATAGCGCTCTGACAATACGCCATCAATGATCTCGCACTCACATACTATTCTGGCAACACGCCATCAATGATCTCGCACTTACATACGGCTCTGGCAACACGCCACCAATTCTCTCGCACTCACATAGTGCTCTGGCAACACGCCATCAAACCGCCTACAACATGCCATTACGTCAATCACACACACAGCTATGGCAACACTTAATCAGTTCTCGCACTCACATAGCGCCCTGGCAACGCGCCATCAATTCGCTCGCACTCATATAGGGTTCTGGCAACACGAAAACAAACCGCTTATACCGAAAATGTTCATCTAGAACCATTATCACCTCATTTCCCCCCTACTATACCTCTTTATGTTACAGTAATCCCCTAATACAACCTCAAACCCACCCTTTTAACCACCCTGCTACTCTAACTCCACCTTCCGTTTTGCTGCCTCCTCCTTTGTTGCAGGAACCCTCGTCGGCAGAAGTGGTGAGTCAGGATCAAATCTCTCCCCCACTGCTCGCTCCGTCAGTGGAAATTGGGACTCAAGAATCCCACATAACGATTAACGCCATCTCGGAAGGAATCAACAAGCGGATCACCTTCGCTCTATCAACCTTCTCTCGTTCCAGTGCCTCGTCCAACGCTACTAGCACGGCCACAGCAAATCTGTGTCCCCGTACCCACAGCCAAACCAATGGTACTGTCATCACACGCTCCGGCCGCGTCGTCAGGAGGCCTCGTCGGTACTCGGACTTGTAATCTCAAAATAGAAAGAGGGGGGGGGGTAACCTTCATAGGAGGGAGGGTTATAGCAATGCCCTCTGTGCATTCCTATAATAAAATCCTCCTGGGAAACTTAAATATATATATTTGTATAAAATTCAAATCATTCATTTATCTTACTTAACTTTTGTCAATTAAATCATTCCTGCAATTTATGTACAACTTAGTAATTTATTCAATTATTTTACTTAGCTTTTGTCAATTAATTCATTCATGCACACTTATGTACAACTTAATAATTCATTCATTTATTTTACTTAACTTTTGTTAATTTAATCATTCAATTATTTTATGCACAACTTTTTGCAATTCATTTATTTTATGTAACCTTTAATAATTCAAATATCCCGCACTGGTTCAAACAACATTACTATAATTTCACGCACATACAAACATACGCATTTCACCAATTGTGAAATAATGCGAATTTTCTCTCTTATTTGTTTATGCGTCACCATCCATTCTGGTTCGACTTTATTTTCAATCAAGGTAAGTTATAAATCCCCTCACACTTATTCTCTGCAAACTGCCATACGAGAGTAGGTCCTAATTTTGGTTACTTCTCGCATTGTAGATCCCAATTCACAGTACATCATAGTCACTTTCGCTTTCACTTTTATTTCACTTTTACTTCATTTTCACTTCACATCTTATTTTACATCTTGTTACTTTAAATCATAGTTATTTTACCATATCTTACAGTGTATTCTCAATTCAATTCTCTCATTGTGCATTTGTTGATTTTGTAAATATATTTTTGTTTATTGCAGTTTTTCTTACAAACCTAGTTCGGAAGTACTAAATTCATTTCACGTTAGTCGTTAGGCCTAAATATCAGCACACGACTATTTTCCAACCAAACTTAAAATTTATGGTAATGGTTTTCAAATAGCTATTTAGGCTGATTTAATAACTAAAATAAGTCCCATTAATAACCTAATACCATAAGAGGTTAGTGGTCCTTTAAAGTCCAGGGTGATTCGATGAAAAGAGCACATTACATGGATTAGCTCTTGCTTATCTGGGCCATAATATCGAGGTTTCAACCGTTGACACGTTTCGCACCCTGACACCACTCTCCTAGCGTCATCTACAGAATACGGCAAGTTTCGTACTCGAACGAAATGGTGAAATCGTGTAATGCCTAGATGACACATAACTTTATTAAGCTCGAAAAAATTATTGTGGGTCATTTTTGAGCAGAAAGTGGGTGATAGAGCGTCAGCAGCTCTGTTGACCGAACTAGTATGATGTATAACCTCGTAGCAAAAGGGCATCAATTCTAAAGGCCATCTACCAATCTTTTCGTTTTTTATTTTACTCTTATGACGGAAATCAAACATGTAGGATACAGAGTTTTGATCTGTAATTCAAGTAAACTTCCGACTGAGAAGAAAATGACACCACCTTTTGACCGCCTCAACAATAGCATAGGCTTCTTTTCCGACAGAGCAGTGATTTCTCTCGGAGGAATTTAAGGATCTCGAAAAAAATGTAACGGGTTGTTCATTCTAGTTCAAAGTGCCCCGACTGACACTATTTGAGGCATCAATTTCCAGTGTAAACGGTAAATCTTCACCTATTTTCGCCCTAACAGGGTTAATAATAGCTGATTTTAATTCTTCGATTGCATTTGTAGCTTCTTCAGAAAGTGGAAACTAGCAATTAATTAGTGGACGTATTCGTTGAGAAAATCTTGGAACCCACCACGAGTAGTATGCAAGCAATCCGACTAATCGAGATAATGATTCTTGGCTAGGCGGTAGGGGCATATCCTCAAGAGCAGCAAAGCGATAAGGATCTGGGCGAAGTTAATTCTGGCGAACCTGATAACCTAGAATAAATATAGTATTAGTTGAAAAAGGTGCATTTGTTTTTATTTAAGGTCAATTTATGTTTCTCCGCAGCTTCGAGAAGCTTGGTTAAGTTTTTATCATTTTCCGCTTGCGTGCGGCTATAAATAGTAATATCATCTAGGTAAGCATACGTGTCCTCAAGATTATTTTTATCGATGAAATCGTCCATAATTCTCTGGAAGCAGGCAACACCGTTGTTTAGACCAAAACTTAAGCGTTTAAATTGAAAAAGCCTCCCACCCGCCTCAAAAACAGTGTAAATTTTATCCTCAGATTGAAGGGAAACACAATGATATACACTACTTAGGTCGATGGTGCTAAATATGTTATAGGTTCATATCTTATTAACCAATTCTTCAACATTTGGTAATGGATACGCATCCAAGTAAGTAAATTTGTTAATCGTCTGGGAATAGTCAATTACTAACCTTTTCTTTGATTGATTCAACACAACATGAACTTGAGTTCGCCAGTGCTCGGTGCTTGGTTCGATGATGTCTTCCTTGAGCATGTGTACTACTTCAGAACGAATAAATTCAGAGTCAGACGTTGTAAATTTGCGTGATTTCGTAATGACTGGTCTGCACTCAGATGATAAGTCGGTGAAAACTCTTGGAGGATCCGTAATCATAGAAGCCAGTGAACACACTTCAAGGTCAAGTTGGGGACCTCCAAAGTTTAGCTTAAAGGATTCGGAATGTTTACTTAGGAAGGTGATTCCTAAAATAATGTCAGGGCAACAATAAGATAAAACAAGCAAACGTACTTTCCAGTACTCACTGCTCCCGACTGTTATGTTAAACTCGCAACATTCCTTGATAGGAAATTTTAAATTTGTAGAGGCCATAGATAGATATAGTGCCTTCATAAGGTTTAAGGTGGAAATTAAAAGAGTTCGCAACATCTTTTGAAATGAAGCTCTCGGAACTGCCGGTATCTAAAGGAGCCGCGAGAACACAGCCCTCCTCCACCTCCACTTCTAGAGATGACATTTTCAAAATTGATGGAACACTAACATACCTTCGAAAAATGTCCTATCGCATTTAAAGCAAGTAACGTCACTTGCCGGACAGCGAGCACGGTTATGGTGGGAGGAATTTACGCAATAATAACATATTTTATGTTTTCAAAGCGAAGGAGCTGCAGCACAATTTTAACCCTCAGGATTAGGCTTAGAACAGTCGACTTCAGCGACCAGCTCATTCGATTTTACTAAAGGAACACGACCATAAGTGAATGATGCATAGGCCTCTGAATCCATTGTGGAAATCTTTAACGCTCTCGCTTGACCAATACATGAAAGTAATATGAGTTTTGTTTTTTAGAATTCTCGTTCGGATTTTTGATGATAAGAACACAACAATAAAGGCATCTCGAATATACTCGTTTCTATACATTTCGTCATTCACAGCCTGGAAATTACAATCTAAACTCAGTGTCTGAAGAGCACGTACATATCCATGAATTGTTTCACCATCTGATTGTTTACAATTTTCGATTGTGTCGCGCTACGACCTCATTCGCAGGTTGAATGAAGGCGCTTTTAAGAGCAGCAAAGTCATCGTCGAAAGAAGTACATTCGGAAATTATCTCGAAATTTTCAGGAGAAACTGAATTGATTAGGAGGTCCCAAAACGAATCGTTTGGACCTGTTTACGTTTTCTACCTCGAGAAGACAAATAACTAGTGTTTAAATACACGTGCAGCTTCTGGTGCAGTTGGAAGAACATCTAAACGATCGGGATGAAGACCACGTTCTATTCTTATTAGTGAAATAAATTGAAGCAGCCCAAAGGTTAAGGGAGGTTGCAAATTTCGGCTTTATTTCACTGAAATAAACAATTACAGAACATAAATATACCTCCAAAAATACATGTAATGAACACACTTTCACATAAGCACGCACAAATATAGGCACATGTACATTTCACAAACAAACAATTAATATAAGTGGCATAAGGTTGGTTTCACAAACCTAGGAGTCTAGTTAGTGGAGGAATTGCAAAATCTTCATCTCTATACATTATGCACACCATCGCATTTAAGATACACTACATATGTATCTGTTTTAATTTTATTTCATTTTCAAACCTAAAGAAAGAAACAGGTTAGTTATGAACTTAATTAATTATAACTTAATAAAGTATAACACGCAACTTGTCAGGATAAATATTTAAACAGTATTAAAAAAAAATCCACTTGGATACGAACACATATGTTAATGACAGATAGAATGTAAGGATAAATGCTATCATGAAATGCTAGGAAATGGACCAAAGAAATATTAAAGTGAACACCTTTATGCATACAGAGAACAAGAAGATTATCTCGCTAAAGTTGGAGCTATTGTATAGATGTGAAGTATAAGGTGATTTAAATCTTTATAATTCATCCCCACGCGATCATGGTGCCCAGACCCAGGACAAAGCATAAAGTTTTATCAATAGGCCACCTGACATGATAAACTAGAGCAATGGACTGTAATAAGCATTAATTTTCGTTGGTCTTTGCTAAGAAGTGAGATGCAATAGGCGAGTTTCCCTGTTAAACCACAACGGATGTTTTCAGTTGTTGGGTGGAGTTGCGATTGTACTCGACTTTACGGTGGCTGTGTTACCTAATAGTTACCCGTGGTTCGAATGACCGTTAAAGGTTGGTCAACAACGAGGTATAAAAGGATACACTTTGATGATAAAATCCAAACCGAATTATTACTATTTTTAATTTGTATATATCTTTTCCCTCTGTTTGTGAAGGGTGGCCTATTCTTTTGCCTATTCCTCCTAAATACAAACATCCGTGTTTTGCTCTAAAAGAGACAATCCCCTGATTCATTTTCTGAGTAAGCTTTTCTTTCCGCCAGACTAATATTATTAGGTTTTCTTTCTATTGAGACTTGTTAATTAGTGATCTAAGAACATTTTCGCTTGTTTTATTTAGCGCATGAATTATTTTCATTGTTTTATAATGTAGTTGCTAGAAGTTAATATGTCAGTCCTTAAGGAACAGATGGCAATGCAAGCTAGCAACGAAAATACATAATTTGTTGCAATACCAGCAGCAAAATTAACCAATCTATGAAATTTTGTTTATTTTTGCATGGAATGTAAAAATTTTAAGTCAGAAAGAAATAGATATTCTATGTAATGTTAGAATACTGTCACACTTAGGATAGTTATACACGTCTTTCTCTTTTATAACACTGTGAGCAACTAAAAATGCCACTTTAGATTTGTGTTGCACAAAACTTTGGTAAATAAACATAAGAATGGAATTGCACTCTCCTTCACAGGCCATATTGAGCAAAGGAGGCTGAATATAATTAATTTGAACATACTTGCCTGTATAAAATGCATTGTGGGTCTAGAGCTATCTGTTTGGTAATACTTCAGATTTGGGGCACACAGTAGGTGGTGCTGTTAGTAGGCTACAATTTTGGGCTACAACATCTCATATCTCTTATGATGTCAAACGGTAGCTTCAGATGTGACCAATCACAGCGTTATATATTTTTTGTTGTTTTGGGGATTTGTAACTTTTAGTCTGTATTATTTACTAAATATCTGCGCCTCTGCTCGTTTATAGTTTTTTCTAAGTTAGGTAAGGTTTCTTGATGTCTTGTTTTTTTTTGTTTTCGTATCTTTTGTTCTGCAGTGAATGATAACAGCTTCTTACTGGCAACGTCATAGCTATAAATAGAACCTGCTTAGCATTTGTTTCTCTGTGGTTATGGCTTTTTCGTACTCTAGTTGTGCTTCTTCGTTATTTGAATTTGGGTTTATTTTGCATGACTGCGAAAAACTTTTAGATTATTTAAAGGCACATAAACTAATCAAGAAACCGGTAAATATGTAGATTATCGGCGCGAACGATGGGACGTACTATTTCGTCCGTGTTCCAAAATGTTTCATGTTTTTGGAGTACATTTAAGTTGACGGCTCGTGTGGGGGTAAACACAATGGGGGGACTACACTACGATGATCCTGAGTTTCATTAAATTGGGGGGAGGTCTGGTGGGCATAGCCCCCCAGTATATAATCCTAATTGTTTATAGAATAATAATTCAAAAAGGACTCAAACGCGCATGAATATTCCGACATATTTACCAAGAAACCTATAAAAGTAAGTATTGTTTATCATTAGGTTAGGTTTTTCTGCCAGTAAAAAGCTAACGCCGTAATTGTTTACATCTGACGCTACCGTCTAACATCATAAGACATATATTGTAGCCTATAAACAGTGCCACCTACTGTGCACCCCGAAACTGAAGTGTTACCATCTCTTTTATGATTGGTCCAAAATAAGGTAATACTTCAGTTTAGGGGCGCATGATAGGGGGCACTGTTTCTGGGCTATAATTTAGGCATCAGATGTCATAAGGCTAAGCCCCTCATTTTGAAAGTAACTAAAAAATGATAGTTTTTGGCCGATTGCACGTTTATCAAAATAATAAAGACAATAGCGGCACCTAATTTAGGCTACTACTGCCAAAAATTAACTTTTTTTAGTATATAAGTATATATTGGGGGGGCTGTGCCCACTAATTGATTGAAACTCAGGATCATCGTAGGGGTGTAATCCACAGTGATATCTCCCCCATGAGCAGTCCCCTTGAATTTACTCAAAAGGTGAAACATATCGGAACATGGACGAAACATTTTGTGGCAAGGACCTAGAAACAACGGAGGCGAGTGTGTGACACAGATCTTCAGGTTTACCCTATCTCCACCTTTCACTATTATAATTGAGCCGCGCTTCTTTTAAATGAGGCCACAATCTATAGAAAAGTCTATTAAATTGGCCAAGGAATTAACACAAGTCGTATTGAAGTTGAACAATCTGTATTCACAGGAATCGCACTCTTTTAACTACTCGGTTTCAGGATTGCCAATGTTTGAAATAAGGTTGAATCAAGGGTTGCCAATGTGTGAAATTAATGGTTTAGTTTCACAAAAATAGTTAAACGAAATATACAAAGTTTAATACATTAATAATTATAAAAAAAATCAATACATTACTAAATAATATAATTAAGTATAAGTGTAGGCATTTACTAAATAATAAAGAAGAAAGGAAAAACAAAATAACAAAAGAAATACAACGCTGTCATTGGCCCCCTTTGAAGCTACCGTCTGACCTTATAAGGCCTAGATTGTAGCCCAGAAACAGCGCCCCTAAACTCAAGTATTACCTTTTAAAATAGTTTACACTGGTGGAGTTCACATCATCACCTGGCAAATCATTCCATGGGTCCATAACCCTTTGTAAATACAGTTAACTCTCTCACTGCGAAATTAGAAATCATACAACTGTCGGCTGGAATGCGATTTATGAGGCAAAAAAAAAAAAAGGAATTTCACAACTATACTAAAGTTATTAGCTTTTTAATATCATTGATGAATATATGTTCAGAAAATTTACTATATTCAGACCATCAATTTTATATTTAGTCACCTTTTTTTCTAGATTTTATTTTATTTACCTTGTTATTTTGCCTCGGTTGTGGGTAGCTCCTGAAAGTTGATACCAAAATATAATCAACCATATAAATATTTTTCCTCATTACCCTTTCCATTTCTAATGAAGGAAGTAAAAATAGAGAAATTTAGAACTAATTTATTTTCGTTATTAGCTGGACTTATTCATTTTGATTAACATAACATAACATAACATAATTTAACGGATGACAAAAGCCACAAGGGCCTATCAAAGGTCATCCGTATCCATCAAATCCCACCCATATAATGCATCCATAGGATTTTGTCAGATCATGCAGCTACAATATACAATTTAACAATCCATAGGAATGTCCAACCATGCATCTACAATATATAATTTAAAGCCTCCATAGGAGTCTGTCAAAAACAAAATCAAAATCCCCCAAAATATACAATAAAAAGAAACTGCATCCACAGGAATGAGTCAAGAAACATATCCACATACCAAAAAGTAAGAAATTAACCCTCCATCCCCATATAATCATCCAATCTGCGCTTGAAAACATTCAAGTTTGGGCTGTCTACAGTCTCAGGTGGCAAACTATTCCAATAATCCACCACTCTGTTAGTGAAAAAATATTTTCTAACATCCAGTCTGCACCTCTGTTTTTTAATCTTTAAGTGGTGGCCTCTAGTTCTATTACTACCTTCTAACTCAAATAACTTGCTGAAATCTAATTTATCCATCCCAGAAAAGATTTTAAAAAGCTCAATCATATCTCCCCTCACACACCTTCTTTCAAATGAAAACATATTTAATACCCTCAGTCTATCTTCATATTGAAGGTGCTTCAGGGATGGTATTATTTTTGTTGCCCTCCTTTGTACTGACTCTAATAAGTTTATATCATGTCTAAAATGTGGTGACCATGCCTGTATACAGTACTCTAAATGTGGCCTGACATAAGAGTTGTATAGTTTAAGGATGACCTCCTTACTCTTGTAGCTAACGTTTCTTTTAATGTAACCTAGCACCCTATTTGCTCTATTTTTTGCCTCAATACACTGCTTTGAAAATTTCAGTGACCTATCTACTACCACTCCTAAGTCTTTCTCATCTTCAACTGAATTAAGCCAATATCCATCCATCTCATAGCTAAATTCCCTATTATCTCTCCCCATGTTAATAACTTTGCATTTATTAAGGTTAAAAGTCATCTGCCACTTCTGAGCCCAAGCTAACAGCTTATCTAAGTCACCCTGCACTTTAAAGCTACCCTCAACCTCTTTGACTACAGCTGCCAATTTAGTGTCATCAGCAAAAATTGACACTTTGCTATTTACACCTTGCCCAAGATCATTTACATAGATTATAAATAATAAAGGGCCTAAAACTGATCCCTGAGGTACGCCACTAATAACATTCCTCCACTCTGACCTCACTCCATTCAGTACAACTCTCTGTTTCCTATTTTTCAGCCATTCAGTTATCCAATTTAAAACGTTCCCACATATCCCATGCAGCTTTAATTTATGAACTAGTCTTCTATGTGGAACCTTATCAAAAGCTTTGCTGAAATCTAAGTAGATCACATCAACTTTCTCACCCCTATCTAATTCTTTAGTTACATAATCCATAAAATCCAGTAAATTAGTTAAACACGATCTATCTTTTCTAAAACCATGCTGAGCATCATTAATTAACCTGCTACTCTCTAGATGATCAGAAATTCCCTTCTTAACCATCTTCTCAAGAATTTTACAGACTATAGAAGTTAAGCTTACTGGTCTAAAGTTATTTGGGTCCTCTTTGCTTCCCTTTTTAAAAATTGGCACTACATTTGCCAATTTCCAATCATTTGGTATTTCTCCAGACTCTAGTGATCTAATAAATATCTTCTCGAGAGCTACTGCAATACTTTCTACACCTTCTTTGAGTATCCTAGAATGAATGTTGTCAGGGCCAGATGCCTTACTAGTATTTAACTGAATTATAAGCCCTTTAATTTCTTCTCTGTCTATATTAATAGAATTTATCACTACTTCCCTTGACCTAGAATTATCATCAATTAATCTAACTGGTTTCTCTTCTGTGAATACTGAAGCAAAATGATCATTAAGGACCTCTACTATTTCCTCATCAGATTCTTTCAAAACCCCTTCATATTTAATAGGCCCTATTTTATCACTGTTAGATTGATTATTGAATCTATAATAGCTAAAGAATTTTTTAGGATCTTTATTATTATTTTTAGCTAAATTAATTTCTGCTGTCCTTTTGGTCTTCTTAATAATCTTATTTAGTTCATTTCTGGTTGACCTATAATGGTTTAAATTATCTAAACTACTCTCACTTTGTAATCTCTGGTATGCCCTTTTTTTCTCTGAAACTTTATTAGCTATTTCTTGGTTCCACCATAATGGTTTCCTACATTTCTTCCTAATAGACTTCATCGGAATACACTGTTCCTGAACCATGTTTAATATAGTCTTAAAAATATCCCACATCTCATAAGTATTCTTTCCATGGAATTCTATATCCCACCTAATCTGATTTAGCATGCTGCGTAATTTATCGTAATCTCCCCTATAAAAATTTGGAATTTTCGTGGAGTTTGTCGTTGTTCTACCCTTAACTATTTGCAAATTAAACCGAACCATCTGATGATCACTGTTTCCCAATGATTCCCTTACACTCAATCCTTGAACTAAGTGATCATCATTTGAAAGAATTAGATCTAATATATTGGCACCCCTTGTTGGCTTATTAACAAATTGGATCAAAAAGTTATCCTCAAAACACTCCATAAACTTACAACTTGCTCTATCTCTTCCTATCATATTTTGCCAGTCTACAGAAGTTAAATTAAAGTCACCAAGAATAACTGTATCTTCTTTGCATCCTTTACTTATTTCCCTAATCATTAACTCATCGATACAATCAGTCTGTCCTGGTGGTCTATAAAAAGCTCCCAAGTGTATTTTCCTATTTTTACCAACCTTAATATCTATCCATAATGATTCACCTTCTCCTTGCTTTATAGAGTTATTTAGATTTGAAGAAATGCTATTTCTGATATAAATAATCAACCCACCACCAGTCCTATCTCTCCTTTTGACTAATGTACATAGTATAACCCTCTAGTTCAAATTCACTGACATTATCATTAAATATATTTTCATTAACCCATGATTCAACTATACATATTATATCTATATCTTCATGAATGATATAACTAAATAATTCATCCTTCTTATTTCTAAGACTACGAGCATTTGTGTAAAGACAACTCAGCCCACCTATCCCTGAAGCACCTGAGGGCCTATCTCCTCTGCATCTCCTTTCTCTCTTTCCCCGACCCTGTACTCTTGTATTTCCCTGACCACTTTCACTACTCAAGTAGTTTAACCCTAAAGCACTTCCATTAGCCTGCCTACCTTCTACAAATCTGTGTTTGCTTCCTTTCCCTGCCTCACTTTGAGCCATTAAATTTCCCTGACCACTATCAAAACTTTTCTATTGTTGATCTGAATATAGTTTGCAATTTTTGTGGTATTGAAAGAAGAGCAATTGTATCTGAATGCCCCTTTTGTAGTGACTTGTGCAATTGTGGCTTTGGTAGATGAGGTGAGTCAGTTGCGTGATGAATGTAAGAGATTAAGTGAGTTGGTGCATGAAGTGAGAAGGGATATGATCTATAATGACTCACAAAGCGCCCTGAGTGATCTCGGGTCATTGAAATCTCCGCATCCCCTGGTTCGCGATATCTGTGATGCCACGGTTTTGGTGAGCCGGGCGGATAAATTGTTTCTATACAAATGCTCGTAGTCTTAGAAACAAGAAGGATGAGCTATTTAGTTATATTAGCAATGAGGATATAGATATATTATGCGTTACTGAATCATGGGTTAATGAAATAGAATTTAGTGACACTATAAGTGAATTTGATTTAAATACTTCAATAAAGCAGGATGGAGTTGAGTCACTTTGGATAGATATTAGGTTCAGTAAAAATAGAATGGTGCATTTGGGAGCTTTTTACAGGCCACCTGGGCAGACTGATGATATGGATGAACTAATGATAAGGGAAATAAGTAAGGGATGTGAAACAGATGCAGTTATTATTGGGGACTTCAACTTAAACTCTGTGGACTGGGAAAATATGATAGGTAGGGATAGAACACGTGGCAGGTTCATAGAATGCTTTGAGGATAATTTTTTAAATCAATTTGTTAATGAGCCAACAAGGGGGGACAATATATTAGATTTAGTACTTTCTAACAGTGATCATTTAGTTCAAGAATTGACTGTTGGGGAAGCATTGGGAAATAGTGACCATCAGATAGTTCGTTTTAACTTGGGAATTGAGAAGGGTAAAATAACCGAGAATGCTGAAAAAGTTCCAAATTTTCATAAGGGAGATTATGTAAAACTTCGAAGCTTGCTAAATTTGGTAGACTGGGATGTAGAATTCAGAGGTAAAAATGCTTATGGTATGTGGGATACTTTCAAGCATATAATAAATGTAGTCCAAGAACAATGTATCCCAATGAAGGCCATTAGGAACAAAAGTAGGAAACCATTATGGTGGAATCAGAGATAGCTAGAAAAATTTCAGAGAAGAAAAGGGCATACAAACAATTACAGGTAGAAAATAATATTCAAAATTTAAGTGATTATAGAATGGCTAGGAATGAGTTAAATAAGATTATAAAGAAGAACAAAAGGGTGTCAGAAATTAAATTAGCTCAGGATACCAACAAAGATCCTAGAAAGTTCTTTAGTTACTATAAAATTAATAACAAGTCTGGCAGAGTTAAAATAGGACCTATCAAATATGAAGGGGTTGTGAGAGAAACTGATGAGGAAATAGTTGAGGTACTAAATGGTCATTTTGCATCAGTATTTACAAAGGAGAAACTAAATAGTCTTATGTATAGTACTCATGGGTCAGGGAAAGAGGTGTTTACTAACATTAGTGTGCATCGGAGGATGATAAAAGGACTAATAGGTGAGTTAGATACTACCAAGGCCTCCGGCCCTGATAATATTCATTCTAGGATACTTAAAGAAGGTGTAGAATGTATCTCAATAGCTCTTGAGAAGTTATATACTAGGTCACTGGAATATGGAGAAATACCTGATGATTGGAAGAGAGCGAATGTAGTCCCCATTTTCAGGAAGGGTAGTAAAGAGGATCCAAATAACTTTAGACCGGTTAGCCTAACTCCTGTAGTCTGTAAAATTCTTGAGAAAATAGTTAAAAAAGGGATTTGCCAACATCTAGAGAGGGAGGGGTTAATCAGCGATGCTCAGCATGGGTTTAGATCAGGTAGATCATGTTTGACTAACTTACTAGACTTTCTGGAGTTTGTAACAGATCAAGTAGATAAGGGAGAGAATGTAGATGTAATTTACTTGGATTTTAGTAAAGCATTTGATAAGGTACCACACAGGAGACTAGTTCATAAATTAAAAATGATTGGGATATGTGGGGGTGTTTCAAATTGGATAGCTGAGTGGCTGAAAGACAGGAAGCAAAGGGTAGTGCTCAATGGTGTAAAGTCAGAGTGGAGGGATGTTATCAGTGGGGTTCCTCAGGGATCAGTTCTCGGTCCATTATTATTTGTCATCTATATAAATGATCTTGGGGAGGCAGTTAATAATAAAGTGTCAATTTTTGCGGATGATACCAAATTAGCAGCTGTAGTTAAAGATATTGATGATAATTTTAAAGTGCAGGGGGATTTAAATAAATTGTTAGCCTGGGCACATAAGTGGCAAATGACTTTCAACCTTGATAAGTGCAAAGTTATTAACATGTGAAAAGATAATAGAGAATTTAACTATGAAATGGATGGGCATTGGCTGAGCTCAGTAGAGGATGAGAAAGATCTAGGAGTAGTAATAGATAAGTCATTAAGGTTTTCTAAGCAGTGTATTGAAGCAAGAAATAGGGCAAATAGAGTGCTGGGTTTTATTAAGAGAAATGTCAGTTACAAAAGTAAGGAGGTTATTCTTAAACTCTATAACTCTTATGTTAGGCCACATCTAGAGTACTGTATACAGGCATGGTCCCCACATTTTAGACACGATATTAACCTTCTCGAGTCAGTGCAACGGAGGGCAACAAAGATTATTCCTTTCCTTAGGCACCTTGAATATATAGATAGACTGAGGGTATTAAATATGTTCTCGTTCGAAAGGAGGTGTGTGAGGGGATATGATTGAGCTCTTTAAATTTTTTTACGGATAGATAAATTGGATGTTAGCAAGTTTTTTGAGTTAGATGATGGAAATCGGACTAGAGGTCACCACTTGAAAATTAAAAAGCAAGGGTGTAGGTTGGATTTAAGAAAATATTTTTTCACCAATAGGTGGTAGACTTCTGGAACAAATTGCCGCAGAGGGTAGTAGGTAGTCCAAATCTAAATGTATTTAAGAGTAGGTTGGATGAGTTTATGGGAAGGGAAGGTTGTGATGGTTCCTAAGTTTTGTATATATTAATATTGTTTGTATATATCTATAGCTGCATGATTTAGTTCTTGACAAGACTTGATTGGTGATACCCTTGTTTCTGGATGCAATCCTCTGGATGTAGTTTTCCTGGGAGTTTGGGTGCCTTAAAAAAGAGGCCGTTTGACTCGGATGACCTATGATGAGCCCTTGTGGCTTTTGTCATCTGTTATATTATATTGTGGGGGACTTTGATTTTGTCTTCCCCTGGTGATGGTGCTTTTCGTGGGTGGGTTTTGACGGAGGCGGATGACCTTTGATAGGCCCTTGTGGCTTTTGTCATCCGTGTAATTATGTTATGTTATGTTATGTTATGTTATATCATGTCTAAATATGGCCTGACATAAGAGTTGTATAGTTTAAGGATGACCTCCTTACTCTTGTAGCTAACATTTCTTTTAATGTAACCTAGCACCCTATTTGCTCTATTTTTGCCTCAATACACTGCTTTGAAAACTTCTTTGGCCTATCTACTACTACGCCTAAGTCCTTCTCATCCTCAACTGAATTCAGTCAATGACCATCCATCTCATAGCTAAATTCCCTATTATCTCTTCCCATGTTAATAACTTTGCATTTATTAAGGTTAAAAGTCATCTGCCACTTCTGAGCCCAAGCTAACAACTTATTTAAGTCACCCTGCACTTTAAAGCTACCCTCAACCTCTTTGACTACAGCTGCCAATTTAGTGTCATCAGCAAAAATTGATACTTTGCTATTCACACCTTGCCCAAGATCATTTACATAGATTATAAATAATAAAGGTCCTAAAACTGATCCCTGAGGTATGCCACTAATAACATTCCTCCACTCTGACCTCACTCCATTCAGTACATCTCTCTGTTTCCTATTTTTCAGCCATTCAGTTATCCAATTTAAAATGTTCCCACATATCCCATGAGGGTTAACTATGGGGGGTATTCTGGACTCATTCCTGTGGATGCATTTTTTTATTATTGTATATTACAATTGATTTGGATTTTGACGAGTCTTGATGATGCCTTTTGTTTTTTGACACATTCCTGTGTATGGTTTGAATTGTATATTGTAGATGCATGATCTGACACAATCCTCTGGATTGTTTATATTGTAGATGCATGATCTGTCACAATCCTATGGCTGCATTTTGTGGGTGGGTTTTGACAAATGCGGATGACCTTTGATAGGCCCTTGTGGGTTTTGTTATCCCTGAAATTATGTTATTTTAAACATGACATCAACCTGCTTAAGTCAGTCCAAAGGAGGGCAACAAAAATAATACCTTCCCTAAAGTACCTTGAATATGAAGATAGACTGAAGGTATTAAATATGTTCTCATTTGAGAGAAGATGTGTGAGGGCAAATATGATTGAGCTTTTTAAAATATCTTCTGGGATGGATAAGTTGGAAGGTAGTAATAGGACTAGAGGTCACCACTTAAAAATTAAAAAACTGAGGTGCAGGTTGGATGTTAGAAAATATTTTTTCACCAATAGAGTGGTAGATTACTGGAATAGTTGGCTATCTGAGACAGTAGAAGTCCAAACTTGAATGTTTTCAAATGCAGATTAGATGATTATATGAGGAGGGAGGGTTAATTTTTTTTGCAGGGGGGGTTATTCTGGACTCATTCCTGTGAATGCATTTTTTTATTATAATTTTAATGGCAAAGAATTATTAACATAACATTACATAATTTCACAGATGACAAAGGCCTATCAAAGGTCATCCGCATCCATCAAAACCCGCCCACATAAGACTATGTCAGATCATGCAACTACTTTATAAACAATCCATAGGATTGTGTCAGATCATGCATTTAAAATATACAATTTAAACAATCCATAGGATTGTCTCAGATCATGCGCCCACAATATACAATTTAAACCAGCCACACAAGCGGATCAAAAACAAAAAGCACCATCGCCAAGGAAAGACAAAATCAAAGCCCCACAATATAATATAACAGATGACAAAAGCCACAAGGGCCCATCATAGGTCATCCAAGTTAAACGGCCTCTTTTTTAAGGCACCCAAACTCCCAAGAAAACTACATCCAGAGGATTGCGTCCAGAAACAAGGGTATCACCAATCAAGGCTTATCAAGAACTAAATCATGCAGCTATAGATATATACAAACAATATTAATATATACAAAACTTAGGAATCATCACAACCTTCCCTCCCCATAAACTCATCCAACCTACTCTTAAATACATTTAAATTTGGACTACCACTCTATTGGTGAAAAAATATTCTTCTTAAATCCAACCTACACCCTTGCTTTTTAATTTTCAAGTGGTGACCTCAAGTCCGATTTCAATCATCTAACTCAAAAAACTTGCTAACATCCAATTTATCTATCCCAGAAAAAAATTTAAAGAGCTCAATCATATCCCCTCTCACACACCTCCTTTCGAACGAGAACATACTTAATACCCTCAGTCTATCTATATATTCAAGGTGCCTCAGGGAAGGAATAATCTTTGTTGCCCTCCGTTGCACTGACTTAAGGTTAATATCATGTCTAAAATGTGGGGACCATGCCTGTATACAGTACTCTAGATGTGGCCTAACATAAGAGTTATATAGTTTAAGAATAACCTCCTTACTTTTGTAACTGACATTTCTCTTAATGAAACCCAGCACTCTATTTGCCCTATTTCTTGCTTCAATACACTGCTTAGAAAACCTTAATGACTTATCTATTACTACTCCTAAATCTTTCTCATCCTCTACTGAGCTAAGCCAATGCCCATCCATTTCATAGTTAAATTCTCTATTATCTTTTCCCATGTTAATAACTTTGAACTTATCAAGGTTGAAAGTCATTTGCCACTTATGTGCCCAGGATAACAATTTATTTAAATCCCCCTGCACTTTAAAATTATCATCAATATCTTTAACTATAGCTGCTAATTTGGTATCATCTGCAAAAATTGACACTTTATTATTAACTGCCTACCAAAGATTGTTTATATAGATGACAAATAATAATGGACCGAGAACTAATCCCTGAGGAAACCCACTGATAACATCTCTTCTCTCTGACTTTACACCATTTAGCACTACCCTTTGCTTCCTGTCTTTCAGCCACTCAGCTATCCAATTTGAAAAACTCCCACATTTCCCAATCATTTTTAATTTATGAACTAGTCTCCTATGTGGTACCTTATCAAATGCTTTACTAAAATCCATGTAAATTACATCTACATTCTCTCCCTTATCTACTTGATTTGTTACAAACTTGAGAAAGTCTAGTAAATTAGTCAAATATGATCTACCTGATCTAAACCCATGCTGAGCATGGCTGATTAACCCCCCCTCTCTAGATGTTGGCAAATCCCTTTTTTATTCTATTGATTTAACCTAAAAATTATTAATAGACTTCTACATATTTAGAATTATGATTGTAAATATTTGCTTGTTGCTCAAAGTTATTTCTTGTTAACTGAAGAAATGAATTGTTACATTTTAATTACCACTTCTAAGCCAACATCATTTTATAAAAAAACCTTGCTTATTTCTTATGGATAATTATTTTATATGAAATCATTTTTAAAATTCGGCGAAAAAAATGGGCAAAATTTTTTTTCCGCCTATTTTTTTGACTGAATAGGCTTTAACCTCTTAGTCCACTTTGAGTAACATGCTGATTTTAATTGAATGATAAACAAAAAACAAGCGTATTGAACAAAAAAAAGGAAGTCCTCAAAATCAACCCTTTTTTGTGATTGATTTATAGTGCTGCCTTGAATTGAATGGAGTCAAGTTACTCTCATTGATAAATCTCTGTTTACAAAGAAGGACTGACCTAAGCAATTTATGTATTTTAATTAGATGATTACTCACTAACAGTTTGACAAAAAAAGAAGCTGAATTATGATAATAATCTGGGCAAATACAAGTCTAAAAGTGAAAGACCCTCAGGCGATTATGTAACACTGAATCGAGGACCTCCAAAGGCCTGAGGGCCTTTGGAGGTTAATCTTATTTAGCTCATTTCTGGTTGACATATAATTATTTAAATTTTCAAAAGTATGCCCTTTTCTTCTCAGAAATTTTCCTAGCTATCTCCTGATTCCACCACAATGGCTTCCTACATTTCTTCCTAATATCCTTCATTGGAATATACTGCTCCTGGACTATGTTAAATCATAGCCTTAAAAGTGTGCCACATCTCATAAGTATTCTTTGCCCTGAATTCTATATTTTCCCTAGCTGATTTAGCAATTTGCTTAATTTATTGTAATCACCCCTATAAAAATTTGGACTTAATGTGGAGTTTGTTGATGTTCTACCTTTCATTATTCCCAAGTTAAAATGAACCATCTGATGATCACTATTTCCAATGCTTTCCCAACAGTCAATTCCTGAACCAAGTGATCATCATTTGAAAGAACCAGATCTAATATATTGGCACCCCTTGTTGGCTTATTAAGAAATTGAGTAAAAAAATTATCCTCAAAGCATTCTATAAACTTACAACTTGCTCTATCCCTTCCTATCATATTTTAACAGTCAACAGAATTTAAATTAAAGTCACCAAGAATAACTGTATCTACTTCACATCCTTTCCTTATTTCCCTGATCATTAGCTCATCAATACAGTCTGTCATGGTGGTCTGTAAAAGGCTCCCAAGTGTATTATCCTATTTTTACTGACCCTAATATCTATCCACAGTGACTCAACTTCTTGCTTTATAGAATTATTTAGATTTGAAGAAATGCTATTTCTGATTTAAATAATCAACCCACCACCAGTCCTAACTCCTTTGACTAATGTACATATCATAACCTTGTAGTTCAAATTCACTCACATTGTTATTAAATTTACTTTCATTAACCCATGATTCTATTACACATATTATACCTATATCTTCATCAATAATATAACTGAATAACTCATCTTTCTTATTTCTAAGACTATGAGCATTCAGATAAAGACAACTCAGCCCTCCTATCCCTGAAGCACCTCTTTTAGAATGTATACCTTCCGCTCTATCTCTTTCCTTTCCCTGTCCCACCCTGTACACTTATATTTCCCTGACCACTATCAGTAACTAGTTTCCCACCTGCAAAGACCCAACAACACTTTCTAACTCTTGCCACAACACGTCAACCCCAGCCCCGCTGAGATGGAGTCCATCCAATGCATACAATGACTTATTCCCCCAAAAGCCATTCCAAACATCTACAAACACTAATCCCAACTCCTCACACAGGCCTTTTACATACTCATTCAGTCCAATTGCATAAGACAACCATTTCATCCCCACATTCAATCTCGGAAGCACACCTGAAACAACACCTTTCACTCATCCTTTCAACTAACCTTTTGTACCTCTCGTAACTTACATGAACCCACTTTCTTTACATCATTTACTCCCACATGCATAATCACAACTGCATCCGTCTCTAAATATCTAATCTGAGAGTCATCCATCACAAGCACCTCATTCATCCTCCTAGTCCCCCTAGGCCTAGCATTTCCCTCCCTCCTGTTCTCATTCAAACTACCACTTATTTCACTTTCTGCCACAACCACATCAGACAAATCACTTTCAACCTCTTCCTCTCTTGGGTAATCAAATCTTTTAGTCAACCTAACAGGTCCCATGTCCCTCTTACTCACACAAGCTGTCCTAACCTATCTATTCTATCCATATTTACCCACCATTCATCTTTCTCTCCAGTCCCTAGTCTAGGCCTATCTTCCACATTCTTCATGCGTACAATTGCATCTCTTCTCACTTCATCCACCAACTCACTTAATCTCTTGCACTCATCATGCAACTGACTCATCTCCTCTACCAAAGCCACATTTGCACTAGTCACATAACACACTGGGCATTTTCAGATACATTTGCTCTTCTTTCAACACCACAAAAATCACAAACTACATACACACTGCTTATAACAAAAGGCATACTCACTTCATCCAAAGCAACAGCTTTACTGAAAAACTTTTCAAAACCTTTTAATTAAGCAATCAAGAAAAGTGTAAACAAAAATGTGGAGAAAATTAGGCCTCACTGAAACGTAAACAAACTCGAGATATTTCAAGATTTAATTTAAAATATAATTAAAAATTCCTTTAGTATTATGTCTAACACTCAAAGTTAATTATCTTCCCAAACTTAAATATATTACACCCAAAAATCCAAAATGAAAAAAAACCCTTAGTAGAGAGCTTGCTGAGAACATTTCTGATTTCTAGTGATCTGTTCTTACCTTAATATAATTATTAAACTAATTAATATTATAAAAATAGAGATATATATTCTTTTTCTATGTTATTCTAATGCTTTTAGTGTTTGTTTTTTTAATAAAACCAGGGTTTTATTGGGCTTTTTCAAAATTTTGGGTTTTTTGCCAACCCTGAACTTTAGTGATCTAATATATATCTTATTAAGAGCTACTGCAATACTTTCTACCTCTTCTTTAAATTTCCAAGAATGAATGTTATTAGGGCCAGAGGCCTTTTTAACATCTAACTCAATTATAAGTTTTAATGGTTTCCCTGGCTATATTTATGGTACTCAACACATCTTTCTTTGACCTTGCAGTATCATATATTAGGCCATTTAGATTCTCTTGTGTAAATATTGAAGTAAATGGTCATTAAGTGCCTCAACTATTTCAACAGTTTCTTGCACAACCCCTTAATATTTAATATGTCTTCTCTTATCTCCGCTAGATTTATTTATTTTGTAATAACTAAAGATCTTTGTTGCTACTTTGAGCTAATTTAATTTCTGACACCTTTTAGCTTTTCTTTATAATCCTAAGTATATCAGTCTGTAATGATTTAAATTTTTAACAGTATTTTCTGCCTGTAATTTCTAATATGCCCTTTTCTTCTGAGAAATCTTTCTAGCTATCTCCTGATTACAACACAATGGTTTTCTTCCTAATGGTCCTCTCTGGGATACATTGCTCCTGGACTAAATTTAATACATGCTTAAAAGTATTCCATATCCCATTGACATTATTTCCTCATCATTCTACTTGGCATGGCAATCAACCAAATTTACAAACTTTTGAACTTTTTCTATAAATCACTCTTTTGAAAATTTGGAGTTTTCGTAGCATTTTCAATATTTTACATTTGCCATGTTAAAATATATTATCTGATGATCAGTATTTCCTAATGCTTCATCAAGTCTATTTATTCAGCAAATGAACATTGTTTGAAAGTACAGTAATACCTTGATATATGAGTGAACCAATATACGAGTATTCAGAGATATGAACCATCTTTCAAGCAATATTTTGCATTGAGATGCGAGCACGCTTCAAGATGGTAACACTAGGTGGCAGAGCGCTTGTGGCATGCATGTTACGTGTTCACTGCCTTCGATACAAATTTCCTCTATTATGTTTACACTGATTTTTTTTATTTGATTTTGTGAATATTTTTGTGTTACATCATGGGTTCAAAGAAAGTGAGTGCTAAGGTGACTAGTGAGAAGAAAAAATGTATGATGTCAATGGAAATTAAAAATGAAATAATTGAAAAACATAGTGAGGTGTGTGGGTGAGTGATTTAGCCAGGTAGTATAAATGCAGTACATTGACAATCCGTACAATACTCAAACAGAAGGATGCTATCAAGAGCAATTAAATACATGTTCCTTCCAATTAATTAGGGTTGATTTGGGTGTTTTGGGAGGGCTGGAACGGATTAAATGTTTTTCTGTTATTTATAATGGGGGAAATTGATTTGAGATACAAGCCTTTCGAGTTACGAGCTCGACCCAAGAATGAATTATACTCGTATCTCGAGGTACTACTGTACTAGATATATTGTCACTCTGAGTTCTTATTAATGAATTTACTAAAAATTATCATCAAAACATTCTATAAACTTACAAATTCCTACCTCTCTTCCTGTCATATTTTCCCTGTCTACCTAGTTTAAATTAAAATCTCAATAACTTCATCTAATTTGCATAATTTACTAATTTCCTGTTGGTCTGTTAAAGACTCCAAAATGTACCATCCTATTTTTACTGACCCTAAAAATCTATTCACATTGGCTCAGCCTCTTCTTTCTTCAATGAATTGTTTATATTTGAAACAATGCTGTTTTTTTTTATATATAAGTAATTATCCCTATCAGTCCTACTTCTCCTTTGACTAATGTACATGTTATTACCATATCAATCAAATTCAATTATACTGTCTGAAAATTTTATTCTATTAACCCAGGATTCTGTTACACATAGCTATATTCTCATCAATAATATAACTAAAC
Organism: Ceratothoa steindachneri; assembly: GCA_963969495.1. NCBI lineage: Eukaryota > Metazoa > Arthropoda > Malacostraca > Isopoda > Cymothoidae > Ceratothoa > Ceratothoa steindachneri. The sequence goes on along the minus strand of OZ018332.1, from coordinate 91,861,134 downwards.
TGAACTCCTTGTTTCTAAGACTACAAGCATTTGTATAGAAACTACTTAACCCACCTATCCCCGAAACACCTTTTTTAATGAATGCCCCCACCTCTATCCCTGCTGCAGCTATTTCCCTTCTCTGCCCCACCTGGTCAACCTTTGTTGAAATGATGTTTTCTTATATTTTCATTTACACTAACACTACCATTTCCTCATCTCTACTCAAGCACAGTCCATCTTATGCATACATTTCTTTCTTACATAAAACATATCCCAAACATCAAGAAAACATCAGACCTTCCTTTTTGCACATACTCCTCATATGTATTTTCATTCAGCCAAAATGCCTAAGACATCCATTACAAGCCAAGATTCATTCTTGGAGGCACAATGACACAATGCCTTTTTTTCTACTTTCTTTCCTCCTTTAATCAACTCATATAACTCATATACACCCACTTTCTTAATGTTATTTGCTCCCACATTTGTAATCACAACTGCATCACTAGCATAGCCTGACACTGGCCCCTTCTATCTGTCACTCTGAACACTTACTCTAGCACTGGCTAACAAACCTTCAAACCTTTCCATCTACTCGCACTCAACTTCATATCTAAATATCTAACATGAATCGGCCATTACTTCACTCACTCACTCACTCCTATTTCTAACTCTCCCAGACCTAACTATCTCACCTCCACATCTACTCACTTATTTCCTATCTAAATATCTAACATGAGGATTTGCCATTGCAAGCACTTCAGTCAGACACCTAATTCTACCTCCACCAGACCTAACTCTAACTCACCACCTAGTTTCATTCAAACTACATCACTCCACTTACATTTACAGTCTCCTTCAGACTTCTAATCAAATCATCAGTTGTATCACTTCCAGTTGCTTCATCAGTCATATCATTTCCACTTAATTAGGTTCTGTGTCCCTCTATCTCTTAACATACTTAACCTGTCCTGCCCTATCTATATTCACCCACACTTTGCTTCTATCACTGCAGACCCTACACTAGTCCTACCTTCCAACCTCTTAATTCAAGCCTCACCCTTCATGCATGCATGTCTACCTCTTCCCAGATCCTGCACTAAACCCCTACCTCGAGGATTTATCATGCAAATGTCTTGCCTCCTTTTCCAAAGCAACATTTACATTACCCATAAAACATACCTGGCACTCAGAAACACTTACCTTTCTTTCAACACTTCTTCAGACACCCTCGAAGATCATGCTATATTCACTATGTTCTTTAAGCAAGAGTTCACTGTACTCCCCTTGGACTGGTCCTCCACTGCAAGATAATGTTAATTTTTGACAACTCTGCACATTTAAAAGCAGAACATTTGATGAAAAATTGCTGCTTTAGTTGTCACTTGTGGATCTCTTACCCAACTGTATATCCTAATTCAACCCCAGGACATACCATCTTATGTTTTCTTAAGTGTATCACCCTGTTCATGAAGTACCTAGTGAATGCAGTTAACTAATGCAGCTCAGTAAAGAACTTCATTAAGGAATTCACTATATGGAATGAAATTTACTGTGTTAATGTCAGGAAGTCTGTGAAATTGCACTGAACAGTGGATAGCATAAATTGTGTCCAGGTTTATTGTATGCATCTGCATAGGTTGAAGATACTGAAAATCATTTTATAGGATTTAATTGTTGCAAAGGAAAAATGGGTTAAACATGAACTGCTTGCTTATGTTAAAGACATAACTAATCCTATTGCCAAGGAACTTGTATCAAGGATAGATGAAGTTATTGTAGAGGAATGATGATGTGCCTACCATTCATCAATATACAAACTTTAAAATGTGGAGATAGATGTAAATCACACAAAGAAAGTAGTTGTGAAGATGAAGATATAAGAGAATGAATCACTATTGATAGGTTAAGTTAGTTGACAGATGAGCTAGTAAAAGTGCTAGAGCAATACAGTTTCATAAGGGAACAAGAAATATTAGTGTTTACATGATCCGCTATAAACTAATTAAAGAGACACCAAAATATATAAAAACAGCAAGATATATTAATGTTAAAAAACATTCAGCAGAGGTGTCTATACTTGAATTACATTGCAATTGACCTCTGTTCAACTTGATGTACTGCCACCATCTCACTAGTCCATGAAGAAACTAAGGCTATTGTTACAGTTACCTGTGCTGATGAAGATGACTATCTTGACAGCCTTTCTGCTATGTAACTTTGTGTACAGTAAATTCCACTTTGGCAGCAGCAGATAAGAAAAATATTAGGTCTACAGAATTACTGTTCTTGTACTATTTTATTTAACTATTCTATATTAAAATTTAAATTGTTTTCACTTAGTTTTTTTGTTTATATAGACATTACTGTATTTATGTAGTGATTTATATATATATACAGTGTCAGGAAGGCAAACCTTCAGTTTTCTGGAAATATCAATAATTCATTGCACATCTTGTCCTAAGTTTGACAGATTTTTTTATAGTCAATCTGCATTTCATTTATTAATCAATAATTTTTCTCTTAATTTTTTAATTTTGAGATATTTTATATCTAAGCATTTTTTGAATAAATTTCAGACATTTGACTTGCCTCTGCATCATCAAATTATTAAATTGACTTAATATATTGCATTTTCATCCTTCAAAACATCAGATTGGTAAGAAAATTCAGTGTATTAGTGCTAGTTTTATATAATAAATGTATAACTTTTGTTTAACATAGTGCAATACTTGATTGGTCATTTGAATCATACTAAAGATATTAAATATATTTTTGTTTAAGCAATTTCCATGAAATTAAGAGTGGTTCATTCTTCTTAGCCTGTATATAGGGCTAGAAAAGACACATACTGTTGTAAAAAAAACAAAAAACAAACAACTAAGGATAAGACACACTGGTCTGAGAAACTATACCCTCCAAAATTATCATTCCTATGAATACATAAAGCATTTTTGTAATGAGCAAGGTTCATTTAATCTAAATGGATGTTTAAAACAATTGGTTGTATGGTATACAAGTATATATGATAAGAAAAAGAGGGGAGTGGTTTTAAAATTGTTTAAAAGAATGATATTATAAATGCTTGCACTATGGAAGCAAAATGTGAAGGGGAATGAAAAATGTGTATAGCAGGAGTGAATTAAATGAGGTCAGGTTTGACTCATGGTTGTAAAAGATTGCAAAGGCTATATTATTGAGTGAGGAAGCCCGTTCACATGGATCTACATGTCTAAGGGATGCACCACCACTTGATGGAGTTCTTCCCTTCACCTTACTGCACAGTGACTGCCAGGGTTGGCAAAAAAACCCAGGTTTTATTCTGGGTTTTTTAAATCTGTTTTTTTCAATACACAAAAGCTACAAGCATTAGAATAACATAGAAAAAGAATAGCTATCTCTATTTTTATATAATATTAATAATTAATCAGTTTAATTATATTATAGTAAGGAAACATCACAGTAACAGATCACTGATCGAGAATTGTGGGTACCCATGATAGCCATAACCTGTAGAAAGAGAGATGAATTATGAGTCAGTATCGGAGAAATAATCTTAATCTGATATATATTTGTTGAAATTATAAACAAATATGAATTTTGAATAAAATAATGATAAGTAGCATTCATTTCTTGAAAAAAGTATAATTTTGAAAAAACCCAAACCCGGGTTTTTTCAAATTTCATTTAAAAAAGCTCCCCCCAAAACGGTAATCAAACCCTGGTTTTTTAGGGCTGCAGGGTGGTCCTTAAAAAAAATATTGGGTGAGAAGTGGCATGATGCATGGTTGGAATTATATAGATGAAGTTGAGCTTTATAAAGGTAACCCTTTTATGACTACTGTGTATGGACCCTGAAATGATTGATGCAAGACCATGAAGTAGCTCTGGAAGACTCAGACCAAGTGCTGTATGGTAGTATTAAAAGAAAAAGTTGATACTTAATAGAAGATGAACTAATGGATAGGAGACAGGATGAGATAAAATAACAAGGCTGAGTGTATTGGGATGATTGATCTGTTCCTGGTGAGGAGAAAGAATATACTGAGGGATGTTTGATAGGAAAACTGAGAGAAATTTGAGTAAGAGTCTTTATCATGTGATTATGCTGTGCAAGAGTAAATATATTGGTATGTGGATGAAATGTGAAATTAGCTAGGAATAGATAATCAGAAGTTAAAGGTTGTTGAATGACAGAGTATGTGAGACTGTTTGAGAGCTGAGAACAGGAGAGAAGAATTAATTGTGAAAATGGAGATAGAGCAGATGTGGAACAAGTTTAATGAAATGTTAGTAGGCAGTTCACAGGCTATATGGTGGTATGCTATAACTAGCAACAGAATGCCTAGGCTAAGGGGTGAAATGATTTAAACTTGCAGTTAGAGGAAGTAAGAGGCATACTTAAAAAAAATTGGTTCACTATAGATAAACATGTCAGGTAGACTAATATAAATACATACATTGAGTCAAAAAGAACTACAAAAATAGGTATTAAGTAATATATGTAGTAATAAATAGGAAGATGCAGGGTAATTCTTAGGATATACCTAGTGTCATAATAATATATTAACCCTTTTGTTTCCTGTGGTTGACCCCGTAAGGGGCGCGGCCATTTGCCATCCTGGCCGTCATGCTGACTGGACTTAGCACCCCATCTGACCCCAGCTTAGCCTCTTCTCCTTCCTTCAAAACACTTTTTCCTCGCTTTTCATACAACCTCTCCCACAACTTTCTCTGGTCAGGCTCTAATTTCACAGGGTAGATGCTGACCTTCTTCTCAGCCAACTGTCCCGGATCGGGGCTAAGGGGAGAGGGGACAACGTTCCCTAACCCCTGAGCTCCGGTTCGGGATGTTTTTTTTAACAACCTGCTTCATCCCCACCCATACCTTCCTCACATCCCTTTTCCTTCTCAATTCACCATCTATCCTTGATTTTGCGCCATGCACAAGGTGGAGCCACCATGCTGAAGGGCTGCCATGTCACTAGGCGGGAAGGGTTGCCTTAAATGGTGGCACCTGGCTCTGCCAGGCCCGTAAGCACCCCTTGCAGAGTGGGCTACTGCGGGGGGGTGATGTGCTATTGCATCCCGTAAAAAAAGAGGGTCACCGTGCCCATTGATGAGTATATCACAAAAATCCCCTTAATTCTCCCTGTACCAATGATGGAGCCGCCCTCGGGCAGCTCCACCGAAAAAATGGAAGTCCTTCCCCCCCTCCTGTGCTTGTGCAGGGGACCCTCCATATTTCTCTAACCAGAGAGGAGGCTTACTCCTCTCCTTCGCCTACGGATGTAGGGGCCTCCCCCTCACCCCCTTCTCTGGAGGTGCTTTCGGGCACCTCCCTTTTTCCAGCGGCAGTCCCCTCTTTTCTTTCCAAGGGGACTGCCAAGAAAGCCAGCAGGCAGCTCATAACAGACTGCCCCCCAGTGAAGTGGCTCGGTAGGGCAAACCCCCTTAGGGGAGAGAGGGAAGCCAGGCCTCTTCTGTCGCTTCCCTCAAAAGACCTGCTGGCCAGAATACTAAACCTTGCCAGGGTCAAGGCCTGTGCCTTCCCACACATGACTGGTGATGCTGCCAATGGGACCTGCGATATCTTGGGAGGGGATGGCCAACTGGAGGCCACTCCTGTGATAGACATGGTCCTTGAGTCAACCCAACCTCAGATGGTAGGGCCTTCCATGGGGGAAAATCCAGGCTCGGCGCCAAGCACCGAACCCGAATCTGCCCCCATTCAAGGTCCTCCAAGACAGTAAAAGAGGGGAGGGATCTCCTCCAACCGGTGCCCCTGCGACCACCAGGACCTTCTCCATTTCAGAGAAAGACCTGGCTGAGGCTTGTCCATCTGGCCTGGGGGCTCCTACCGACGGAGGTGAGAAGCGGGTTCATTCCCTGCCCTCCTCTCCAAAAAAGAAAAAGAACAAAGAAAAAGACTAAGATGACTCGGGGCTCCTCTCCATCCGTGGGGGCTGCGGGCATGGATGGGTCTGCTGCCACTTTGGCAAGCGACCAAGCCAAGATCGGCACATCCGCCCCCTCTACCCCCTGATGTGCGGAGCCTGTGACTATGAATTAAGACCAAAAGGGTACAGGGCATAGCCTCGATAACATCGGGGTCCCTCATTCAGAGGTTCTAGCGGGCCGAAAAATTTAGACTAACCCCCAATTGATCCAACCCGCTTCCTACACTAGTAATATTTTGTTTGCTATATAAAGATAAAGTCCTTTCCAGAATATGGCGCTTTGTTTGTAATATAAGGATACATGAAACTAAGTCCAATCTGAGAAAGAAAAAAAAACAATTTTAATACATGAAATCAAATACATATATATATACAAAAAGAAAATATAAAAAAAAAACTCATTCCCACTCTCACACACACATTCTTACAGAGGGAGGGAGAGGGTATTGGGAAAAAGGTGGGAGAATGGCCCTTCACACACACACTCTCATTCGCTCCACTACACCCCTCCTTCCTTAGGCCATTCGACCACAGTCACTCACAATACACTCTCAATCCTTACTCACGGTACCTTTTATACTCAATCGCACACTTCTGCACCCATTCACACTCGTCTACTGGTCCCTGGCTACGCGTAGCAATCGGTCGGGGTTGTTCATTAGTCTTCCTGTCAGTCTCATCGTCACTATTAATCATTTCATCAACCATACTCTTAGCCCTCATTACCAGTTCCCCCATCTCACGACAGAACTCTTTCATACTCTTCCGTTCAGAACCTTCACTCTTCATATCCCCATTCATCAGCTCCTCACTCACAGCTCTCATCCAACTCAAGGTACACTCTTGCGAAACAGACAGGTCACTCACATCCCTTGTATTCTCAACAGGCATACCAGAAACCCCTTCGACTGGTTCCCACCAGAAACCTGAAAAATCAGCCACTTCATCATTCACTACATCAAACTCACCCTTAGCCTTACCATTCATAAAACCCCCCAAATCAGCCACACTAGGTTCATTCAGCCCAAACACACTATCATTCATACTGTTTCCAAAACCAGAAAAATCAGGCACAGGCAGCTCACTCACTTGTCTACTTATACCAGCCAAATCACTCACCTGTTTACGCAAAAACTCAATCTTCCTTTCAAGATCCCCTATACCAGAAAGACTCTGCTCAGACTTTCATTCGTACTTGCATTCTTCCTTTCAGTCTTCTTTGTACGCTTTCTACTCCTCGAGACTAAGACTAGCTCTTTCCCAGACAGATCCATACTACCACATTCCTTATCATCATGCACTTTACCTTTCTCTTTCCACAATTCATACACTGGATGGCTCACCAGGTAGTCAGGAGGTTCTCTCCATCTCCTTAACTGACTGATGAGCCCGCACTCTCTCAGTCATACCGTCATTCAAACTCTCCAAAACATATGTCACCCCATTTTCCCAAACTCTCTCAACTCTATAAGGTCCATCAAACTTCTCACTCATCTTTGACACATTCAACCTACCCTTCACTTCTTTCACCTTCAATACTTTCGCACCCAATTCAAATGAATGGAACCTTTCATGTGCCTCACGCCATACACTCTGCTCACTTTCACTCAAACGAAACCTATCTTTCACTCGCCTTTCAAAAGTCATCACAAACTGACATAGGGACATTCCAGTTGCACTATGCACAGTTGAATTATACGCCCACAACACTCCCCAGACATACATCCCAGTCATTCACTGTCGTACTCATCATTCTCAATATCTCACACAAGGTTCTTATAGTACGTTCAGCCAATCCATTTGAAGATGGTACATACGGAGTTGTTCTCACATGCTCCACACCATTCTCTCTCAACATTTGCCCAAACACTTCTCCTACAAATTCAGGCCCATTATCACTCAGACATCTTCTCAGACTAACCTGTTCCCATGCCACTATCATGCCATTCCCTAATCCACTTATCCGTAACTTCACAGGTTTATGCTCGCAACATCTAAACTCTTCATACTTACTCAGAATACTCTCATTCACTAAAGACACTTGCGCTCCACTATCAATCAAACCAGAGAAAAACCTTTCACCAACTTTCACTCTCACTTCCATCATATCAGGTCCACCATGTTCGCAATACACAGAAGGAACAAGCACACCAGCATCAGCACTGACATCCACACCATCATCAACACCCACATCATCACTCACCACACACTCATCTTCATCCAGACAATCATTCTTCTCTCTCATATATGAACACTTTTCAATCATCCAATTGTAGTGCACACCGCTCAAACATTGCAGATGTACCACATTAGGATTCAAACCCTTCATCTTCTCATCCTTGTATACAATCGGCCTCTCACCACCAAAGTGCACATAAACAATCACTCCATACAAACGACTCACTACAATCAACACTTCCTGAAATGGCGGGACCCCTTGCATACACATCGCTCTCAATTCTTTCATGAAGTTCCGCACCTTTGCCATACAAATGCTTTCAGGCTTCCTACATACTTCATTCATTACCTACTTCCTTAAATCATCCACACTATCAGGCACTCCCATGTCTACTCCATCACTCTTCAAATCTTGCAAACCATTCCATACACTCTCAAACAAGGAATCACCACCACCCTTACTCTCCTTTCCATTCATAATTCCTTTCGGCAAATACTCAGAACCACTCACTCCACACACATCTTCATCATTCGTACCAGGATACCTTGACATCAAATCAGCCACTCCATTCCGTTCACCAGGCACATTCTCAATCACATAGTCAAAGTCACTCAAATCTTCCAAAGTCCTTGCAATCCTACTATCAGCCCACTTCATAAGCTGCAGATACACAAGAGGTTGATGATCTGTTTTGATCACAAACCTCACACCATACAAAAATGGACGCAACACTTTCAAACAATACCTTATCGCATCCAACTCTCGCTCCACAGTCGAATACTTTTGTTCTGCAGCATTTATAGCCTTGGGTACATACCCAATTATTCGCCTGACATTCTCTCCATTCAAACGCTGCTCTTTCATCAGAAAACCTCCCATACAATACCCACTTGCATCTGTATACAATTCAAGCATTTTAGCATTCACACTATAATCTGGGTAAGCCAATTCAACATCTTCAGCCGCTGCCTCTTTCAGTCTCTCATACGCCTCATTCATCTTATCATTCCACCTGACAACCGTACTACCTTTCTTGCCAATCCACTCAGTCAGAGGCTTACTCACACCAGAACAATCACGTATAAACTTTCGCTGGAACTCAATCAAACCCCCAAACGACTTCAGTTGCTTCACAGTCACCGGTTTCGGAAACATTCGCACCTCAACATACTTAGGCGACTTTCGTAACCCATTCTCACTCACCATATGACAAAGGAATTCCACTTCTTTCGCAAATCATTCACACTTCGCCACTTTCACCTTCACACCAACACTCTCCAACGTTCTCAACACATCATTCACCAATCATATATGCTCCTCAAAAGTCTCAGTAATAATCAAAATATCATCTATAAACGCAATCACATTCTTACTTGCAAACTTACTCAACACAACATTCATTGCCCGCTGGAAGGCTCCGGGAGCATTAGCCAACCCAAAGCTGAGGTTCCGGAACTGGTAATGCCTCTTTGTGGAAGAGAAGGCAGTTACCGGCTGGCTCTCCTCCGCAATAGGCATCTGGTAATACCCCCGTACCAGATCCAGCTTCGTAAACCACTCCATCCCATGCATACTATACACACACTCAGATACGACACACATCGGAAACCTTTCTTTCACAGTCCTTTCATTCACCTTTCGATAATCCACACACAGACGCAATCTTCATCCAGCTTATGTACAGGCACAATTGGACTATTCCATGCACTCTCGCTCTCTTCAATCACCCCCAATTGCTCTAATTCTACACACTGCTCCTCAATCTCATCAGCAACCGGACGTGGGAAATGCCTCAGCCGCTGATAGATTGGGGAGTCCTCCTTCAGGACAATCTTGAATTCTGGGAGCTTTGCAACCCTGAAATCCAGATGACCCTTACTGAGGGCTCCCTTTCGTTCAAATATCATTCGATACACATCCTCCCTTTCATACTCAGTCAAACATCCATCCAATTTCACCATGCCCTTCACCTCATTATACATCCATTCACATGTCTTTTCATTCGCAACATTCACCCTGATATCCGTGCTATCATCCATACCTACCTCAGTGACAGTGGAGAGGTGTCCTAGTACATCTCCAACTTGGATACCCCTCACCTGTCCTTTCACCCTGGGGTCCGCCTGCACACATACAAAAGGATCATTCATTCTCATCAAGCCATCAAACACACAAGCAACACACCTTACTTTATAATATGCATCCTTTCCATCCAATATCACAGTGTTCTCACCCACATTCAAACTAACATCCTTACTCCAACTCACTCTAGCAGACACCCCTTCACCCTTCACAAGCCTTACATTCTCCATAGCAGTCACCTCAATACCAGTAAACACACTCCTCAAAACACTACCATCTTTCCCTACATATAACTTATACACCCCATTTTTACCAATCTTTCTCTCAATCTGATCACTTGCAGGATGCACAACCATACGATTCATTTTCATAAAATCATAGCCCCAAATCACACCATACTCACTACTCACCTTATCAATCACCGAGAATTCACATTCATTCTTCAACATACCATGCATTCGAACAGCTGACCTTATCATTCCAATCACAGGCACTCTCCTATTACCAATACCTACCAAACTACCCTTGCACTCAGACAAGAGTGCTTTCCCGCTAACCTTGTCATACACATCTTTATACACCAAGCTCGCATCCAGAATCTATTAAAGCCAAACACTCAATTCAATTCAATTCCACCTTCACACTCAGACACTCATACTTCCTACCAGACAGCACTTTCACACTAGACAGACTTACCAACACATTACTCACACTCATGCACCCAGAGGATACTTCAGCAGGTACCCTCTTACAATTCAGTTTCCCGCTTCAGACTTTCCATTCACACCTTGCGCTCTCAGTCTAATCCAACACTTTTCACTCGAATGTCCTTCCATCGCACAATAGCTACATACATTCCTCTGGTCACGACACATCCTCGCATAATGACCAGCCTTTCCACAATTACCACAAGCATACTTCACACTATCCCCAGCAGTTGCTCCACCATTCAACCTCGGACAATCTTTCTTCAAATGGCCTATTTCTTTACACTCAAAGCACTCTTTCACACTTTCCTGGCAATCCTTTATTATATGCCCTTTCTTACCACAACCAAAACATGCACCAGACGTCCACCTACATTCTGCCAACATATGACCTTTCCTTCCACACTGATGACATTCCACAATCTTTCTCCCACTATTCAATCTCCCGTTTGCTGGGACATACCTCAGTTTCTCTCTCATAATCCGTTCCCACGCTTGAAATTCATCTGTCCCCTTCCATTCGACCACCCTCCATTTACCCATCCATTCTGCCGGCCCAGGAAGTTCGACATTACTCCCGCTGGCGCGGCCTTCAGGGCATCCCTGTAGCTGGCAAACTGCTGGGCGGGATGAAAGCTCCTGGGCTTCTTACCCCCAACATTCACACTGTACCATCCATCCTCTTCTAGATCGCTTTCATCATCAAATCGTCCATCTTCCAACAGCTCCAACACATCCTCCCACATCAACCGTTCACCTGTCAGTCTCATTCTCTCCTTTCTTTTTCCACTCAGCCATTCACTCACCTTTCGTGGGATCGTGTCCAAAAACTTCCTCATCAGTGGTTTACATTCATTTACATCATCATCACCATACCTCTTTCTTGCCATACTCTCAAGCCTATGTGCATACATGTTTACACTTTCACTCTTCCCCATTCGAGCCTTCTCAAATTCATTCACCCTTTTATAATTCACACTCTCTTTCATTCATTTCACCTGCCCAATCAATCTCTCCTTCACCACATCGTACCTTGGTTCCCCCACACCGTACCTTGGTTCCCCCACACTTGTAATCACGCGGAAAAACTCCAATACTTTTCCCTCCAAACATTTCCCCAAAACATTCATCCAGTATCCCTTATTCTCCGGGTACTTGAGCTTACAATATCGCTCAAATTTTCCGAAGAATTCTTCCACACTTTTCCCACCATGTAACCTAAATCTATCTATCTTTAGCACTTCCCTTATCAAAATACCCTTTCCCACATTCACCACTCTCACTTGAGCTTCCTTCACTCTCACTCATATCAATCATACCATCACTCTCTCCTTCATCCGAGTACAATGAGTCCACACTCTTGCCTCTTACCTTCCTATCCTTCCCCTTTGCACCACTCTTCCTTCTTCTCTTGCGTTCAACTCTTCCATTCTCCGTCCTTCCTATCACTCATAATCACCCTATCCTCTTTAGACTCGCACACACTCTCATTGATCCCATTAGTCTTATCCCCTCAGTCTGAGCATGGGTCGAGATCGAGGGTCCTGGGGCCGGTCCTGACCTCTTCATCATGTCATACGAGTCCTTCATCCGTTGGTCGACCTGCTTCTGTCTCTCGGCCATTTCTTTCCTCATCCTGTCTGTCTTCTCATCCATACTCATCACATCACTCTTCAATCCATCAATCACGTTCCTCAACATCATACATTCCTCCTCTTTCTGCCTCAATTCCAGCCTCAGTCTCACAATCTCATCATGGAGGCCCTGTTCCACAGAAGCCATCCTCCCAGGTTAGTAACAGCGATAGACAAAGGTGAAAAACAACCAAACTACCTGCCACGCTAATTGGGTATGGACTGCAATCCAATCCCGTCGCACTCCCGGTTTCGAAGTCTCGTGTCCCTATTCGGGTGCCAAATGTAGCAGGCCGAAAAATTTACACTAACCCCCACTCGATCCAACCCGCTTCCTACACTAGTAATATTTTGTTTGCTATATAAAGATAAAGTCCTTTCCAGAATATGGCACTTTGTTTGTAATATAAGGATATATGAAACTAAGTCCAATCTGAGAAAGAAAAAAAAACAATTTTAATACATGAAATCAAATACATATATATACAAAAAGAAAATATAAAAAAAAACTCATTCCCACTCTCACACACACATTCTTACAGAGGGAGGGAGAGGGTATTAAGAAAAAGGTGGGAGAATGGCCCTTCACACACACACTCGCATTCGCTCCACTACAAGGTTACCTGGTGAATGCAGCGAATCCCGCCGAGGCGGCCAAGATAAGTGCTCTTCGGACACTTCATGGCACCACGGCGAGTGTTACGCCGCACTCTACTATGAACTTTGTGAAAGGAGTAGTTTATGCGAGGGAACTCGTTGACTACTCCATTGAGGACATCACCTTAGAGCTGGCTGACCATGGGGTGGTCAAGGTTGAATGTGTGATGACAAAACAGGGAGGGGCCTCGAGACCCATCCCTAGATTCTTCATCACGTTCGACTATGACAAGCTCCCTTAGTCAGTGCGTTCTCGTTGGTACTGCTACCATGTGAAGGCATTCGTGCCACTGCCACGGTGGTGCTATTACTGTCACCGCTTTGGCCATACAAATCATTCTTGTAGACGTGCAAAGTCCGGGGGCACCCGAAGTCTGTGTAAATTGCTCCAAGGCCACACAGATAAGTCTAAATCGTGTGTGGCCAAGTGTGTCAATTGCAGAAAGCCGCACCCTGCTTCTTCGAAGCAGTGGGGTGCATATCTCCTTGAGAAGGAAATCCTGGCTGTTCAGGCCCAGGATCGACTCTCATTCCGCGAGGCTAAGGACTTGCTGCTGGCTGGCGTGCCCGGCTCTGCCTGGGACATCCTATTGCTTAATAGTTAGAAAGGCACCCTCTGCTCCTGGCCCATCCAAGCCAATGAGCAAGGGTGTTTCCGCGCCCGTTCGGAACCCTTCTGCGGGCTCTACTCAACCCGGGCGCTTCCCTGGTAAACTGGTGGCAAAAAGGGCTCACACCCAGCCCCGGCTGCCCTGGTTTTAGCTGGGGACAGGGCTCCCCCCCCTTCTCCCAGTGTGACCGTTTCCCGTAGTGGTGCGCTGAGTGGCTCGGAGATGGTGGTTCTTCAAAAAGAGGGCCCCCGTAGCTGCAACGCCTGTCTAAGGTTTCAAGGTGGAGGGAGGAAAAGACTTGCATGGCTAGCCTACCTCCCCCAATAAGTCCTCGAAGGCGACAGCTCCTTCAATGCTTTTTCCGGCCAACAGTGCCCAGGGTTCTGTCTCCGGGAAGCGTACGGCCATTTCCGTGAGGGTCTTCTGTTTGAAGAGGGCCCCGTATCTTTGAGCTAGGCCTGGAGGGAATATTCCTTCAATGGAATTGCCCTGGACTCTGGGCCAACTGGGAGGAGTGGCAGAGGCTCATCTCGTCCCATTAGCTATTTTTTTGCAGGAGAGCATGCTAGGCGCGTGCCCCCTGCCCGCCCTCCCGGGGTATAAAGTTCTTGCAACCCCACCACCGCGGGATGGCCAGGCATGGGGATGCGCGGTTTACACCTGACATGGTGTCTCTGTTCTTCCTTTCACTTTAGATACCTCTTTTCAGGCAGTGGATGTGCAGCTTCACCTGGATAGGAGGTATACTATCATTTCTGCATACATTATACCATCAGCTGACTTCGATGCGGGGGACTTCCGCCGCGTTTTGGCATGGTTGCCGAGGCCCTTTCTCTTGCTTGGAGATCTGAACAGCAGGAATCCTCTCTGGGGAGATTACTCAATAAATTAGAGGGGACAAGTATTGCCGATCTGATCGAATAGCTTGAGATAGTTGTCCTAAATGTGGATGAGTTTACGCATCACTGCCCGAGAACCGCTTCATTTTCTTTCCTTGACTTATCTTTGTGCTCTTTGGATGCACAGCCTGATTTTGATTGAGGGGTGGTTGGTGACCTCCATGGTAGTGATCACTTTCCAATTCAAATATCATTTTCAGGGCAACTGCCGCCTGAGAGCCCACCTCGGTGGTGCTTGGCGCAGGCGCAGTGGCCTGGATTTCAGGAAATGACTGAATTCTCTATCTCAGTCAAGGAGTTTAGGTCGGTAGATGAGGCCGTTGAGTTCTTCTCCGGCAACCTCATCGCCGCGGGCCTGACTACTATTCCTAGAACGTCTGGCCGTTTTGCTTTTGACCACTCCTATGATGGTCGTCCGAGTGTGAGACTACCCTCAAACAGAAGCGTTATGGCTACATGCACTATAAGCGCCGCCTGAACGATTTCACTGTCGGTGAATTTCGTCGGGTTAGGGCTAGGTTCCGGTATATTTCTAAGCACGCCTGCCGCTCTTCTTGGTGGGCATATGTGTCATCACTTAAGGGGAACACCCCTCTAGCAGAGGTGTGGAAGCGAGTCAAAAGGATAGGGGGCAAGTTCTCGCAGGACCTCCCTCCCGTTCTCTAGGGGAATGGAACCGCAATCTCGGATCCCGCGTCCGTGGCGGAATCCTTTGTGACCGCTTTCTCAGCATTCTCTAGCCGGGATGCTGCTCCGCCAGCATTCAATGCACGTCGTGATGTCGCGGAAGGCCGCCGGCTGGACTTTACCTCCAGAGATGGAAAACCCTTCAACGACAGGTTTACTGTGATTGAGTTGCGTTCCGCTCTTGCTTCGTGTGCGTACACCGCCCATGGTCCGGACGATGTCCCATACGCCATGCTTCAACACCTGGGTGAGCAAGGCATGGCCTTTCTTTTAGATTTGTTCAACTGGATCTGGGTGGAGGGTCTCCTCCCAGATTCGTGTCGAACTGCTACTGTGCTCGCCTTTCGCAAACCGAGGAGAGATCACTCTACCTCGTCCGGTTTCCGCCTAATCTCCTGGACAGCGGAGGCCATCTGTCTTCTGCACAGTGCAGCTTCTGCAAGTTCCACTCCACGTCGGATGCTCTGCTCCGACTGGAAAATGCCGTCTGCGAGGCCTTCCTTCGTATACAGCACTACGCCACGGTGTTTTTCGATTTGGAGAAGGCCTATGATACCGCATGACGATACGGTATCATGGAGACTATCCATACAATGTGGGCGAGAGGACGCCTCCCAATATTTATATCTGAATTTTTGCGAGATCGTCGATTCCGCGTACGGGTGGGGGGAGCCCTCTCTGGCCCAAAGGAGCAGGAAGATAGTGTCCCGCAGGAAAGTGTCCTCAGTTTCACACTCTTTGTCCTGAGCATCAACGGCATCACCTCCGTGCTGCCGGAAGATGTTCTCGCTACGCTCTACGTGGACGACCTTTCGATCTCTTTTGGTGCGGCCCAAATGCCAACTCTGGAGCGTCGACTCCAACAGGCATTGAACCGTGTCTCTCGCTATGCCGAAGCGCACAGGTTTCGGTTTTCTTTGACCAAGACTAAGGTGGTGCACTTCTGCCGCCATCCACGGCTCCACCCCGATTTGTTTCTTAATGGGGTGCGCCTGGATGTGGTTGAATCGCACTGTTTCCTTGGTCTTATATTCGACCGACGCCTCAGCTGGGAGGCTCATATTCACAGCCTTAGGGTCTCTTGTACCCGCGCCATGGATATTCTCCGTTACGTGACGTTCAGCGCTTGGGGCGCTGATAGGGCTACTGCTCTACTTTTTTATCGATCCTTTGTTCGCTCGAAGCTCGACTACGGATGCGAGTTTTATGCATCCGCCGGAGCGTTTATTGCGCAAGGTGGACTCGATCCACCACACTGGCCTTCGCCTTGCGACCGGTGCATTCCGCACTTCCCCCATTGAGAGCCTGTTGGTCGATGCTGGGGAGATGCCACTCGCCCTGCGCCGCGTGCAGTGCATCACTCGCCTGTACGCGCGAGCCCGGTGCCTCCCTCAGTCTCACTGCATCCACAGCTTATCTCGACGGTGCCTATGCCGCCGAGAGACGCCAGTCATACCCTAAGCCCTTTGGGCCAGGAAACTCCTTCGAGAGCTAGGTATAGCTCTCTGGCCGGTGGCACCCCTGGTTCTGCCCAGGACGCCACCCAGGAGGGTACCACATTTGGCTATTTGTCGCCACGCCTCTGCTCCCAAAGTTTGTACGGCGCCGGGAGTATTGCGTTCGACCTTTTTGGAGCACACATCGTGTCACGCTGGAACCGTGCCACTGTATACGGATGGTTCCAAGTCCGAATAGGGGGTCGGCTTCCACGCCGTATTCCCTCTGTTTGAATTCACCGGGGCTCTGCCAGGCGCTTGGTCTGTCTTCGTGGCCGAACTGGTGGCAATACACCACTCGGTACGGGAGATTACGCGACGTGTCCGGTTCGGAGACTGGATTGTGATCTATAGTGACTCACAAAGCGCCCTGAGTGCTCTCGGGGCATTGAAATCTCCTCATCCCATAGTTCGCGATATCCGTGAAGCCACGGTTTTGGCGACCCGGGCGAATGTCCGCGAGGACTCTGCGACTGGATCAGCGTTTCGCTCTTCCTCACACCGACTACATGACAGGAATACGGGCAGCTCTTCGGAATGCTTGGCAAAGAAGATGGGAGACGGTCGAAGGGAACTTAAAGTTGCGTGCCACTGCGCCGCGACTGTTCCCATGGACCTATTCCCCAATGCCGCGGCGGCTTCAGGTCGCTTTCTGTCCTCTCCGAATCGGACACACTCGTGTGACGCATCGCTACTTGATGGAGCGCTCGCCTGCGCCCTATTGCCTCGACTGCGTCATCCCCCAGACTGTTTGGCACATTCTTGTTGAATGTCCCAGTCTGGGTGATCTTCGGGCACGTTACCTGTCCCGGTACCGGGATGCGCGGGGTCGCTACAACCTGTCCCTTGTACTCGGGACGAGTATGTGTACTTTGACTTGTTGACTTTTGGGGGGAGGCCAGCCTTTTCCCTATTATTTAAGCAGGTTTTTATTTTATTTTATTTTGTTTGGGTTTTTCCCCTTATAGGTTGCACGCTTCTGCGCCGGGGGGACCTCCCCCTGACGCAGGACCTTGCTTACTGCTCACTTCCTTTTCCCCTATTTTTTGGGTGTGTGTGTGTTTTTTATCTTTTTGTGTTTTATTTTGAAATAGCCTAGTACTAGGCTAGTTTTTTATACGGCGACTAATGCCCAAGTTGGCAATCGCCAGATGAGCTCTTTATAATAACCCCCCCCCCCCAATGCCGTGAGGGCTTCAAATCGCTTTATGTCATCTCCGAATCGGGCACACCCGTGTGATACATCGCCATTTGATGGAGCCCTCGCCAGCGTTCTATTGTGACCACTGCGTCATCCTCCAGACTCTTCGGCACATTCTTGTCGAATGTCCCACTCTTGGTTATCTTCGTGCATGTTACCTGTCCCGGTACCGGGATTGGCGGGGTCGCTACCGCCTGTCCCTTGTACTCGGGACGGATTCGTGCACACCGACCTGTGGACTTTTAGACTCTTTGGAGGAGGCTGGCCTTCTCTCTGTTATTTAATATTCAACTATGGATCGTGTTCTTCTGCAGGGGCGGACGGGTCTTCTCCCTTTGATAGAGCTCACTCTATATTTTTTCAATTTGTTTATTTTTGTTTTGCTTTTTTTAAATTTGGGTTTTAATATAGTCTAGATTTAGGCTAGCTTGAGTATGGCGACTTATGCCCTAAAAGGCAGTCGCCAGATGAGATATTAAAAAAAAAAAGATTCATTTATTATACCATTTGAAAGTCATTATCAGTATTAACAACCCAGAGATCACCATTCACTGAGGAAGGAAAAAAGTAGATAACAGACAGAGGGAAATCTATACTTCAGTCTGGCACTGAATATGCTCATTGATTGGCAAAAAGTTAAGTTTAGAGAGGAGAGTTTGTGTGCTTTCTAAGATCAGGAAGATTTTAAGTTATGCTGGCCTCAGTGCCTGATGGTATATCTGTGGTATACAGCTTGAACACATTTTTACAAACTTTTGCTTCTTAGTTTTAAGTAACAACCAGTTGCTTGTATCTTACAGTGGAGTTGGACCTTGCATGAGCTCATGAATTTAATGTATTTGAGTCTGTCTGAGATCCATGTTGTTTAACATATATAAAGTGAATGGGAGGGTGCCTCCCATCCTAGAAGCATAGTGACTGGCATGATTTGAACAGAAGGAAACTTCCAACTTGCAGGGAGATGGTAAATCACTTTGAACTAAATTCTGCCCCTTTTTTTTCACTTGTTTTAACCTATACTGGCAAAAGTTTTCAGTGTGCAATTGATTTTATGCTTTCAGGAACTGCACAAGTCTTTCACTACAACCTTTTTTTCTTTTTTAAAGGAAAGGGGCAAAGAAATAATGCAATCTTTAGTAGTCTACAGCATTAAATTATTTTGTTTTTTATTTTTATTTTCCTCTAAGTATTCAAAATTCTATCCCCAGTGAAATATCATAAGCCAAGCACAAAATTTTAGGGAAGCTAAAATAATAATGTCATTGCAAGAATTGCTAATGTATCTATTGTGTAGTTAAAATTTTATGTTATCCCAGTTTCTTTACTTATATAATTCATAATTCTCATGTTTTGTGTTTTCCTAGAGAAGCATTTTTAATCCCCTCAGCTAGTTTGAAGGCTCTTAATAATAAATGGATTCAAAGCTTTTGCTACATTTTACCTCAACTTTAAATTTGAATTTTTGGTATTGGAAATAAATCAATTTGCATACATTTTTTCTTGCATGATAAATTTATTTCAACCCAATTAAATATTGCCTAATATTCAGGAATTTATAGATTAAACAGACTGAATATTTTTATCATTTTGGCAACTTGAATTGTGCAAATTATTGATATCAAAATGGCAGTTATTTATTTTGGTTGATTGATATTTCTCTTGTATCCTTTAGTGTTTCTATTAATTACTCTGATACACTTCTTATAGATAAATTAAAAAAAAAATTTAGTTACAAATCCTTTATGCTTTATTTTCTTTTTCTTACCAAATTCTTTTAAAATGCACAGTATTTCGGTTCTTACTGGGAAGCATGGTATGGAGGCAGACCCATTAATGGAACATGATGCAATGAACAAGTCCCTTATGAAACCTTCAAATTATCAAACTCTTAATCAGCCTTCACATTCCACTGTAAGTTATTCTGTATGGTATATAGTATATTTTCTTAATGGAAGATTGTATTTTTAGTATCTAACCAATACAATTTTTAAACCATGAGAATCATTTCCATAATGTTTGTTTTTGCACTTTGCTTAATTGCAGTTTGAAATTTCCTCTGAATTTGATCACCTATTGAATATTTGAACATTTTGTTGATTCCTGAGGACATAGTTTTATGATTATTTTTAACTTGCATTTTGCTCTCCCTCTTCAGTGAGTCAGGTAGTCCCAGCACTAGCACCATATCTCCCTGGTAGATCCACAGGTCCATCAGTGAGGTGGAATGTGTGTTTTATATTTGTGCAAAGTTAGGGCAGTTGAGATGTTTGTCATCTTGGTCCTGATTATACCTGATGCATGTCAGTGTTGAGGCAAGGTTTTTCCATGTAATTTTAATTGGAGAATGGCTGGTTTGTCTATTTGGTGAGGTTATTCATTTAAGATGTTGGATGGGAGATTGTTTAAGATTCTGTGGGTGAAGGCAGTGTAGATATGTTAAATTGTTATTTGAGGGGAGAGATGGGAAGGTTACTTTAGTGTTATTGGTAGTAGAGTATTTAGGACTCATTTTTGTATCGATAGAAAGGGTTTTGTTTAAGGTAGTGGATGTGATGGGATTGATTTAATGCTCTGCTGAAGTTAGTTTCTTATGTTTAGAAATATTCAAATTGGTAGGATTTTGGTTTCAGAATGTGTGGTATAGGGCTGGTTTGTGTGTATATAGGGATAATTTTAAGAATGCATACTATCAAAAACACCAAAGGACTGATACACTAAAGAATCAGCCCAAATATACCTCTGTCTCAGACACAGTTTGGTTTCAGGAAAGCATACTCAATTATAAATTGAACAAACCCCCTAAAATTTGATTAAATGACCACACCTGCCATTAGACAAACTCCACACCCTCCTAAGGCAGTCGCCTTCTAGGGTGACTGCCCTAGAAGGCAGTCACCAGATGAGATAATTATATATAAAAAAAAAGATGGGGCCTGGGAGAGTTGTTGGTGTGCTTCAACCGTGCTACATCTCAGTGCTTCTTTTTTATTTTTTTAATCTACAACTATCTCCTCAACTTTTTGTCTACCTGCACTTGGTACCAGGGGGAACTGTTCTCACCTGGAGAGAGTGAAAACTGGAGATGCCTCTCCACTGGGTTGAATAGAACTCTCTGACTGGGCCGGGGTAATTTTTTGGTGGTCTTCCTCCTTGCTCCCTCTCAACATCTCCTTTTTCTCTACAACTATCCCCTCAACCTGGAGGGTGTGCAGTCCATCGGGGTGCCATGTTCAGTTCACCAAACATTGTGCCTTGGTGGATTGCATGCCATCCCTGTATAACATAGCACTGGGTATGATGATAATAGGTGATTGCATTACCTACTCATTAGTGGCCCTACTTATCTCTGTGTACTTCTATTTTTTACATACCTGCCTACTTCTGAACTTGGTCTTCCTCTTGCTCCTACTAGACCTTAGTCAAGTGACGGCCAAAAGCCCACTGGTTGAGGGAAGTATTAGGTACAGGGTGGGCTGGGCTATTGACTCTGCTCACCGCCATCCAGTGCACATATAATAAGGTGGCTATGTTGGCACCATCCTTATGGTCAAAGCTTGAGGACAAATTTGCCTGAATGGTGGTTTGGGTTGTCAAGGCCTGTCTCAGCTCACACCCACCATAGCCATGTGTAAATTATCAAATTCTGGAATTTTCTGATCCTATGGATGCACGATTTACATACAGCATGATGTTTCCATTCTTATATTTGCTATAAATACCTTCTTTCAGGCAGTAGCAGTGCAGCTGCATCTGATAGGAGGTATAGTGTAATTTCTGCGATCATTCCACTATAAGCAGACTTTGATACAGGAGATTTCTGCTGCATCATGGCCTGGTTATGAGGCTCTTCTGCTTAGATATTTGAACAGTAGACACCCCTTGTGTGAGGAGTACATGATCAATCCCAGGGATCAGGTCCTTATAGAACTGATCGACAAGCTAGAGATAGTTTACAAATCACTGTCTGAGTACCACTTCATTTTCCTGCCTTGATCTATCACTGTACTCTCCAGATGCACAGCCTGATTTTGTGTGGGAGGTGGTTGATGGCTTCCATGGTAGTGAACACTTACCCATTCATCTATCATTTTATAGACTTGCTACCTCAAAGACCACCATGGTGGTGCTTTGAGCGGGTGAAGTGCTCAGCATTTCAGGAAATGACTTTCTCTGTCCCAGTAGAGGAGATGAGTTCACTTATTTCTCTAGCATCATGATCATTCTCAGAATGTCTGGTTGTTTTGTATGCCAACCGCTTCCTTGTTGGTCAGCCCATTGTGAGACTGCCCTCAGACAGAATCGATATCCTATATGCACTATAAGCAGCACCCAAATGACTTCACTGTTGGCGAATTTCGGTAAACTATGGTTAGGCTCCAGTATATTTTGAAGCATGCTCGCCACTTTTCCTGGTAGGCATACATGTCTTCACTTAACTGGAAGATCCCTCATGCTGAAGAGTGGAAGGGAGTCAAAAGGATTTGAGGCAAGTTCTCACAGGAGAATGGGACTGCAATCTCTAACCTCTAATCCATGGCAGTCTTTTGCTACCACTTTCTCCACATTCTCTAGCCTCTCTGCCGCTCTACCAACATTTTATGCACATTGTGATGTTGCTGAAGGCTGCCTACTGAACTTTACATCCAAAGGTGGAGAGCCCTTCAATGACAGGTTTACATAGTGAGTTACATTCCGCTCTCGCTTCATGCACTGGCACCAACCTTGCTACAGATGATGTCCCGTATGCCATGATTCGACACCTAGGTGAATAGGACATGGCATTTCTGTTAGATTTGTTCAACAGGATCTGGAAAGAGGGTACCTTTCAAGATTCCTGGTGAATGGCTACTGTGGTGGCTTTTTGCAAACAGGAGAGAGATTACTCAACCCCAGCCGGTTTCTGCCCTATTTCTCTAACCTCTTGATTGTGCAAGTTGTTGGATAAATTGGTAAATGTTAGCCGAGCCTTTTACCTGGACAGCGGAGGCCACCTTGTCTTGTGCACAGTGTGACTTCTGCCAGTTCCACTCCATGTCAGATGCTCTGCTTAGACTGGAAAATGCTGCCTGTGCTGCCTTCCGTGTAGACAGTTCTATGCTACAGTTTTTTGATCTGAATAAAGTCTATGATACAGCATGGTGATACAGTATTTTGGAAACTCTCCACACTATGGAGATGAGGGTACACCCACCAAGCATTATTTCTGTATTTCTGCGAGATTGTTGATTCCTCATATGGATGGGGGGGATCCCTCCCTCTCCAGCCTAATGAAGCAGGAAAAGGGTGTCTCACAGGGAAGTTTCCTTATTGTCACACTCTGCACTGAGCATCATTGATATCATTTCCATGCTGCTGGAAGATGTTCTTACTATGTTTTATGAATGACCTTTCAATCTCTCTTGGTGCAGCCCAGATTCCAACTTTGGACCATCGACTACAACAGGCATTGAACTGCAGCTCTCGCTATGTCAAAAGTTCACATTTTCAGTTTTCTTGTCCAAGACTAAGGTGGTGCACTTCTGTTGCCATCCATGGCTCCACCCTAACCCAGACTTTTTCCTAAGCAGGGTTGACCTGAAAGTGGTGGATTCTACCCATTTCCTTGGTCTTGTTTTCGATTAACTCCTTCACTGGGAGGTTCTTTTATACCTGGGACATGTCCATTCCTCTGTCCGTGTTCAACACTTGGGGTGCTGATGGGGCTCCTGTCTTACTTTTCTACTGATCCTTTTTTTATTTGAAGCTTGACTACAGATGCAGAGTTTTATGGATCTGCAGCCTAGCTTGTATTGCAGAAGGTGAACTTGAGCCACTACACCAGTCTCCACCTGGCATTTGGTGCCTTCCACACATTCCCCATTGAGAGTCTACATGTTGATGCTCGGGTAATGCCACTTGTGCTGCACTGTACACAGTGCATTATGCGCTTGTATGCATGAGCCTGGCACCGCCCTCAGTTGCCACTGGCTCTCACTGCATCTAAAGCCGATCTTGACAGTGCATATGCTGCTGAGAGACACCAGTGATACCCTAATCCATTGGGCTTAGGGCATAACTAAAGGGCCAGTGGGCCCTTTAGTTATGCCCAGGATGCCACTTTTGTCTATTTTCAACCATGCCTCTGCTCCCAAAGCTTTCACAGCAATGGGAGAATAAGGTTTTACTTTTTTTGGAGCACTCTTCATGTCACACTTGATCCATGCCAGTGTACATGGATGGCTCCAAATCCCAGGAGGGAGTTAGCTTACACATTGTATTTCTACTGTTTAAGGACAGCATGGCTCTACCAAGCACTGCATTTGTCTTCACAGCCGAGCTGGATGCAATGGGAGATAATGCTTTGTGACCATTTGGGAGACTGGTGGATTTTGATCTTTAGTGACCCACAAAGGGCCTTGAGTGCTCTTGGGGCATTGGAATTTCCACACCCTCTCTAGTTCACAGTATCTGTGATGATTCACTTTCTGAGAGTTGGATAGATCTCAAGATTATCTTTTGCTGTGTTTCTAGACACCTGGGAATTGCAGGGAATGAGTGCATCAATGAATTTTCAAGGACTTGGTGACTAGATCAGTGTTTCCTTCTTTCTCACACCAACTACATGGTAGCAATCAGGGCAGCACTTTGGCCTACCTGGCCAAGGAAATGGGAGATGGCTGAGGGAAACATAAGTTGCGTGCTATTTTGCCATGACTGTTTCCATGGGCTTACCCCCCAATAATGCTGTAGCTTCTGGTCACTTTGGTATCTTTGAATTGAGCACACACAGGACTCACAGCCATTTGATGGAACACTCCCCTGCAATTTACTTCATTGACTATACACAGGAATATTCATCACATTCCCGTTGAATGTCCCAATCTTTATGATCTTTTCACACGTTACCTGTCCTGCTCGGGCAATTAGTGGGGTCACTACTGCTTGTCTCTTGTACTCAAGATGGTTTCCTGTACACAAACTTGTGGACTATGACTTATTGGAGTAGGCTGGGATGTTACATTTTATTTGACTCTGGTGTTGGTCACATGTTTCAGCAATGGGGGTAGGTAGGCCTTGCCCTATTGCTGGAACATTCTTCCTTCTTGTTTGCTTTTTTTTTTACTTGTTTTTCTTTTGTTGGTTTTGTTGTTTTAATTAATCGGTTTTGTATTTTCATATAACATAGTATTAGGCTGAAACGAATACTTATGCTCTTGGTGGCAACTGCCAGATGAGCATGTGTATCAAAAAAATGTGTTCTGAGGCATGATGGGTGGTGTGCATTAAAATTACTGCAGATGGAAAGTCTGGGAAGCTTTGTGAGTGCTTCTAGGATTGCTGTGTAGTTTGGTGATATTTTTCTGGCCTTTGAAGGGGGGATGATGTATAGTTTTATGAGATTGTATTGAGTGTTTCTCAATTTGATGCTTTTGGAATGTATTTTCAGTGTTTCATTGTTTAGGAATGTTTTGGTGTGTGATGTGGTATTAGTTAAGGGGATTGAAGTGTGTACTAGTGTTATAAGTCATCTGCTCTTAGTATGGTATCTAGTCTTTGTAAGGCTATGGATTAGCCAAGTAGAAAGACCATTTTTGATTGGTAAGTTTGTGGATAGAGTCCCATTTTGGATCACCTTCACTGCAGCTGCCATACATGGTTTAGGTTCCATGTTAAACTGTAGGTTCCTACTGAGAACAAAAAGGATCTTAAATGAGTAATGATTACACATATTAGTACCCTCCCTCATTGTTTGGCATAGCCTTTGTATAGTATATTGCTATAAAGGGGGGGGTGTGTTATGTTTCTTAAATATGGGGGAAGTGTATGCCATGTTTTGGATAAGAAATTATTTGGGATTTGAGTGTGTGTTTAGTTGTGGGATGTTTTAAGTGTGTGTTTGGGGTCTGAGAATATGTTGCACATTCAGTATACATTGATTGGTATTGGGATACAGATTGATAATTTCTAAATAATGATTAATCATGTGACATCTTAGAGAACCAGGTTTTGTATACCTTGAGTTTATATGAAAATTATTTGAAAAAAATTAACTAACTCTTAATAAATGTCTAGTGTGTTTTGCTTTTACTAAATCTTTACCAAGTTGTTTACCATTGTTTGTGGATGAAATTCACTATTGGCTATGGTCTAATCTGGTGGAAACACCCTTTCTGATTGTAGTAAAGTTGTGCCACATCATGTGTGGTAAATCACCTTATGAAGTCCTGATTTGGTTGAATTCTCGGTGGCCTCCAAAAGAGTGAAGCAGTACCTCCACTTCCACAGGGAGCTTATCTCCCATTTGGATACCTCTAGAGGGATATTTGGTTGCAGACCCCTCTGACATTTGTCTGAGTTAATTGACACAAAAATCCATTTCCTGGGAGCTGTTGTGCCGGTTCCCCATGCATTCTCCTCTGGCAAATTCATAAGAAACAGAACCTGACAAACATGGTCGCACACTTAACAATGAAGTCCAGATGTGTGAACCTGTAGAGGGAGAAAATACACATTCAACTTCAGATTGGGATAGAATTTAAAGGAGAATTATTACAATTGAAATGTCACGGGCAAGAATCCTTAATGAAACTTATTTTGGGGGCTTATCCAAATAGAGCTTTGCATTTATACTAGCTCATGACAGCTGGAATGAGGAAAAGGGCATTTAAGAGGAGAAATAAATGGGACTGGAATAAAGATATATGCAAATTTATTTTTACCCCTCCCCCCAATCTTTTAGTTTAGTTTCCTCACTAGTTAGCAGATTACTAGTCAATAACAGTTTTACTCCTCTCCTTCGCCTATGGGTGTAGGGGACTCCCCATCACCCCGTTGTCTGGAGATGCCTTTCGGCACCTCCCTCTTACCAACGGCAGTCCCCCTTTACTTTCCAAGGGGACTGCCAAGAAAGCCAGCAGGCTGCCCATTGAAGCGGCTCAGTAGGGCAAACCCCCTTAGGGGTGAGAGGGAAGCCAGGCCCCTTAGGTCCCTTCCCTCAAAAGACCTGCTGGCAAGCATATTGAACCTTGCTGGGGATAAGGCCTGTGACTCCCAAGACAAGACTAAAGAGCCGCTGCCAGTAGGACCTGGGATATCCTGGGGGGGATGGCCAACTGGAGGCCTCCCTCTGAGATAGATATGGTCCTTGAGGCAACCCAGCCTCAGATGGTAGGGCCTTCCATGGGAGGGAATCCGGGCTCGGCGCCAAGCACCGAACTAGAGTCTGCCCCTATGCAAGGTTCTCCTCAAACAGCTAGGGTTTCCGAGGCAGTATAAGGAGGAGAGGGATCTCCTCCGACTGGTGCTCCAGTGACTGCCAGGACCTTCTCCATCTCGGAGGAGGACCTAGTTGAGGACGGTCCATCTGGCCTGGGGGCCCCTGCTGGGGGAGGGGAGAAGCGGATTTATTTCCCGCTCTCCTCTCCTAAAAAGAAAAAAACAGAAAAAAACCAAAAAAGACTTGGGGCTCCTCTCAATCCGTGGGGATGGATGGGTCTGCTGCCACTTCAGTAAGCAACCAAGCCAAGATCGGCACATCCCGCCCCCCCCCATCCCCAGGTGCGGAGCCCCTGACTAAGACCAAAAGTGCGCAGGGTGAAGCCTCGATAACATCGGGGCCCCTCATTCAGAGGTTACAAGCACAGTCATTTCCGCACCCATTCAGAACCCTGGGCGCTTCCCTGGTAAAGCTGATGGCACAAAGGGTTCCCACCCAGCCCCACCTAAAACCAGGGCTTCCTTCCTTTCCCCCAACGTGCCTATTTCTCATAAGGTGAAACGCCTGCATGCCTCCAATGAGTCATTAGACTCACAGGAGGCAACACCTCTGAAGTCGGTTGTGAGGCCATCTTCTGAGGTTCCTAAAGCTGGCCCCCAAAGGATCACAGCACTAAACGAGCTTCAGCTCCTTCGCCCACACCTAGTTGTAGGCTGGGTGGCTTAGAGACGGTAGGTCCTCCAAAAGATTGACCCCACTCGCCCAAGATTTTGAGTTGGAGGGAGGAAAAGACTTGCAAGGCGAGCTGAACCTCTCCAAATAAGTCCTCACTGGCAGACCAGCTTTCACCGTATTGTCCAACAATTTCCATGAGGGTCTTCTCTTCGAAGATGGCTGCCGCATCTCCTCCGAGCTAGGCCTGGAGAGCATATTCCTTCAATGGAATTGCTGGGAGGAGTTGCATAGGCTTGTCTCATTCCGTTGGCTATCTTTTTTCAGGAGACCATGCTGTGTGTGTGCCCCCTGCTTACCCTCCGGAGATATAAGGGTTTTGTGACCCCACCACCACAGGATGGGGGCCGGGCAGGAGGATGCACGATTTACACCCGGCATGATGTCTCCATTCTTCTCTTTGCTTTATAGATACCTCCTTTCAGGCAATAGCTGTGCAGCTGCACCTGGATAGGTATCTTGCTCTGGAGAGACTATTCGATTAATCCCCAGGGTCAAGCTGGAGATAGGTGTTCTAAATGTGGATGAGTTTACACATCACTGTTCCAGAGCCACTTCATTTTCCTGCCTCAATCTATCTTTGTGCTCTCCGGATGCACAGCCTGGTTTTGGGTGTGGGGTGGTTGATGACCTCCATGGTAGTTATCACTTTCACATTCAAATACCATTTTCTTAGCTGCTACTGCCCGAGAGCCCGCCCTGGTGGTGCTTAGCGCAGACGCAGTGGTCAGCATTTCAGGAAATGACTGATTTCTCTATCTCAGTTGGGTTTAGATCGGTTGATGAGGCCATTGAGTTCTTCTCATGCAACCTCATCATAGTGGGCCTAACTACTATTCCTAGAACGGCTGGCCATTTCGCACCCCGACCACTCCTGTGCACTATGAGCGCCGCCCGAACGATTTCACTTTCTGTGAATTTTGTCAGGCCAGGTTCCAGCACCCCCGCCTCTCTTCTTGGCAGGCATACATTGTAGCGGGCCGAAAATCTATACTCTAATCCCAATCGTTCCAACCCGCTTCCTACACTAATTCGACATGAGAAATCGAAGGAGAATAAAACGGATTGTATGTACAGTCCTTTATTTACAAGAAAAATATGGGGTAAATATGCACACCAAAATATAGATGGCTAATTTTCCTATATACATATTAATATTATCTGATGAATACCAATAAATATTTATACAAAAAACAACAACATTTAATTAGACAATTTATACTAAAGGAAGATATGCTAAGCCAAACAACAAAAAAATATCTGCCAGGGCAATATCAACCAACCGATAACACAGTAGACAAGAAGTCAATAACAGGAGGCCTAAAGCAAACAAGAAGCCTAAATCAAACAAGCAGCCTAAAGCAAACAAGAGGACCAAAAAAAAAGAGAAAAAGGGGCTCACATGTTACCCAGGTGGGTATTGACATCTCAAGCGTTTACAAAAAAATCTGGCGCCCCTGAGCTCATATAATATTGCAATCTGGTCACATCTTGAGGCTATCAAAGCTGGACTTATGACATATTTTGTATGCTCTAACCTTTTCCTTAGAGCATACAAAATATGTCATCCTTCCTATTTAGATGAAGAAATTGTCATTATCAGGACCATTTTTTCTAATTTGTATTACCCCGATTGGTTCATATCGTCTGCCCATTTTGCAGCTAGGAAAACATTCTATGGTAATAAGCCTTCCCGCACTAACGACTTCAACAAATGTATAACATTGCCATTTAATAATAAATTAAATAGTTTAAAGGACATATTTGGAAAAGCGGGTATTAATCTAGCCTTTAAATATAATAATTCCTTAAACCAATTGATGATGGCCAGGAAACCCAAAGAACATCATAACATAGGAGTATATGCAATACCATGCAACGATTGCCATAAAGTTTATATAGGGGAAACGGGGAGAAATCTAGACAAGAGAATGTACGAACACAAAAGAGATATTAGAGTGGGCAGCGAAAGCAGTGGAATATTTTGCCATGTTAGAGACAAGAATCATACAATCGATTTCAATGGAAGTAAAATGGTATTTAAATCGGCTAACTATGTTAAGAGAAGAATCGTAGAATCGAGCTTGATATCGTCAGTTCCTAATTTAAATCTATCTGAGGGTCAATTTTCTTTTAATCCTGTAATAAGAAAGCAAATAAACAAAATAGTAAAATGTCAGCCCTTCAATATATTTAGGCCTACCCCCCCTCCCCCAGATTAGCCACAAGTAGGGGATTGGGGGAAAAAAGAGGGGATCTTGTGTTATGATTATATGCACTTCTCTTATATTTTCTACCCAGTGTCAGATGAAAAAGGGTGTGAAATACACCAAAACTGTTCTGAATTAAATTGTCTTCGGAGAATGTGGTTTAATTCCTCATATATATATATATATATATATATATATATATATATATATATATATATATATATATATATATATATATATATATATATATATATATATATATATATATATATATATATATATATAAACCATTCCCATTCACACAGACATTTTTACAGAGGGAGGGAGAGGTTATTGGGAAAAGGGGTGGGAGAATGGCCTTTCACACACTCACATTCGCTCCACCACAACGTGTCTTCATGTAATGGGAAGACCCCTCTAACAGAGGTGTGGAAGAGAGTCAAAAGGATTCAGGCAAGTTCTTGCAGGACCTTCCCTCCCATTTCCCAGGAGAATGGGACTGCAATCTCAAACTCTGCATCCGTGGCAGAATCCTTCGTGACTGCTTTCTCCACATTCTCTAGTCGGGATGCTGCTCTGCCTGCATTAAATACATGTCATGATGTTGAGGAAGGCTCCCGACTGGAATTTACCTCCAGAGGTGGAGAACCCTTCAATGACAGGTTTACCCTCAGGAAGTTGCATTCCGCTCTTGCCTTGTGCACAGACACCACCTCTGGTCTAGACGATGTCCCATGCACCATGCCTGGATGAGCGATGCATGGCTTTTCTCTTAGATTTGTTCAACAGTCTCTGGGTAGAGGGTATCCTCCCAGATTCCTGGCAAATCGCTACTGTGCTCGCTTTCGCAAACCGGGGAACGATCACTCTACCCCGACTGGTTTACGCCCAATCTCTCTAACTTCATGCTGTGCAATTTGATGGAGAAATTGGTAAATGTTAGATTAGCCTTTTTTCTGCACAGTGTGGCTTCCCTAAGTTCCACTCCACATTGGATGCTCTGCTCCAACCCCGTAAGGGGCGCGGCGATTTGCCATCCTGGTCGCCATGCTGATGGGATCCAGCGCTCCGTCCGGCCCCAGCTTAGCCTCTCTTCCTTCCTTCAGATAGCCTGTATTTCTCCACTACGTCGCTTTTCATACAACCTCTCTCATAACTTTCTCTGGTCAGCCTCTAATTTCACAGGGTAGATGCTGACCTTATTCTCAGCCAACCGTCCCGGATCGGGGCTGAGGGGGGGAGGGGACAATGTTCCCTAACCCCTGAGCTCTGGTTCAGATGGGTTTTTTTAACAACCTGCTTCATCCCCACCCATACCTTCCTCACATCCCTTTTCCTTTCCTCTTCACACTCGTATCAGTTTTATGCCATGCCTAAGGTGGAGCTGCCATGCCAATGGACTGCCAGGCCAGCAGGCGGGAGGGGTGGTCCCAAATGGTGGCACCTGGCTCTGCCAGGCCTGTGAGCACCTCTTGCAGTGTGGGATACTGCGAGAGGTGATACACGATTGCATCCCGTAGAAAAAAGAGGATCACCATGCCCATGTATGACAACCCCCCCCCCAAAAAAAAAATCTCTCCCCAATTCCCCTTGCTCATCAATGCCCTTGGGCAGCTGCACAGAAAAAATCGAGGTCTCGCCTCCATGTGCTTACTCCTCTCCTACGCCTACGGGTGTAGGGGACTCTCCCTCACCCCCTTCTCTGGAGGTGCTTTCAGGCACCTCCTTGCTTCCAGCGGCAGTCCCTCCTTTGCTTTCCAAGGGGACTGCCAAGAAAGCCAGCAGGCAGCCCATAGCCAACCGCTCCTCATCGAAGCGGCTTGGTAGGGCAAACCCCCTTAGGGGGGAGAGGGAAGCCAGGCCCCTTCGGTCGCTTCCCTCAAAAGACCTGCTGGCAAGAATATTAAACCTTGCCTGTACCTGTACCTCCCCACACAAGACTGGTGATGCTGCCAAGGGGACCTGCGATGTCCTGGGAGGGGATGGCCAACTGGAAGCCACTCCTGTGATAGTTATGGTCCTTGAGGAAACCCAGCCTCAGACGGTAGGGTCTTCCATGGGGGGGAATCCGGGCTTGGCGCCAAGCACCGAACCTGAATCCGCCCCTATGCAAGGTCCTCCTTAAACAGCCGGGGTCTCTGAGGCAGTACAAGGAGGGCAGGGATCTCCTCCAACCCGTGCCCCTGCGACCACCAGGACCTTCTCCATTTTGGAGAAGGACCTGGCTGAGGCCGGTCCATCTGGCCTAGGGGCTCCTTCCGGCGGAGGTGAGAAGCGGGTTCATTCCCCGCCCTGCTCTCCAAAAAAGAAAAATACTAAAAAGGGTTGGGTCTCCTCTCCATCCGCGGGGGCTGCGGGGATGGATGGGTCTGCTGCCACTTTGGCAAGCGACCAACCAAGATCGGCACATCCGACCCCTCTACCCCCCATCCGTGTGCAGAGCCTATGACTAAGACCAAAGGAGCACAGGGCGGAGCCTCGATGACATCGGGGCCCCTCATTCAGAGGTTACCTGGCGTTTTTGAGCCCGCTGGCTTCAAACGCTTCCTCATTAGTCGCTCCCCTGATGGCACCATGTTGGCCAAGGGCAACATGATCCATCAGATGAGAGGATTAGCTAGTGCAATTGGTAGAGAGCCGAAGGTGACCCGTTTCTCGGACGGGAGCCTTCTCGTGAATGCGGCGAATCACGCCGAGGCGACCAAGATAAGTGCTCTTCGGACACTTCATGGCACCCCGGTGAGTGTGACGCCGCACTCTACCATGAATTTTGTGATAGTAGTATGTGCGAGGGAACTCATTGACTACTCCATTGAGGATATCACCTTAGAGCTGGCCGACCATGGGGCGGTCAAGGTCGAATGTGTGATGAGAAAACAGGGAGGGGCCTCGAGACCCACCCCTACACTTCGTCACGTTCGACTGTGACAAGCTCTTTGAGTCGGTGCGTGGCGGTTGGTACTGCTAGCGCGTCAAGGCATTCGTGCTACTGCCGCGGCGATGCTATTACTTTCACCGCTTCGACCATACAAATCGTTCTTGTAGACGTGCAAAGTCGGGGTCTCCCGAAGTCTGTGTAAATAGCTCCAAGGCCGCACACAATGTCTAAATCGTGTGTGGCCAAGTGTGTCAATTGCGGAGAGCCGCACCCCGCTTCTTCGAAGCAATGTGGTGCATATCTCCTTGAGAAAGAAATCGTGGCCGTTCAGGCCTAGGATCGAATCTCATTCCGCGAGGCTAAGGACTTGGACCTGGCGCGCCCGGCTCTGCCTGGGACGTCATATGCCTCAATAGTTAGAAAGGCAGGCACCCTCTGCTACTGGCAAAAACAGGCCAACGAGCACGGTTGTTTCCGCGCCCATTCGGAGCCCTTCTGCGGGCTCTACTCAACCCGGGCGCTCCCTTGGTAAAGCTGGCAGCAAAAAGGGTTCATACTCAGCCCATGGCTAAAATCAGGGCTCCCCCCCTCTTCCCCCAGCGTGACCGTTTCCTGTAAGGCGAAACTGCCACGCGCCTCCACCGAGTCGTTAGACTCACAGGAGGCAACACCCCGGAAGTTTGTCGCCAGGCCATCTTCCGGGGTTCCTAAAGCTGTCCCCCGAAAGGAGGAGAGCAACAAAGGAGCTTCTGCTCCTTCGCCCACGCCTAGTGGTGGAGCCAGTGTCTCAGAGACGGTGGTTCCTCGAAAAGAGGGCCCCCAGCTTCCGAAGCCGCAACGTCTGCCTAAGGTTTCGAGGCGAAGGGAGGAAAAGACTCGCATGGCGAACTCAACCTCCCCCAATAAGTCCTCGAAGGCGACAGCGCCTTCAACGCTTTGTCCGGCCAACAGCGCCCGGGGTTCTGCCTCCGGGAAGCGTAAGGCCATTTCCGTGAGGGTCTTCTTTTCGAAGAGGGCCCCCGCGTTTCCTCCAAGCTAGTCCTGGAGGGCATATTACTTCAATGGAATTGCCGTGGACTCCAGGCCAACTGGGAGGAGCTGCGGAGGCTCGTCTCGTCCCGTTCCCCATTAGCTATTTTTCTGCAAGGGACCATGCTAGGCTCGTGCCCCCTGCCCGCCATCCCGGGGTACAAGGGTCTTGCGACCCCACCACTACGGGATGGCCGGGCTGGGGGATGCGCGGTTTACACCCGGCATGATGTCTCCATTCTTTATTTCACTTTAGATACCTCCTTTCAGGCAGTGGCTGTGCAGCTTCACGTGAATAGGAGGTATACTATCATTTCTGCGTACATTCCACCGTCAGCTGACTTCGACGCGGGGGACTTCCGCCGCGTCGTGGCACGGTTGCCGAGGCCCTTTCTCTTGCTTGGAGATCTGAACGGCAGGCATCCTCTCTGGGGAGATTACTCAATAAATCCCAGGGGACA
Organism: Ceratothoa steindachneri; assembly: GCA_963969495.1. NCBI lineage: Eukaryota > Metazoa > Arthropoda > Malacostraca > Isopoda > Cymothoidae > Ceratothoa > Ceratothoa steindachneri. The sequence continues at coordinate 91,826,533 of OZ018332.1, read as the reverse complement.
AGTCCTTGCCGATCTGATCGAAGAGCTTGAAATAGGTGTCCTAAACGTGGAAGAGTTTACGCATCACTGTCTGAGAACCGCTTCATTTTCTTGCCTTGACCTATCTTTGTGCTCTTTGGATGCACAGCCTGATTTTGACTGGGGTTTTTTAAATGTCCTCCATGGTAGTGATCACTTTCCCATTCAAATATCAATTTCAGGGCAACTGCCGCCTGAGAGCCCCCCTTAGTGGATCTTGGACCGCGCACGGTGGCCTGCATTTCAGGAAATGACTGAATTCTCTATCTCATTCGACGAGTTTAGGTCGGTAGATGAGGCCGTTGAGTTCTTCTCCGGCAACCTCATCGCCGCCGACCACTCCCATGGTGGTCGGCCGAGTGTGAGACGGCCCTCAAACAGAAGTGTTCTGCCTACATGCGCTATAAGCGCCGCCCGAACGATTTCACTCGGTGAATTTCGTCGGGCTAGGGCTAGGTTCCGGTATATTTTTAAGCACGCCCGCCGCTTTTCTTGGCGGGCATGCGTGTCTTCACTTAATGAGAAGACCCCTTTAGCAGAGTGTGGAAGCGAGTCAAAAGGATTCGGGGCAAGTTCTCGTAGGACCCCCCTCCCGCTCTCCAGGAGAATGGGACCGCAATCTCGGACCCCGCGTCCGTGGCGGAATCCTTCGAGACCGCTTTTTCCGCATTCTCTATCTGGGATGCTCCGCCAGCATTCAATGCACGTCGTGATGTCGCGGAAGGCCGCCGGCTGCACTTTATCTCCGGAGGCGGAGAACCCTTCAACGATAGGTTTACTGTGAGTGAGTTGCGCTCCGCTCTTGCTTCGTGTGCGGACACCGCCCATGGTCCGGACGATGTCCTGTACGCCATGCTTCGACACCTGGGTGAGCGAGGCATGGCCTTTCTGTTAGATTTGTTCAACAGGATCTGGGTGGAGGGTCTTCTCCCAGATTCCTGGCGAATCGCTACTGTGCTCGCCTTTCACAAACCGGGGAGAGATCACTCTACTCCGACCGGTTTCCGCCCAATCTCTCTAGCCTCTTGCGTGTGCAAGTTGATGGAGAAATTGGTAATTGTTAGATTAGCCTTTTTCCTGGACCACGGAGGCCATCCTCAAGTTCTACTCCACGTCGGATGCTCTGCTCCGACTGGAAAATGCCGTCTGCGAGGCCTTCCTTCGTAGACAGCACTACGCCACGGTGTTTTTCGATCTGGAGAAGGCCCATGATACCGCATGGCGATACGGTATCATCGAGACTCTCCACACGATGGGGGCGAGGGTACGCCTCCCAATCTTTATATCTGAATTTTTGCGAGATCGTCGATTCCGCGTACGGGTAGGTGGAGCCCTCTCCGCCCCAAAAGAGCAGGAAGAGGGTGTCCCGCAGGGAAGTGTCCTCAGTGTCACACTCTTTGCCCTGAGCATCAACGGCATCACCTCGGTGCTGCTGGAAGATTTTCTCGCTACGCTCTACGTGGACGACCTTTCGATCTCTTTTGGCGCGGCCCAGATGCCAACTCTGGAGCGTCGACTCCAACACGCATTGAATCGCGTCTCTCGCTATGCCGAATCGCACAGTTTTCAGTTTTCTTTGGCCAAGACTAAGGTGGTGCACTTCTGCCGCCATCCACGGCTTCCCCCTGACCCAGACCTGTTTCTTAATGGGGTACGACTGGAAGTAGTTGAGTCGCACCGTTTCCTTGGTCTTGTATTTGACCGACGCCTCACCTGGGAAGCTCATATTCACAGCCTTAGGTTATCTTGTACACGCGCCATGGATATTCTCCGTTCCGTAACGTTTAGCGCTTGGGGTGCTGATAGGGCTACTGCCTTACTTTTTTATTCATCCTTTGTTCGCTCGAAGCTCGACTATGGATGCGGGTTTTATGCATCCGCAGCCGAGCGTTTATTGCGCAAGGTGGACGCAATCCACCACACCGGCCTTCGCCTTGCGACCGGTGCCTTCCGCACTTTCCCCATTGAGAGCCTTTTGGTCGATGCTGGGGAGATGCCACTCGCTCTAAGCCGCATGAGGCGCATCACTCGCCTTTACGCGGGAGTCCGCCGCCTCCATCAGTCGCCAACAGCTCTCACTGCATCTGCAGCTGATCTCGATGGTGCCTATGCCGCCGAGAGACACCAGTCATTCCGTAAGCCCTTTTGGTTTAGGGCCAGGAAACTCCTTTGAGAGCTAGGTATTGCTCTCGGGCCGGTGGCGCTCCTGTTTCTGCCCAGGACGCCACCCTGGAGGGTACCACATTTTGCTATTTGTCGCCACGCCTCTGCTCCCAAAGCTTGTACGGCGTCGGGAGTATTGCGTTCGACTTTTTTGGAGCACACCTCGTGTCACGCTGGAACCGTGCCAGTGTATACGGATGGCTCCAAGTCCCAAGAGGAGGTCAGCTTCCACGCCGTATCTCGTCTGTTTGAAGTCAGCGGGGCTCTACCAGGCGCTGCGTCTGTCTTCACGGCCGAACTGGTGGCAATACACCACTCGGTACGGGAGATCACGCGACGTGCCTGGTTCGGAGACCGAATTGTGATCTATAGCGACTCACAAAGCGCCCTGAGTGCTCTCAGGGCATCCCCTGGTTCGCGATATCCGTGACGCCACAGTTTTGGTGACCCGGGCGGATGTCGAGATTATCTTCTGCTGGGTTCCTGGACATGTAGGAATTGCGGGGAATGAGCGCGCCAAAGAGTCCGCGAAGACTCTGCAACCGGGCCAGCGTTTTGCTCTTTCTCACACCGACTACCTGGCAGGAATATGGGCAGCTCTTGGGACTGCTTGGCAAAGAAGATGGGAGACGGTCGAAGGTAACTTAAAGTTGCGTGCCATTGCGCCGCGACTGTTCCCATGGACCTATCCCCCAATGTCGTGACGGCTTCAGGTCGCTTTCTGTCGTCTCCGAATCGGACACACTCGTATGACGCATCGCTATTTGATGGAGCGCTTTCCTGCGCCCTATTGCGACGACTGCGTCGTCCCCCAGACTGTTCGGCACATTCTTGTTGAATGTCCTAGTCTGGGTGATCTTCGCGCACATTGCCTGTCCCGGTACCAGGATGGGCGGGGTCGCTACCGCATGCCCCTTGTACTCGGGCGAGTTCGTGCACATTGACTGGTGGACTTGTTGACCTTTGGGGGGAGGCCGGCCTTCTCCCTTTTATTTAACTAGGTTGTGTTGTTATTGTTATTTTTTCTTTCTAGGTCACACGCTCCTACACTGGGTGGAGTGGGACCTTTCCCTGACACCGGAGCGTGCTTCCTGATTCTTATCTCTTTTTTATTGTTTCTGTTTAAATATAGAATATAAAGTAGTCTAAAACTAGGCTGTTTGTTTTCCGCAACTTATGCCCAAGTGGGCAGTCGCCAGATAGCCCCTTAAAAAAAAAAGCAAAAAAAAAAGCAGCTCTAATGGAAAATGGTGACTGCGAGGCCTTCCTTTGTAGACATCACTACGCCACGGTGTTTTCCGATCTAGAGAAGGTCTATAGTACCGCATGGCGATACAGTATCATGTAGACTATCCTACGATGGAGCCGAGGAGACGCCTTCCAATTTCTATATCTGAATTTTTGTGAGATCATCGATTCCGTGTACAGTTGGGGGGGAGCCCTCTCTGGCCCAATGGAACAGGAAGAGGGTGTCCTGCAGGGAAGTGTGAACAGTGTCACACTCTTTGCCCTGAGCATCAATGGCATCACCTTGGTGCTGCCAGAAAATTTCTTGGTACACTTTACGTGGACAACCTTTTGATCTCTTTTAGTGCGACTCAGAGACTCAGATGCCAATTATGAGCATCGACTATAACGGGCATTGAACCGCGCCTCTCGCTACGCCGAATGCACAGGCTTCATTTTTCCTTGACTAAGACTAAGGTGGTGCACTTCTGCGACCATCCACGGCTCCAGCCTGACCCAGACTTGTTTCTAAAAGAGGTTCACCTGGAAGTGGTGGACTCACACCATTTCCTTGGTCTTGTATTTGCTCATATTCACAGCCTTAGGTTCTCTTGTACCCACGCCATGGATATTCTTCATTCCGTGACATTCAGCGCCTGGGGCGCTGATAGGGCTAAGGCCTTACTCTTTTATCAATCCTTTTGCTATGCTCATATTGACAGCCTTAAGGTCTCTTGGACCCACGCCATGGATATTCTTCATTCCGTGACATTCAGCGCCTGGGGCGCTGATAGGGCTAAGGCCTTACTCTTTTATCAATCCTTTTGCTATGCTCATATTGACAGCCTTAGGGTCTCTTGGACCCACGCCATGGATATTCTTCATTCCGTGACATTCAGCGCCTGGGGCGCTGATAGGGCTAAGGCCTTACTCTTTTATCAATCCTTTTGCTATGCTCATATTGACAGCCTTAGGGTCTCTTGGACCCACGCCATGGATATTCTTCATTCCGTGACATTCAGCGCCTGGGGCGCTGATAGGGCTAAGGCCTTACTCTTTTATCAATCCTTTTGCTATGCTCATATTGACAGCCTTAGGGTCTCTTGGACCCACGCCATGGATATTCTTCATTCCGTGACATTCAGCGCCTGGGGCGCTGATAGGGCTAAGGCCTTACTCTTTTATCAATCCTTTGATCGTTTGAAGCTCAACTATGGATTCGAGTTTTATGCATCTGAAGCCGAGTGTGTATTGCAGAAGGTGGACTATCCGCCACACTGGCCTTCCCCTGGCGACCGGTGCCTTCTGCACTTCCCCTATTGAGAGCCTACTAGTCGATGCTGGGGAGATGCCACTCACTCTGTGCTGTGCACACTGCATCATTTGACTGTACATGCGAGCCCAGCGCCTTCCTTAGTCGCCAACACCTCATTGTATTTACAGGTAATCTTGATAGTACCTATCCCACTGAGAGACACCACCATACCCTAAGCCCTTTTGGTTTAGTGCCAGGAAACTCCTTCGAGAGCTAGGTATTGCTCTCGGGCCGCTGGTACCCCTGGTTTTTCCCAAGATGCTACTCTGGAGGGTACCACCTTTGACCATTTGTCGCCATGCCTCTGTTCCCAAAGCTTCTACAGCGCCGGTAGTATTGCGTTCCCCGCCTTTTGGGAGCACCTTTTGTGTCATGCTAGAACCGTGCCAGTGTATATGAATGGCTCCAAGTCCCAAGAGGATGTCGGTTTCTACATCGTATCCCATCTGTTTGAAGTCAGCGGGGCTCTGCCAAGCACTGCATCTGTCTTCACGGCTGAGCTGGTTGCAATACACCACTCAGTATGGGAGATTATGCCATGTGCCCAGCTTGGAGACCTGATTGTGATTTATAGCTACTCACAAAGCGCCCTGAGTGTTCTTTAGGCATTGGAATCTCTGCATCTCCTGGTTTGCGATATCCGTAACCCCGCATTTTTGGCGAGCCGGGTGGATGTTGAGATTATCTTTTACTGGGTTCCTGGACATATAGGAATTGGAGGGAATGAGTGCCCCAATGAGGGTGCCAAAGAGTCTGCGAGCCATTGGCAACCAGACCAGCGTTTCGGTCTTCCTCACACTGATTACATGACAGGAATGTGTGCAACTCTCCAGGCTGCTTGGCAAAGAAGATGGGACACAGTCGAGGGGAACATATAGTTGCATGTCATTGCACTGCGCCATGGACCCACTCCCCAATGCCATGATGGCTTCAGGTTGTTTTCTGTCGTCTCCGAATTTGACACACTCGCGAGATGCACTGCCTTTTTATGGAACGCTCGCTTGCCCATTATTGTGATGACTGCATTGTCTCCCAGACTTTTTGGCACATACTTGTTGAATGTCCCAGTCTGGGTGATCTTCGGGCACGCTATCTGTCCCAGTACTGGGATTAGTGGGATTGCTGTCCCTTGTCCTCAGGATGGGTTTGTAAGAGGCTGGCTGGCTTTTCACTTTATTTAGCTCTTTTGTTTTTGTTGTTTCTTTGTAGGTCGCACATTCCAGCACCGGGGTGAGATGTGCCTTCCCATGAAGCCGGAGCGTGCTTTGCTTGTTACCTTTGCTTTTTTTTCTTGTTATCTTTGCTTTGTTTTATATATTGTTATTTTAATGTAGCCTAGTACTTGGCTGTTGTGAGTACAGCGACTTATGCCCAAGTAGGCAGTTGCCACATGGGCTCATAAAGCACATACACTCTCACGCCAATCAGCTTACTCACTATCACTAACCACTCATGAAGCGTCATCACTCCTGCTCTACACATACTTTGCAATTCTTTCTTTCACTTAATTGTATTATACATTCCCATTTGCTCTGGTCTCTTACACACTTCTTCCATAACTATCTTTTGTAATATGTCTACACTTCCTATCACCTTTCCCAAGCAATTCATCTTTCAAGTCTTGCAAGCCATACAACACACTTTCAACCATAGACTCACCTCCACTCTTATATTTCTTTTACACACTACTCAGGATTTATACTTACATTCTCACTCTCATTTAAACATCCGGGCAATTGTGACATCAAATCAGTAATCACATTTCTTTCACCTGAAAAATACTCAACCATAAAGCAAAATCACTCAAATCTTCCATTGTCCTTCTAAGCCCAATATCCACTAACTTCTTATGTTACAAATACACTAAAGGCTGATGATCCATTCATATGAGTCATCCTCCATACTTGTGATAAATAGGTCATTTGCATGGTGGACTGATTTGGTAGTGTGGATAGGTATGTCATTTATGAAATGACTTCAAAGGGTGGTTTCCTGAGTGCCACAATTATATATTTTTTTCTGTATGGTTTTGGGCAATGTGTTCAATTAAGTATTTGTTAGAGAGGAAGTTTGTTATTGATTTCTTATTGGTTGTGGTTGGGAGTATGAATTTTTCTTTGAATGTATGTTGTGGGACAGTGTAAAAGGCTTTGCTAATGTCTATTGCAACCATTACTGTGCATCGTGTTGAACAATTTTGGTTAATCTCTTCTAAGATATGGAAAAATGTTTTATGCAAGCTTGTAATATAGTATCAAAGAATGTCTTATAAATTGTTCGCAAATTTTTCATCCATATCACACTTTCATAAGGTATGAATTAATTAAAGTAGAAAGTGGTTTATAATGAAGTATAAACCTATTGTATGAATTAGTTATCAAATTTTGTTGCAGAGTTCCCCTATGAGAGGTACAGAACACAAACAAATGAACATTGATCATGGTACAGAAGATGATTCTCAAGGAGGGACCTCAAAAGAATATGAACACCAAAGTAAGTATTGCTATATTAATTTTTTTTATTAGAATAATATAATTAAAGATAAAATATTCATTCTTTCAAGTCGAGGTAAGCAATGGGCATAATTTAGGCCAATCTAAAGAATATATATATATATATATATATATATATATATATATATATATATATATATATATATATATATATATATATATATATATACAGTGCCTGCAAAAAGTATCTGATCACCCTGAAAATTTGTATTTTTAAAATAAAAAAAACATGTTTAATATTGACTAACCTTATATTAGTATTTTTTCATCTTTCCTTTGGATTTGATGACTTGTTGTAGACACTTCAGCATGGATTTGATCAAGTTTTGACAAACTTCCTCTGATATTTCATTGTACCATACCTTTATAATTGGCCTCCTTTACTTTTTCAATGGAGCCAGTCTCTTGGCCTTCAACCTTATTTTTTATTATTAGCCATAAATTTCCTATAGCCAATCCAAAATATTAAATTTATTGTCAGTAAGCCATTTTGTCGCAATTTTAGCTTGTGACAAGGTGCCCCATCATGCATGAATGTTTCTGTCTCAATGTATTGCTAAATACCTTGCCCCACTCATAGTTGTGTTCTTAGGAAGGAAATATATGCTTTCTCTCCCTTGGAAACTGAAACACACCCAAATCATCACACTCGGAGGGTGTTTCATTGTCTTTTGGGTGTATTTAGGGTCCATTCTATTTTAGCCAATGGGCCAATGAACCTTTCTAGAACAGCTTCTGAATGTTAAAAATGTTGACTCATCGCTGAATACAACTTTTTTTCCACCCCTCAACAGTCCAATGATGTAGTTGTTACAAAATGCAACATGTTTGTTACGCATTTTTCATTAAGCAATAATTTCTTTGCAGCATGGCAAGATGGTAATCAGAGTTCTGTTTGTAGCTGCTCCTGGATAGTTCGTTCAGAAACATGAAATAATAAATTATATTAAACTTTAGTTCTTTCATAGTTATTGTTGGATTATTCTTCCCATGGACCTATCCCCCAATGCTGTGACGGCTTCAGGTCGCTTTCTGTCGTCTCCAAATCAGACACACTCGTATGACGCATCGGTATTTGATGGAGCGTTCGCTTGCACCCTATTGCACCGACTGCGTTATCCCACAGACCATTCGGCACATTCTTGTTGAATGTCCCAGTCTGGGTGATCTTCGCATACGTTACCTGTCCCGGTACCGGGATGGGCGGGGTCACTACCGCCTGTCCCTTGTACTCGGGACGAGTGCGTGCACATTGACTGGTGGACTTGTTGACTTTTGGGGGGAGGCTGGCCTTCTCCCTTTTATTTAACCAGGTTTTATTGTTGTTTTTGTTATTGTTATTGCTATTTTTCCTTTCTAGGTCACACACTCCTACGCCGGGTGGAGGGGGACCTCCCCCCAATGCCGGAGCGTGCTTCCTGATTGTTATCTCTTTTTTTTGTTGTTGTTTCTGTTCAAATATTTATTTTTAAGTAGTCTAAAACTAGGCTGTTTGTTTGCGGCGACTTATGCCCAAGTGGGCAATCGCCAGATAGCCCCTTAAATTTTTTTAAAAAAAAGTTGGATTATTCACTACTAAATGTTTCATAAGCATGTCTGTTCGCAAATTTGTCTTTCTTGGTCTGCCAGATAATTTTTTAGGTACTGGCGTAGATAGGCTAACATTGTTTTTAACATGTGAAACCAATAAATTAACTACTTTGGACTATATTGTATTCATTGGCTATCTGTCTGAGATTTCCTACATTTATGAAGAGCAACAATAGCACCTCAACAATCACTCTTGTTGTTTCTTAGCACACATTAGAAATCAATTTTATTTAAACCACTTTCTGTAAAAAATCACAGAATAATAACGAAATGGCAAAAACCATGAAATCAGACTAATTTGACACATGGCCTACACACAATGAGCGCTACCACAATAGGGTTGCATTGGAAAGCTGTTATATTAGTGTGTTATATGGAAGCTACCGATGTCGCTAGAACAAATAGAAAGTGGATTATGTGTCTGTGAATATCATCGAAAATAATACAAATTTTGAGGATGATCGGATACTTTTCACGGGCACTGTATACAGGATGCATAGGGTAATTAAGGAATGATTTATTCCTACACAAAAATGACTCTTAGAAACAGATAATGTCTTTGATGAAAAGTTATGAGGATAAGAATAAAAATTTTGTAATTTTATTCAATAAAGTCTCCTTCAGCATTGATAATGGCTTCTATGCAATGTCTGAATCGCCTACATGCTAGGATCAAGTGGTTTTTGTTCATATTGGACATTACTCTGACTATGGAGGCTTTTAGGGATTCTTTAGTTTTATGAGGGTGCTCATTAACCTCTTTCTCAACTACCTCACATACCTAGTAAGTAGTCAAATGGATTGAGATCTGGGGAGCTAGGAGGCCAAATGTTGGGGTTTATGTGATCATAAAAATTTTCTGCCATCCATTCCTCTGTTACTTGAGCCTTGTGTGAAACACAAGGTCTTCCAGTGCATACATTGTCGATTCATGGCTTAATCCTTTCTTTCCCGAATTATTGCTTTGTGTAAAATAAAAAACAATTTGCTTTAAAAAAAAATTCCATTTAGGTCATAAAACACTTATATATAACTTTTTTTAGTGAACATCAAAGGAAATGCATAAAATTAAAATGATTGCACATGGTATCATTGCAAACATGAAAAATACTAAAAACTAAAATTATTGAGAAAATAACAAAGAAAACTTGGAATTTAGTAACCACCTTTCCTAAAAATAAAAGTTCTTCTTTTTCATTAATTTTAATAAAATAGTATACACACTTTATTTTTTACGAAAAGTAATAAAACAATTTTACTCTTGCAACAGACATAATGAAATGTTGCACTTGCTACACTTCATATGTGCATAAGCTTTGATGCAGCATTTGCATCTACGCTTTAGATCAGTTGGCACTGGAAAATTATCAAACCCATGCAAAAAAACATTGACTGGTCTTGTTGCTCTCAGTCCTTTTGCATTTAGACTGACTTTACTCTCATTCGATAGCCTAACTTTTTGCTTTGTACTTTTACCAGTATTGTTAGTGAGAGCTCCTCTAATATGTTGTTTAGGAGATATCTGAAACCTAAATGAATGAAAATTAGTTTTATTTTTATGTAACTATAGGTTAGGTTTGGTTATTGAGCCTGGCCATGTACTCTCACTCAGGGGCCAAGACCGTTCCGCCAGACCATTATTGACCTCGGTATGGCCTCACTTCTAGTTAAATATGGCCTATAGAATTAAAACAAATTATAGTTAGCAGAAGTACTAGAATATATATACATATATACACTATACCACATACAAACATATATGGGTGTCCCAAAAGTCTGGCCCCTTTGGAAATATACAGTAAATTTGCAAAGATTGTGTGCAAATTTCTACAGGAAACATTTGGAGATAAATGGATTGGATGATGTGGACCAATTGAATGTCCACCCAGATCTCCAGATCTGATACCTTTGGATTACGTGGATGGGACCACCTTAAATCAGAGTTGCTTATAATAACTGTACCAGAACAATAGCAGAACTAAAGGCAAAAATATGAATAGAATTTGAAGCCATAAAATCTTGCATTAGAAAATGTATAGAAGTAAATGGATGTCATTTTGAACATGTAATGTAATTGATAATGATAATTAATAAATAATAAAGTGCAAGTTAGTTTCTTTAATACATTTCCTATGGGGCTAGACTTTTTGGACACCCTGTATATATATATATATATATATATATATATATATATATATATATATATATATATATATATATATATATATATATATATATATAATGTAAACAGAGTACTTATATCAAATAAGAAAGTTTGTTCGGTTATAGATGATGTAGACCTAGCCTAACTCAGAAAATTGCATAGACTTTTTTTTCTTTATACTAATACTTAGGAAAAGTCCAATGATACCACCTGAATTCATGTAAGTTAGAAAAATATTGCACATATAAATTATATGCTGAAGGTATAACTAACATTCTAATCTCATCTATAACACTGGTCTGCGTTCCAAAATTTTTTTTAGGTTCCTCAGGATTTCTTTGTGGTTTCTTAATGAATCAAATCTGAGCTCAAAAATGAATGTATTTTGTTCAATCATATTGTTATATCATAGAAACAGGAATAAATGTATGTAAACTATAATCCTTTTAATAAAACAAAAAATTAAAGAATGCAACATAATAAAGAAAATAATTCTAATTTCCAAGAAATGACGCCCTTGATGATTTTCATTTGTGCTTCTCATCTGGTGCATCACACTTCAAACACCAACAGTAGTCAGCAAGCATGTTTACGTCCCATTTATCCTGGTACCTGGATTCCATTGTTTTTATGTCTTGGTGGAATCTTTCCCCCTGTTCATTGTAATACCTGCATTTGTCGGGGGAAATAATCCAGATGGGACTGTAAAAAGTGTATCTTTATAGACATTCGAACACCCAAATGTTTGAGACTTGTTAGGAGCTGATTGATCAGGGCAACATATTTTGGGCTTCTTTTATTGCCTAGAAAATTGTTAACTAGAGCTTTGAAAGCTTTCCAGGAATCTTTTTCAATGGTCGTCATTGATGCCTCAAACTGCTGATCTCTCATCAAGTTCCTGATCTGAGTTCCATCAAAAATTCCTGCATGGAGCGTAATGTGACTAATTTGTGGAAATTTTTGAAGAAGAAATTTAAATGCTTGGCCTTCTTTATTAAGGGTTTTGACATAATTTTCATTATGCCAAGCTTTACATATATGCAGTGGAGGAAGCAGTATTTTGTGAGGAGGCGCTAAAGGTTCAGCTATCACATTGTATCATCCAATTCTAAATGCTTCTTGTGTAGGCCAAACCTTCTCATAGTGCATACTATCTGCACAACTCTCCTATAAACATAGGAAACAGGGATGCTTCATGTAGCTTGTTTGCATCCCAAGTATTTGAGACACTACCTGAAAAGAAATTTAGCAGGGTATGTAAATTCAAAGTGTAATATTTCTAAAAACAATAAGAATATGAATATGTACTGAAAAATCCTGTATGCCGATGCATTAAATCATCGTATTGGAACTAATTGGATACATGTACATCTTATTTTTAGTTTATTGAGTTGTGTTGTATACCTTCTCAATTAGGATAAGTTCCCCATTAACAGAATAGGAGGCATTAACCTATAGGGACACACTTCAACAAAAAATATAACTCAAAAATGACTCATGATTTCCAGATTTGCATTCTTGTAAAATGTAAGTTGACCAAAAGGTGTATACAAGTATTAACAATTAAAAATGGAAATGTCAATATCAAAGAGCTTAGAAATGCCAAGTGTAAAATGATCTTACCTTTAACTCACCACCCCCGGAAGGGGCGCGGGTATGGCCATCCTGGATGCCGTGCTGACGGGACTCAGCACCCTGTCCGACCCCAGCTTAGCCTCTTCTCCGTCCTTAAAAAACACTTGTTTCCTTGCTTTTCATACAACCTCTTCCACAACTTTCTCTGGCCAGCCTCTAATTTCACAGGGTAGATGCTGACCTTCCTCTCAGCCAACCATCCCGGATCAGGGCTGAGGGAGGAGGGGACAATGTTCCCTAACTCCTGAGCTCCGGTCTGGGGTGGTTGCTTTTTAACAACCTGCTTCATCCCCACCCATACCTTCCTCACATCCCTTTTCCTCTCTTCACAATCTATCTTTTTTACGCTGTCTCCAAGGTGGAGCCGCCATGCCGAGGGACTGCCAGGCCACCAGGCAGGAAGGGTGGTCCCAAATGGCGGCGCCTGGCTCTGCCGGGCCTGAAAGCACCTTGCAGTGTGGGCTACTGCGAGAGGTGATGCGCGATTGCGTCCTGTGATACAAATTGGGTCACCATGCCCAATGATGAATATAAAAAAAAACCCCAACCTTCAACTTCCCCTTTAACATCAATGGAGCCACCCTCGGGCAGCTCCACCGAAAAAATGGAGGCCTCTTCCCCTGTGCTTGTGCATGGGACCCTCCATATCTCTCTAACTGGAGAGGAGGCTCACTCCTCTCCTTCGCCTACGGGTGTAGGGGACTCCCCCTCACCCCCTTCTCTGGAGGTGCTTTTGGGCACCTCCCTCTTTCCAGCGGCAGTCCCCTCTATTCTTTCCAAGGGGACTGGCAAGAAAGCCAGCAGGCAGCCCTTAGCCATCTGCTCCACATCGAAGTGGCTCGGTAGGGCAAACCCCCTTAGGGGGGAGAGGGAAGCCAGGCCCCTTCGGTTGCTTCCCTCCAAAGACGTGCTGGCAAGAATTTTAAACCTTGCTGGGGTCAAGGCCTGTGCCTCCCCAAACAAGATTGGTGATGCTGCCAAGGGGACCTGCGATGTCCTGGGAGGGGATGGCCAACTGGAGGCCCCTCCTGTGATAGACATGGTCTTTGAGAAAACTCAGCCTCAGACGGTAGGGCCTTCCATAGGGGGGAATCCGGGCTCGGCGCCAAGCACCGAACCCGAATCTGCCCCTATGCAAGGTCCTCTGCAAATGGCTGGGGCCTACAAGGCAGTACAAGAAGGGGAGGGATCTCCTCTGACCGGTTCCCCTGCGACTACCAGGACCTGGCTGAGGCCGTTCCATCTGGCCTAGGGGCTTCTGTCAGTGGAGGTGAGAAGCGGGTTCATTCCCCGCCCTCCTCTCTTAAAAAAAAGAAGAAAAAGACAAGAAAGACTAAAAAGACCTGGGGCTCCTCTCCATCCGTGGGTGCTGCAGGGACGGATGGGTCTGCTGCCACTTTGGTAGGCAACGAAGCCAAGATCGGCACATGCGGCCCCTCTGCCCCCCCGGGTGCGGAGCCCCTGACTATTACAAAGACGAAAAGTGCACAGGGCGGAGCCTCGATGACATCAGGGCCCATCATTCAGAGGTTACCTGGCGTTTTTGAGCCCGCTGGCTTCAAACGCTTCCGCTTTATTTGATCCACTGATGGCACCATGTTGGCCAAGGGCAACATGATCCATCAAAGGAGAGGATTAGCTAGTGCAATTGGTAGAGAGCCGAAGGTGACCCGTTTCTCGGACGGGAGCCTTCTGGCGAATGCGGCGAATCTCGCCGAGGCAGCCAAGATAAGTGCTCTTCGGACACTTCATGGCACCCCGGTGAGTGTGACGCCGCACTCTACCATGAACCTTGTGAAAGGAGTAGTTTATGCGAGGGACCTCGTTGACTACTCCATTGAGGATATCACCTTAGAGCTGGCCGACCATGGGGTGGTCAAGGTCGAATGTGTGATGAGAAAACAGGGAGGGGCCTCGAGACCCACCCCTACACTCTTTGTCACATTCGACTGTGACAAGCTCCCTGAGTTGGTGCATGCTGGTTGGTACCGCTACCGCGTGAAGGCATTCGTGCCACTGCTGCGGCGGTGCTATTACTGTCACTGCTTTGGCCATACAAATTGATCTTGTAGACGTGCAAAGTTGGGGTCACCCGAAGTCTGTGTAAATTGCTCCAAGACCGCACACGATAAGTGTAAATCATGTATGGCCAAGTGTGTCAATTGCGGAGAGCCGCATCCCGCTTCTTCCAAGCAATGTGGTGCATATCTCCTGGAGAAAGAAATCCTGGCCGTTCAGGCCCAGGGTCGAATCTCATTCCGCGAGGCTAAGGACTTGCTCCTGGCTGGCGCGCCCGGCTCTGCCTGGGACCTCATATGCCTCAATAGTTAGAAAGGCACCCTCTGCTCCTGGCCCATCCAAGCCAACCAGCACGGTTGTTTCCGCGCCCATTCGGAGCCCTTCTGCGGGCTCTACTCAACCCGGCGCTCCCCTAGTAAAGCTGGCGACAAAAACGGTTCATACTCAGCCCCGGCTAAAACCAGGGCTCCCCCTCTTCCCCCAGCGTTACCGTTTCCCGTAGGGCGCAACGGCCACGCGCCTCCACCGAGTCGTTAGACTCACAGGGGGCAACAACCCTGAAGTTGTCGCCAGGCCATCTTCCGGGGTTCCTAAAGCTGTCCCCCGAAAGGAGGACAGCAACAAAGGAGCTTCGGTTCCTTCGCCCACGCCTAGTGGTGGAGCGAGTGGCTCGGAGACGGTGGTTCCTCGAAAAGAGGGCCCCCCGCCTCCGAAGCCGCAACGCCCGCCTAAGGTTTGGAGGCGGAGGGAGGAAAAGACTCGCATGACGAGCCCAACCTCTCCCAATAAGTCCTCGAAGGCGACAGCGCCTTCAGCGCTTTGTCCGGCCAACAGCGCCTGCGGTTCTTCCCCCGGGAAGCGTACGGCCATTCCCGTGAGGGTCTTCAGTTCGAGGAGGCCCCCACGTCTCCTCTGAGCTAGGCCTAATGGGCACATTCCTTCAATGGAATTGCCGTGGACTCCGGGCCAACTGGGGGGAGCTGCGGAGGCTAGTCTCTTCCCGTTCCACGTTAGCTATCTTTTTGAAGGAGACCATGCTAGGCGCGTGCCCCCTGCCCGCCCTCCCGGGCATAAGGGGGGGATGCGCGGTTTACACCCGGCATGATGTCCCTGTTCTTCCTTTCTCTTTAGATACCTCCTTTCAGGTAGTGGCTGTGCAGCTGCACCTGGATAGGAGGTATACTATCATTTCTGCCTACATTCCACCGTCAGCTGACTTCGACGCGGGGGACTTCCGCCGCATCGTGGCACGGTTGCCGAGGCCCTTTCTCTTGCTTGGAGATCTGAATGGCAGGCATCCTCTCTCGGGAGATTACTCAATAAATCCCAGGAGACAATTCCTTGCCGATCTGATCGAAGAGCTTGAGATGGGTGTCCTAAACGTGGAAGAGTTTACGCATCACTGTCCGAGAACCGCTTCATTTTCTTGCCTTGATCTATCTTTGTGCTCTTTGGATGCTCAGCCTGATTTTGCTTGGGGGGTGGTCGATGACCTCCATGGTAGTGATCACTTTCCCATTCAAATATCATTTTCAGGGCGACTGCCGCCTGAGAGCCCACCTCGGTGGTGCTTGGCACGGGCGCGGTGGCCTGCATTTCTATCTCAGTCGATGCGTTTAGGTCGGTAGATGAGGCCGTTGAGTTCTTCTCCTGCAACCTCATCGCCGCGGGCTTGACTACTATTCCTAGAACGTCTGGCCGTTTTGCACGCCGACCACTTCCTTGGTGTTCGGCCGAGTGTGAGACGGCCCTCAAACAGAAGCGTTATGCCTACATGCGCTATAAGCGCCGCCTGAACGATTTCACTGTCGCTGAATTTCGTCAGGCAAGGGCTAGGTTCCGGTATATTTCGAAACACGCCCGCCGCTCTTCTAGGCAGGCATACGTGTCTTCACTTAACGGGAAGACCCCTTTAGCAGAGGTGTGGAAGCGAGTCAAAAGGATTCGGGGCAAGTTTTCGCAGGACCTTCCTCCCGTTCTCCAGGAGAATGGGACCGCAATCTCGGACCCCGCGTCCGTGGCGGAATCCTTAGCGACCGCTTTTTCCGCATTCTCTAGACGGGATGCTGCTCCGCCAGCATTCAATGCACGTCTTAATGTCGCGGAAAGCTGCCGACTGGACTTTACCTCCAGAGGCGGAGAGCTCTTTAACGACAAGTTTACTGTGAGTGAGTTGCGTTCCGCTCTCGCTTCGTGCGCGGACACCGCCCATGGTCTGGACGATGTCCCGTACGCCATGCTTCGACACCTGGGTGAGCGAGGCATGGCCTTTCTCTTAGATTTGTTCAACAGGATCTGGGTGGAGGTTCTTCTCCCAGATTCCTGGCGAATCGCTACTGTGCTCGCCTTTCGCAAACCGAGGAGAGATCACTCTACCTCGTCTGGTTTTCGCCTAATCTCTCTACCCCGTAAGGGGCGCGGCGATTTGCCATCCTGGCCGCCGTGCTGACGGGATCCAGCGCTCCGTCCGGCCCCAGCTTAGCCTCTCTTCCTTCCTTCAGATAGCCCGATTTCTCCCCTACCTCGTCGCTTTTCATACAACCTCTCCCACAACTTTCTCTGGTCAGCCTCTAATTTCACAGGGTAGAATGCTGACCTTCTTCTCAAGCCAACCACCCCGGATCGGGGCTGAGGGGGGGAGGGGACATTGTTCCCTAACCCCTCAGCTCCGGTTCGGGATGGGTTTTTTTTAACAACCTGCTTCATCCCCACCCACATCTTCCTCACATCCCTTTTCCTCTCCTCTTCACAACCTATATTTTTTACGCCGTGTCCAAGGTGGAGCCGCCATGCCGAAGGACTGCCAGGCCACCAGGCGGGAGGGGTGGTCCCGAATGGCGGCGCCTGGCTCTGCCGGGCTTGTAAGCACCTCTCGCAGTGCGGGCAACTGCGAGAGGTGATGAGCTATTGCGTCCCGTAATCAAAAGAGGGTCACCATGCCCATGTATGAAAAAAAAACAAAAACCCCAACCCCCAACTTCCCCAAAAACATCTACGGAGCCGCCCTCGGGCAGCTCCACCGAGAAAATGGAGGTCCCCCCCCTTGTGCTTGCGCAAGGGACCCTCCATAATTCTTTAACCGGAGAGGAGGCTTACTCCTCTCCTACGCCTACGGGTGTAGGGGACTCCCCCTCACCCCCTTCTCTGGAGGTGCTTTCGGGCACCTCCCTATCTCCAGCGGCAGTCCCTCCTTTGCTTTCTAAGGGGACTGCCAAGAAAGCCAGCAGGCAGCCCATTGCCGACCGCCCCTCGTGCAAGCGGCTCGGTAGGGCAAACCCCCTTAGGGGGGAGAGGGAAGCCAGGCCCCTTCGGTCGCTTCCCTCAAAAGACCTGCTGGCAAGAATTTTGAACCTTGCTGGGGTCAAGGCCTGTGCCTCCCCACACCACCTGACTAGTGACAATACTGCCAAGGGGACCTGCGATGTCCTGGGAGGGGATGGCCAACTGGAGGCCCCTCCTGTGATAGACATGGTCCTTGAGGAGACCCAGCCCCAGACGGTAGGGCCTTCCATGGGGGGGAATTCGGGCTCGGCGCCAAGCACCGAACCCGAATCCGCCCCTATGCAAGGTCCTCCTCAAATGGCTGAGGGCTCCGAGGCAGTAGAAGGAGGGGAGGGATCTCCTCCGACAGGTGCCCCTACGACAACCAGGACCTTCTCCATTTCGGAGAGGGACCTGGCTGAGGCTGGTCCATCTGGCCTGGGGACTTCTGCCGGCGGAGGTGAAAAGCGGGTTCATTCCCCGCCCTCCTCTCCTAAAAAGAAAAAGACTAAAAAGACTCAAAAGACGAAGAAGACTCGGGGCTCCTCTCCATCCACGGGGGCTGCGGGGACGGATGGGTCTGCTACCACTTTGGTAGGCGACCAAGCCAAGATCGGCACATCCGGCCCCTCTACCCCCTCGTGTGCGGAGCCCATGACTACGACTAAGACCAAGAATGCACAGGGCGGAGCCTCGATGACATCGGGGCCCCTGATTCAGAGGTTACCTGGCGTTTTCGAGCCCGCTGGCTTCAAACGCTTCCTCGTTATTCGCTCCACTGATGGCACCATGTTGTCCAAGGGCAACATGATCCATCAGAGGAGAGGATTAGCTAGTGCAATTGGTAGAGAGCCGAAGGTAACCCGTTTCTCGGACGGGAGCCTTCTGGCGAATGCGGCGAATCCCGCCGAGGCGGCCAAGATAAGTGCTCTTCGGACACTTCATGGCACCCCGGTGAGTGTGACGCCGCACTCTACCATGAACTTTGTGAAAGGACTAGTTTATGCGAGGGAACTTGTTGACTACTCCATTGAGGACATCACCCTAGAGCTGGCCGACCATGGGGCGGTCAAGGTCGAACGTGTGATGAGAAAACAGGGAGGGGCCTCGAGACCCACCCCTACACTCTTCGTCACGTTCGACTGTGACAAGCTCCCTGAGTCGGTGCGTGCCGGTTGGTACCGCTACCGCGTGAAGGCATTCGTGCCACTGCCGCGGCGGTGCTATTACTGCCACCGCTTCGGCCATACGAATCGATCATGTAGACGTGCAAAATCGGGGTCACCCGAAGTCTGTGTAAATTGCTCCAAGGTCGCACACGATAAGTCCAAATCGTGTGTGGCCAAGTGTGTCAATTGCGGAGAGCCGCACCCTGCTTCTTCGAAGCAATGTGGTGCATATCTCCTTGAGAAAGAAATCCTGGCCGTTCAGGCCCAGGATCGACTCTCATTCCGCGAGGCAAAGGACTTGGTCCTGGCGCGCCCGGCTCTGCCTGGGACGTCATATGCCTCAATAGTTAGAAAGGCACCCTCTGCTCCTGGCCCATCCAGGCCAACGAGCACGGTTGTTTCCGCGCCCATTCGGAGCCCTTCTGTGGGCTCTACCCAACCTGGGCGCTCCCCTGGTAAAGCTGGCGGCAAAAAGGGTTCATACCCTGCCCCGGCTAAAACCAGGGCTCCCCCCTCTTCCCCCAGCGTGACCGTTTCGCGTAAAGCGAAACGGCCACGCGCCTCCACCGAGTCGTTAGACTCACAGGAGGCAACACCCCTGAAGATGGTCGCTAGGCCATCTTCCGGGGTTCCTAAAGCTGTTCCCCGAAAGGAGGACAGCAACAAAGGAGCTTCGGCCCCTTTGCCCACGCGCCGAGGTGGAGCGAGTGGCTCGGAGACGGTGGTTCCTCGAAAAGAGGGCCCCCCGCCTCCGAAGCCGCAACGCCCGCCTAAAGTTTCGAGGCGGAGGGAGGAAAAGACTCGCATGGCGAGCCCAACCTCCCCCAATAAGTCCTCGAAGGCGACAGCGCCTTCAGCGCTTTGTCCGGCCAACAGCGCCCGGGGTTCTGCCCCCGGGAAGCGTACGGCCATTCCCGTGAGGGTCTTCAATTCGAGGAGGGCCCCCGCGTCTCCTCCGAGCTAGGCCTGGAGGGCATATTCCTTCAATGGAATTGCCGTGGACTCCGGGCCAACTGGGAGGAGCTGCGGAGGCTCGCCTCATCCCGTTCCCCGTTAGCTATTTTTTTGCAGGAGACCATGCTAGGCGCGTGCCCCCTGCCTGCCCTCCCGGGGTATAAGGGTCTTGCGACCCAACCACCGCGGGACGGCCGGGCTGGGGGATGCGCGGTTTACACCCGGCATGATGTCTCCGTTCTTCCTTTCTCTTTAGATACCTCCTTTCAGGCAGTGGCTGTGCAGCTGCACCTGGATAGGAGGTATACTATCATTTCTGCGTACATTCCACCGTCAGCTGACTTCGACGCGGGGGACTTTCGCCGCGTCGTGGCACGGTTGCCGAGGCCCTATCTCTTGCTTGGAGATCTGAACGGCAGGCATCCTCTCTGGGGAGATCACACCATAAATCCCAGGGGACAAGTCCTTGCCGATCTGATCGAAGAGCTTGAGATGGGTGTCCTAAACGTGGATGAGTTTACGCATCACTGTCCGAGAACCGCTTCATTTTCTTGCCTTGACCTATCTTTGTGCTCTTCGGATGCACAGCCTGATTTTGATTGGGGGGTGGTCGATGACCTCCATGGTAGTGATCACTTTCCCATTCAAATATCATTTTCAGGGCAACTGCCGCCTGAGAGACCACCTCGGTGGTGCTTGGCGCGGGCGCGGTGGCCTGCATTTCAGGAAATGACTGAATTCTCTATCTCAGTCAAGGAGTTTAGGTCGGTAGATGAGGCCGTCGAGTTCTTCTCCGGCAACCTCATCGCCGTGGGCCTGACTACTATTCCTAGGACGTCTGGCCGTTTTGCACGCCGACCACTCCCATGGTGGTCGGCCGAGTGTGAGACGGCCCTCAAACAGAAGCGTTATGCCTACATGCGCTATAAGCGCCGCCCGAACGATTTCACCGTCGCTGAATTTCGTCGGGCTAGGGCTAGGTTCCGGTATATTTCGAAGCACGCCCGCCGCTCTTCTTGGCGGGCATACGTGTCTTCACTTAACGGGAAGACCCCTTTAGCTGAGGTGTGGAAGCGAGTCAAAAGGATTCGGGGCAAGTTCTCGCAGGACCCCCCTCCCGTTCTCCAGGAGAATGGGACCGCAATCTCGGACCCCGCGTCCGTGGCGGAATCCTTAGCGACCGCTTTTTCCGCATTCTCTAGCCGTGATGCTGCTCCGCCAGCATTCAATGCACGTCGTGATGTCGCGGAAGGCCGCCGGCTGGACTTTACCTCCAGAGGCGGAGAACCCTTCAACGACAAGTTTACTGTGAGTGAGTT
This sequence comes from Ceratothoa steindachneri, assembly GCA_963969495.1. Lineage (NCBI taxonomy): Eukaryota > Metazoa > Arthropoda > Malacostraca > Isopoda > Cymothoidae > Ceratothoa > Ceratothoa steindachneri. The sequence continues at coordinate 91,805,186 of OZ018332.1, read as the reverse complement.
GCGTTCCGCTCTCGCTTCGTGCGCGGACACCGCCCATGGTCCGGACGATGTCCCGTACGCCATGCTTCGACACCTGGGTGAGCGAGGCATGGCCTTTCTATTAGATTTGTTCAACAGGATCTGGGTGGAAGGTCTCCTCCCAGACTCCTGGCGAATCGCTACTGTGCTCGCCTTTCGCAAGCCGGGGAGAGATCACTCTACTCCGACCGGTTTCCGCCCAATCTCTCTAACCTCTTGCGTGTGCAAGTTGATGGAGAAATTGGTAAATGTTAGATTAGCCTATTTCCTGGACAGCGGAGGCCATCTGTCTTCTGCACAGTGCGGCTTCCGTAAGTTCCACTCCACGTCGGATGCTCTGCTCCGACTGGAAAATGCCGTCTGCGAGGCTTTCCTTCGTAGACAGCACTACGCCACGGTGTTTTTTGATCTGGAGAAAGCCTATGATACCGCATGGCGATACGGTATCATGGAGACTCTCCACACGATGGGGGCGAGGGGACGCCTCCCAATGTTTATATCTGAATTTTTGCGAGATCGTCGATTCCGCGTACGGGTGGGGGGAGCCCTCTCCGGCCCAAAGGAGCAGGAAGAGGGTGTCCCGCAGGGAAGTGTCCTCAGTGTCACACTCTTTGCCCTGAGCATCAACGGCATCACCTCGGTGCTGCCGGAAGATGTTCTCGCTACGCTCTACGTGGACGACCTTTCGATCTCTTTTGGCGCGGCCCAGATGCCAACTCTGGAGCGCCGACTCCAACAGGCATTGAACCGCGTCTCTCGCTATGCCGAAGCGCACAGGTTTCGGTTTTCTTTGGCCAAGACTAAGGTGGTGCACTTCTGCCGCCATCCACGGCTTCACCCCGACCCAGATTTGTTTCTTAATGGGGTGCGCCTGGATGTGGTTGAGTCGCACCGTTTCCTTGGTCTTGTATTCGACCGACGCCTCACCTGGGAGGCTCACATTCGCAGCCTTAGGGTCTCTTGTACCCGCGCCATGGACATTCTCCGTTCCGTGACGTTCAGCGCTTGGGGCGCTGATAGGGCTACCGCCTTACTTTTTTATCGATCCTTTGTTCGCTCGAAGCTCGACTACGGATGCGAGTTTTATGCATCCGCAGCCGAGCGTTTATTGCGGAAGGTGGATTCGATCCACCACACCGGCCTTCGCCTTGCGACCGGTGCCTTCCGCACTTCCCCCATTGAGAGCCTGTTGGTCGATGCTGGGGAGATGCCACTCGCTCTGCGCCGCGTGCAGTGCATCACTCGCCTGTACGCGCGAGCCCGGCGCCTCCCCCAGTCGCCAACAGCTCTCACTGCATCCGCAGCTGATCTCGATGGTGCCTATGCCGCCGAGAGACGCCAGTCATACCCTAAGCCCTTTGGGTTTAGGGCCAGGAAACTCCTTCGAGAGGTAGATATAGCTCTCGGGCCGGTGGCGCCCCTGGTTCTGCCCAGGACGCCACCCTGGAGGGTACCACATTTGGCTATTTGTCGCCACGCCTCTGCTCCCAAAGCTTGTACTGCGCCGGGAGTATTGCGTTCGATCTTCTTGGAGCACAGATCGTGTCACGCTGGTACCGTGCCAGTGTATACGGATGGCTCCAAGTCCCAAGAGGGGGTCGGCTTCCACGCCGTATCCCCTCTGTTTGAAGTCAGCGGGGCTCTACCAGGCGCTGCGTCTGTCTTCACGGCCGAGCTGGTGGCAATACACCACTCGGTACGGGAGATTACGCGACGTGCCCGGTTCGGAGACCGGATTGTGATTTATAGCGACTCACAAAGCGCCCTGGGTGCTCTCGGGGCATTGGAATCTCCGGATCCCCTGGTTCGCGAAATCCGTGACGCCACGGTTTTGGCGAGCCGGGCAGATGTCGAGATTATCTTCTGCTGGGTTCCTGGACATGTAGGAATTGCGGGGAATGAGCGCGCCGATGAGGGCGCCAAAGAGTCCGCGAGGACTCTGCGACCGGACCAGCGTTTCGCTCTTCCTCACACCGACTACATGGCAGGAATACGGGCAGCTCTTCGGACTGCTTGGCAAAGAAGATGGGAGACGGTCGAGGGGAACTTAAAGTTGCGTGCCATTGCGCCGCGACTGTTCCCATGGACCTATCCCCCAATGCCGCGGCGGCTTCAGGTTGCTTTCTGTCGTCTTCGAATCGGACACACTCGTGTGACGCATCGTTACTTGGTGGAGCGCTCGCATGTGCCCTATTGCAACGACTGCGTCGTCCCCCAGACTGTTCGGCATATTCTTGTCGAATGTCCCAGTCTGGGTGATCTTCGCGCACGATACCTGTCTCGGTACCGGGATGGGCGGGGTCGCTACCGCCTGTCCCTTGTACTCGGGACGAGTGCGTGCACCATGACTGGTGGACTTATTGACTTTTTGGGGGAGGCCGGCCTTCTCCCCTTTATTTAAGGTTCCTTTTTTTGTTATTGTTTTGTTTTAGATTGCACTCTCCTGCACCGGGGTGAGGGGGACCTCTCCCCGCTGCCGGAGATTGCTTCGATTGTTAAGTTTTTCAAATTTATATTGATTGTTAAGTTTTCATATTTTAACTTTAAAGTAGCCTAATTCTAGGCTGTCGTGTTTTTCGGCGACTTATGCCCAAGTGGGTAGTTGCCAGATGGGCTCTATAAAAAAAAAAAAAAAAAAAAAAAAAAACCTAATCTCTCTAACCTCTTGCATGTGCAAGTTGATGGAGAAATTGGTAAATATTAGACTAGCCTTTTTCCTGGACAGCCGAGGTCATCTGTCTTCTGCACAGTGCGGCTTCCGCAAGTTCCACTCCACGTCGCATGCTCTGCTCCGACTGGAAAATGCCGTCTGCGAGGCTTTCCTCCGTAGACAGCACTACGTCACGGTGTTTTTCGATCTGGAGAAGGCCTATGATACCGCATGGCGATACGGTATCATCGAGACTCTTCACACGATGGGAGCGAGGGGACGCCTCCCAATATTTATATCTGAATTTTTGCGAGATCGTCGATTCCGCGTACGGGTAGGTGGAGCCCTCTCCGGCCCAAAGGAGCAGGAAGAGGGTGTTCCGCAGGGAAGTGTCCTCAGTGTCACACTCTTTGCCCTGAGCATCAACGGCATCACCTCGGTGCTGCCGGAAGATTTTCTCGCTACGCTCTACGTGGACGACCTTTCGATCTCTTTTGGTGCGGCCCAAATGCCAACTCTGGAGCGTCGACTCCAACAGGCATTGAACCGTGTCTCTCGCTATGCCGAAGCGCACAGTTTTCGGTTTTCTTTGGCCAAGACTAAGGTGGTGCACTTCTGCTGCCATCCACGGCTCCACCCTGACCCAGACTTGTTTCTTAATGGGGTACGCCTGGAAGTGGTTGAGTTGCACCGTTTCCTTGGTCTTGTATTTGACCGACGCCTCACCTGGAAGGCTCATATTCGCCGCCTTAGGGTCTCTTGTACCCGCGCCATGGATATTCTCCGTTCCGTGACGTTCAGCGCTTGGGGCGCTGATAGGGCTACCGCCTTACTTTTTTATCGATCCTTTGTTCGCTCGAAGCTCGACTACGGATGCGAGTTTTATGCATCCGCAGCCGAGCGTTTATTGCGGAAGGTGGATTCGATCCACCACACCGGCCTTCGCCTTGCGACCGGTGCCTTCCGCACTTTCCCCATTGAGAGCCTGTTAGTCAATGCTGGGGAGATGCCACTCACTCTGCGCCGCGTGCAGTGCATCACGCCTGTACGCGCGATCCCGGCGCCTCCCTCAGTCTCACTGCATCCACAGCTTATCTCGACGGTGCCTATGCCGCCGAGAGACGCCAGTCATACCCTAAACCCTTTGGGCCAGGAAACTCCTTCGAGAGCTAGGTATAGCTCTCTGGCCGGTGGCACCCCTGGTTCTGCCCAGGACGCCACCCTGGAGGGTACCACATTTGTCTATTTGTCGCCACGCCTCTGCTCGTAAAGCTGGTACGGCGCCGGGAGTATTGCGTTCGACCTTTTTAGAGCACACCTCGTGTCACGCTGGAACCGTGCCAGTGTATACAGATGGCTCCAAGTCCCAAGAGGTGGTCGGCTTCCACGCCGTATCCTCTCTGTTTGAAGTCAACGGGGCTCTACCAGGCGCTGCGTCTGTCTTCACGGCCGAGCTGGTGGCAATACACCACTCGGTACGGGAGATTACGTGACGTTCCCGGTTCGGAGACCGGATTGTGATCTATAGCGACTCACAAAGCGCCCTGAGGGCTCTCGGGGCATTGGAATCTCCGCATCCCCTGGTTCGCGATATCCGTGACGCCACGGTTTTGGCGAGCCCGGCGGATGTCGAGATTATCTTCTGCTGGGTTCCTGGACATGTAGGAATTGCGGGGAATAAGGGCGCCAAAGAGTCCGCAAGGACTCTGCGACCGGACCAGCATTTCGCTCTTCCTCACACCAACTCATGGCAGGAATACAGGCAGCTCTTTGGGCTGCTTAGCAAAGAAGATGGGAGACGGTCAAAGGGAACTTAAAGTTGCATGCCATTGCGCCTCGACTGTTTCCATGTACCTACCCCCCATTGCCGCGAGGGCTTCATGTTGCTTTCTGTTGTTTCCGAATCGGGCACACTCGCGGGATGCACCAGCATTTGATGGAGAGCTAACCAGCGCCTTACTGTGAAGACTGCATTGTCCCCCAGACTGTTCGGCACATTCTTGTTGAATGTCCCATTCTGAGTGATCTTCGCGTACGTTACCTTTCTCGGTACCGGGATGGGCGGGATCGCCACCGCCTGTCCCTTGTACTCAGGATGAGTGCGTGCACCTTGACTGGTGGACTGATAGACTTTTTGGGGTAGGCCGGCCTTCCCCCTTTTATTTAATTAGGGTTTGTTTTTGTTTTTTTTGTTTTTTATTGTTGTTTTCTTTGTAGGTTGCACCCTGCGCTGGGGGGAGGGAGACATCCCCCCGACGCCGGAGCTTGCTTCTTAATTTGTTCATCTTTCCTTTTTATCGTTGTTTTGTTTTAAATTTTTTATTTTAAAGTAGCTTAGAGTTAGGCTGTTTGATTGTGGCGACTTATGCCCAAGTGGGCAGTCGCCAGATAGCCCCTTAAAAAAAAAAAATGCAGCAGATATGTGGTGCAAAACTTTTATCTTGATCTCCTAGCCTTACTCCAAAATATGCATGATACAAAGATTTAATTATAGGAGAGATTGCACATTGATGCTTGGAAAAAGTCACTTTGCCGCAAACATAGCAAAATCTGTCCGAGCTATTCTTACATTTTCTGGTGATTTATAACTCAACCACTCTTGTTATTATTATTATTATTATTATTATTATTATTATTATTATTATTATTATTATTATTATAATGCTGAGCAATTTCTAACCTACAAAAATATAAACTTATTAACATGATTACTTAAAATATACACAAAATTTACTGCGAATACAGTAGTGCGTGCAAATACTATTGAAATTTTGATGTAATATAGGACATGTATAAACTCTAATATTATTATCACCCCCCTTATCATAAAAACTGGACCTTATAGATAAAACTGGATAACAGATTCGGATTTAGGAGGTCAATTTTATTAAGAAACACTACAGAAAACCTAAGGTACATTTTTTATGCCCACTAGTGTAATCTTTCCTCTATGTGATCAGAGCCGGATTAAGGGTTGAGCCCAAGGGGCCAGGGCCTTGGGCCACCCATCAAGAGGGGGCCTCCCACCAGATGAGTTGGACATTACATTTATTGATGAACTGTGTCAGTTTGTAACATTTGCCAATATCTTCACAGATGAGGAGCCAAAAGATATCAGCACTGAACTTTCCCTGAACAGACTTATCACAGACAAGGATGTGCAGGACACTTTCCCAAACATTGAGATAGCTCTACAGATATACCTTATCTTGATGGTATCAAACTGCAGTGGTGAGCGCTCCCTATCAAAACTCAAATTAATTGAGAACCGATTCCAGACATCCATGAAGCAGGAACGACTTGTAAATCTGGTTATCATGAGCATCAAATCAGATATACTGCGTGAATTGAACTTCAGTGACATCATCAGTGACTTTGCAACACAAAAATTAGCAAAGTGTCTGGACTGTAATGGTTATAGCTCCATGCATTCTCTGATTTGAACTATGTTTACTTGTTAGGAAGGCACAGCGGCCACTGGCCACCATGCTGACTCGACTCAGCACCCCGTCTGACCCCAGCTTATCCTGTTCGCCTTCTTTCAGACAGCCTGTATTTCTCCTCTACTTCCTCACTTCCACTACAACCTCTCCCACAACTTTCTCTGGTTGGCCTCTATTTTCTCAGAGTAGATGCTGACCTTCTTCTCAGCCAACCGTCCCAGATCGGGGCTGAGGGGGGAGGGGACAATGTTCCCTAACCCCTGAGCTCTGGTCTGGGATGGTGGGTTTTTAACAACCTGCTTCATCCCCACCCATACCTTCCTCACATCCCTTTTCCTCTCCTCTGAACGGCTGGCATCCTCTCTGGGGAGATTACTCAATAAATCCCAGGGGACAAGTCCTTGCCGATCTGATCGAAGAGCTTGAGATGGGTGTCCTAAACGTAGATGAGTTTACGCATCACTGTCCGAGAACCGCTTCATTTTCTTGCCTTGACCTATCTTTGTGCTCTTCGGATGCACAGCCTGATTTTGATTGGGGGGTGGTCGATGACCTCCATGGTAGTGATCACTTTCCCATTCAAATATCATTTTCAGGGCAACTGCCGCCTGAGAGCCCACCTCAGTGGTGCTTGGCGCCGGCGCGGTGGCCTGCATTTCAGGAAATGACTGAATTTTCTATCTCAGTCGAGGAGTTTAGGTCGGTAGATGAGGCCGTTGAGTTCTTCTCCGGCAACCTGATCGCCGCGGGCCTGACTACTATTCCTAGAACGTCTGGCCGTTTTGCACGCCAACCACTCCCATGGTGGTCGTCCGTGTGTGAGATGGTCCTCAAACAGAAGCGTTATCCCTACATGCACTATAAGCGCCGCCGAACGATTTCACTGTCTCTGAATTTCGTCGGGCTAGGGCTAGGTTCCCGTATATTTCGAAGCACGCCCGCCGCTCTTCTTGGCGGGCATACGTGTCTTCACTTAACGGGAAGACCCCTTTAGCTGAGGTGTGGTTCCGAGTCAAAAGGATTCAGGGCAAGTTCTTGCAGGACCCCCCTCCCGTTCTCCATGAGAATGGGACCGCAATCTCGTACCCCGCGTCCGTGGCGGAATCCTTAGCGACCGCTTTTTCCGCATTCTCTATCCGGGATGCTGCTCCACCAGCATTCAATGCGGAGAACCCTTCAACGACAGGTTTACTGTGAGTGAGTTGCGCTCCGCTCTCACTTCGTGCGCGGACACCCCCCATGGTTCGGACGATGTCCCGTACGCCATGCTTCGACACCTGGGCGAGCGAGGCATGGCCTTTCTCTTAGATTTGTTCAACAGGATCTGGGTGGAGGGTCTCCTCACAGATTCCTGGCGAATCGCTACTGTGCTCGCCTTTCGCAAACCGGGGACAGATCATTCTACTCCGGCCAGTTTCCGCCCAATCTCTCTAACCTCTTGCGTGTGCAAGTTGATGGAGAAATGGGTAAATGTTAGATTAGCCTTTTTTCTGGACATCAGAGGCCATCTGTCTTCTGCAGAGTTTGGCTTCCGCAAGTTCCATTCCACGTCGGATGCTCTGCTCCGACTGGAAAATGCCGTCAGCGAGTCCTTCCTTCGTAGACAGCACTACGCCACGGTGTTTTACGATCTTGAGAAGGCCTATAATACCGCATGGTGATACGGTATCATGGAAACTCTCCACACGATGGGGGCGAGGGGACGCCTCCTAATGTTTATATCTGAATTTTTTTCCTCTCCGGTCCAATGGAGCAGGAAGAGGATCTGCCGCAGTGAATGTTCTCAATTTCACACTCTTTGCCCTGAGCATCAACGGCATCACCTCGGTGCTGCCGGAAGATGTTCTCGCTACGCTCTACGTGGACGACCTTTCGATCTCTTTTGGCGCGGCCCAGATGCGAACTCTGGAGCGTCGACTCCAACAGGCATTGAGCCCCGTCTTTCGCTATGCCGAAGCGCACAGGTTTCGGTTTTCCTTGGCCAAGACTAAGGTAGTGCACTTCTGCCGCCATCCACGGCTCCACCCCACCCAGACTTGTTTCTTAATGGGGTACGCCTGGAAGTGGTTGAGTCGCACCGTTTCCTTGGTCTTGTATTTGACCGACGCCTCACCTGGGAGGCTCATATTCGCAGCCTTAGGGTCTCTTGTACCCGCGCCATGGATATTCTCCGTTCCGTGACGTTCAGTGCTTGGGGTGCTGATAGGGATAAGGCCCTACTTTTTTATCGATCCTTTGTTCGTTCGAAGCTCGACTACAGATGCGAGTTTTATGCATCCGCAGCTGAGTGTGTATTGCGGAAGGTGGACTAGATCCACTACGCTGGCCTTTGCCTGGCGATCGGTGCCTTCCGCACTTTCCCCATTGAGAGCCTACTAGTCGATGCTGGGGTGCGTCTTTTGTTGAGTGTCGTAATATGTGTAACAGGACTTTTGCAATACTCAGTATAGTGTAGGAATTTGTAAAATATTATTTGCAGCATTTTTTTATGATTTAAAATATATTTTAAAATAGCTTGCAATGTTTGTATATTATTGGAAACTTATTACATGCTCAGGGAATAGAAAATATTGGGATTAGGAAAAAGATGTAATTTTTGTATGAAAATGACATAGAACTTGATTTTGGCACTTAGAATCTGTGATTAAGTCTACTATATTATATATCTTTCACAACTTTAATAATTTTACATAATTATTAAAATATAAAATGGCTTCATACTATATTGTATTAAAATATAGAATAGTTACTTCTCCTTATGCTCACAGGGAGATACCCTGTGTAGCCTGTTACACTTGGTACCTGGAGGAGCTGCATAGCTTCCTGGACAGTGTATAAATTATGGACCCCACCCCCCTACCCCCCTCCCCATCACTGGGTTGAATTGAACTCTGACAGGGCCCTGGGGAACTTGTTGGTGTGCTTCCTCCTCGCTCCCTCCCAGCATGTCCTTTTCTCTATGATTATCCTCTCCACCCTTTGTCTAGGCTTAAGGACCTGAGCAGCTACCTCATGCTGTGTCAGAAGAGAGTCCTTGGATTGTCTATAAACAACTCTTTAGTGCCTGAGGTTGTGAGAGTCAAGGCCTTGAAGGGATCTAGGTGTTGGTGCATGAATAATGTGAATATTGGTTTTGCCCCAATAACCACTTCCTTGTGTATACTGGACTGACCACCTCCCTGTGGCCATTCTTGGGTGCTTAAGGCTGTACTATTTGTGGCGGACTGGCTTTACTGTCTTGCAAGGCTGTCAGGCCAACTAAAAGTCTTTGGGTCTCGTCTCTGAGTTAGACACAACTGATTGTCAGATCCTGGCTCTCCTATCCAGGATTATTATGCCCTACTAAGGATATCTGCTCTTTCACCCTGATCTCTGGCTGTGCTGCCCAGTTGTGAGTTCCAACCTTTTGGATAATTTGTAGGACATTGTGAGTTACTCTCCTAAGTTACAAAAACCATTCTTTAACACACCCAGGTCACACCCCTTGTTGTGTTAAAAGAAACCAAAGAGGACAAGAAATTCTTCTCCCTCCCCCTGGGCTCTTGGGATGGAGGGGGTCTGCTGCTGTTTCAGCAAGCGTTTGGGCCAAAATCAGCACCTTCGGCCTTGAGGCACCCTTGGGTAGGGAGGCCCAGACCAAGGCCAAAGTCGCAAGTGCAGTGAGCAGTGCCTCAATTACATCAGGGCATTTTTTAGTCTGCTGGCTTCAAGCGCTTTTTAACTGTGTTTGGTTGATCTGTGTGAGAGTCATTCTCATTTTTTTTGCCCACTATGGATTTTCACCACTTTGACTTAGTTTGTCTCTTTACCCTACTTTTTTAGGATATAGGAGTGTGTGTGTTTAACTAGGATGGGGGTTGGGAAAAAATTTCTTTCTTCTACAGAAAGTTTACTTTAGTTTTGAATGATCTTTTTCTTTTTTTTTACAGTTTGTCCACTCCCAGAATTTTGGCAGTTCCAAGCAAAATAATTTTAGCAGAACTGCTTGGAACTGCCAAAATTCTGGGAATGGACAAACTCAAAAAAGGGCAAGATTTTTAGCACTTCCAAAGCTCATTGATTTGCCAGTCTAAGGCCCAGACTTCATTTCAATTTCGGGCATTATTTTCGGGTCACTTGGCTCATCCTTTTCTCCATTTAGTTGGAAATGCATCCTTTTCTCCATTTAGTTGGAAATGCTACTACCGCTTCCACTGGCCATTTGTGTAAAGGAGATGGCCCAAGACACTTGATTGAAGCTAGTGTAAGACTGAAAGATGTCTTACCCTTCCCATTCCTCCCTTTGCATGAATGCACTAATGTTTAGGAAAGCTAGATGTAACTTATTAATATATATGAAGGTTGTTTTGGTGGAGTAACGGTCCATATATAATTGATGAAAATTTTGTTCCTTTGTAAGGCTGAGGCCAAAGACCACATACTCCATCAAAGAAAGGTGACGTTTCTCACACAGAAGTCTTCCAACAAATGTGGCAGACCCTCTGAGGTGGCCATTATTACTGTCCTTGATGGCTTGTCAGTGAGTGTAATGCCACACTGTACCAGGAATTTTGTAAAAAGAGTAGTTTATGTGAGGGAACTTGTAGCTATGAGGGACGGTCAATAAGTTTTGCAAATTGGTAGGGCAAAACAGAGGAAGGGGGATGGCTATTTGTGGGGGTGTTAGGACAAGTTATGACAAGTCAGGACCTGCCGCCGCACACTCCTGCTTTGTCTATTTAAGAAGCAGTAGTTGATCGCAGATCGTCAGTCACAAATTTTTCAACAATGGAGAAGGTTAAGCACCGCGCAGTGATTAAATTTTTGACCAAGGAAGGCAAGAATACAAAAGAGATCCATGAACACATGGTTGCAGTGTACACTGACACTGCCCCTTCCTATGCAACCATTGCTCGCTGGAATAGGGAGTTCTGCCATGGTCGTGAGTCCCTTGAAGATGACCTCCATCCAGGACGCCCATCAGACGTGACCAACGATGACAATGTGGCCCGTGTGGAGAGGATGATCCTTCAAAATCGATGTGTGAAGGTCGAAGAAATCGAGTGAGAACTTGGAATATCACATGGAAGTCTTATCAACATCATCCATGACAATTTGGCCATGACCAAGGTCTCTGCCCATTGGGTCCCTAGAAACCTCACACCCCATGATTGACTTCAACATTGTCAAAGTCCACAAGGCCAGAGTTTCACAAGCTACCCTGCATGAGTGCAGATTCGAGGAGCTCAACCATGCCTCCTACAGTCCAGATCTGGCCCCTAGCGACTACTTTTTATTTCTCAAGGCTGCACTGCGTGGATGCCGGTTTGGCCATCTGAGAGTGGATTGAACAGCAGTCGGGAGATTTCTGGTTGTCGGGAATTCGAAGCCTCAGGGACAAGTGGCGCAAGTGCATTGAAGTCGAGGGTAGTTATATTGAAAAATAATAAAACAGTTTTCCTCATATCTCGTTTCCTTATATCCGAATTGCAAAACTTATTGACTGCCCTTCGTAGCATACCCCTTGAAAGGCATCACTGAAGAGCCAGCTGACAAAGGAGAAATCAAGGTTGAGTGTGTGATGAGAAAATAGGGAGGATCTTCAAAACCCACCCTATCACTCTTTGTCATGTTTGCTCATGATAGGCTCCCTGAGTTTGTGCTTGCCAGTTGGTATCGCTACTGTGTGAAGGGAATCGTGCCACTGCTTCCGTCATATAAATCTCTGATGTAGATATGTATAGTTGGATATAGCCAAAATCTTAGTTGCATCAAGGCTGTTGTACACTATTAGTACTGATCAGCCAACTGGGTCAATTGGGGAGAGCTGCACCATGCTTTCTAGAAGTAATGTGGTGTGCATCTCCTGGAGAAGGAAATCCTGGCTATTCAGGTTGTGGATCCTCTCTACTTCCATGAGGCTAAGAAATTGCTCCCGACATGCCCAGCGCTATCCGGGACGTCTTATGTTTCAATAATAATACCCTGCAAGGAGGGTACCTGATGTAGCCTGCTACATGTGTTATCTGGAGGAGTTGCGCATCCTCCCAGCCTGAATGCAAATTACGGAGGCCATGTCACTGGGTTGACTTGAAAACTCTGATGGGGTTTGGGAAAGTAGTTTATGCACATTTCCCTTACCCTACTCAGCACTACACTACCTTTTTATTATTATTAGCCTTATTATCATTATTATTATTATTTAGTATGATTTTTCTATTATTTTTATTAGTATTAATTATATTATTATGATTATTGTTATATATTAAATTTTTTATTGTGGTTAGTATTAATTATTATTATTTAATTATTTTTATTATAATTATGGCTATTCTCCTCAACCTTTTCTACCTGCACTTTGCACCAGGGGGAGTGTTTTCACCTGTACTGAGTTAGGTCCAGTAGCCATGGTGCCTTGGTGGACTGGATGCTATCCTGGGATCATCTAGTACCAAGATATGATAATAATTAGTAATCACCCACCTACCCCCTTTTCACACTTGCTCTTCTATCCACGAAAGCTTCAGGCTGCTTTCTGTCATCTTTGAATTGGGTACACTGCCATTTGATGGAGCACTCGCCCCCACCTTATTGCGATGACTGGGTAGTTCCCCAGACTGATTGACACATTCTTGTTGAAATTCCCAGTCTGGGTGATCTTCACTCACATTATATGTCCCCATATCAGGACAAGCAGTATCATGCCCTTTTGTCCTTTGTACTCGGGATGGATTCGTGCATACAGACTTGTGGACTATCTGACATTTTGCATGAGGTTGGCTTCCTCCATTTTATTTGCCTCTTTGTTGTAAGTTGCATGTTCCTGCATTAGTGGGAGGCGGGCCTCCCCCCCGATGCATTTTGATTATTTTGTTTTTCTGCTTGTTTGTTTGACATTGCCCTAGTGGGCAGTTGCCAGATGGGCTCATTAAAAAAAAAGAGCACTCTGGATCAATGAAGCAGGAAGATGGTGTACCACAAGGTTGTGTATTTAGTGTCACACTCTTTGCCCTGCACATCAACAATATCACCTCTGTGCTGCCGAAAGATGTTCTTGCCATTCTCTGCATGGCTGGCCTTTCAATCTCTTTCGGTGCAGCCCGGATGCCAACTTTGGAGCATGAACTCCAACAGGCATTGAACTGCATCTCTCGCTATGCTGAAGCGCACAAGTTTTGGTTTTCTTTGGCCAAGTCTAAGGTGTTGCACTTCTGCCACTATCCACAGTTCCACTCCATCCTGGATTTATTCCTAAACAGGGTTTGTCTGGAAGTGATGGATTCACACCATTTCCCTGGTCTTATTTTTGACTGATGCTTCACCTGGGACACTCATATTTGCAGCCTTAAGAGCTCTTGTACCTGGCACCATGGGTATTTTGTTCTCTGACATTCAGCACCTGTGGTGCTGATTTGATTGGGCTACTTCCTTACTTTATTCCAATCGAAGCTGGACTACGTATGCGAGTTTTATGTATGCTATTGCACAGTGACTGTTCTCTTAGACCTACCCCTCACTGCAGTGATGGCTTCAGCTTGCTTTCATCTTCGAATTGTGCACACTCGCGGGATGCCCTGCCCTTTGATGGAGCGCTCACCTGCACCTTACTATGATGGCTGCATTGTCACCCAGACTATTTGGCACATTCTTGTTGAATGTCCCAATCTTGGGGATTTTTCATGTTAGCTTTCCCTGTATCGGGATGAGTGTGGTCGCTACTCATTGTCCCTTTTACTCTGAATGGGTTTGTTCACACACTTGTGGACTATTTGTGTTTTTGGAGAAGGCTGCCCTCCATTTTATTTGACTTTTTGTTGTTGGTTGCTTGCTCCTGTGCCGTAAGTGGGCCTCCCCCTGATACTGCTGAATGCTTCCTTCTTCTTGATTTTTTGCTTATTTTTTATTTTGTTTTTGTTTTGTGGGGGTGTCTTTTTCTCATTTGGATTTTATTTTTGCTCCACATTAGGCTATAAGAGGATTACAGTGACTTCGGTCCTAGTATGCAGTTGCCAGATCGGTGCTAAAAAAATAAACATCCTTATGAATAATTTTTTCTCATAAATTTTATCAGAAAATGAATAGGTAATTCTAAATACTGTATATATTTGCATTACTCCTAAATAAATAAGACATAGGCAGAAGAACTATAATAATATTAATAATAATAATTCAATCTGATGTGGATTTTCATAGTTCAGATTCAAACTGTCCATGGATGTCTATCTTAAAAATGCTATAAAATATTCTTATTCAGAATTAAATTCAACTAAGTATATTTTCTTATATGATGTCAATCCCCCATATCAAATATATTTTTATTTAATATATCTTATCAGTAATAATCATAATGGAAATTGTTAATTTAGTGAAATACCTTCAATACCTTAATAAAATAATTTTTGTTTTATTTTAATTACATTAGAAAACTGTCAAATTAAATTCATTCCTCAAAGCCTTGAAGAAAGTGGTAAGTGAAAAAGAATTAATGAGCTTGTTTGTTGGGTTAATTGGGTCTCTTTCAAACTAACAAACTTTACTTTTTCTTATTCCTGGTTTACCCATAATCCTTTTTTATCCTTCCTCTGTGCATTGGAAACAACCAGATTTGATAACTATAGGAATTGAAATAAACTTTCTCTTCTAAAAAGTTTCACACAATTATAGGAATTTGTCATGACTCAAACTGCTATATATCTGATATTTTGAAGCTATAATTTTGTAAAGAATGTTAATTTTCATTATTTTTAGTGCCAAATTCAAAATATGTTTAAGAATTTTATATCGATAAGATAATATACTTTAAATGCATTCTTTGCTCAATATTTTTTAAATGATCCATTGTTACAAGAGCAAGGATAGAAACATAATGATTGTAAGCAAAATATTTTACTTGAATACTAACATTAAATTTAATAAATAGGTGTAGATATATAAGTATGATTTCTCTCATTGCCAGCGCTGCTCTCTAAGCTGCTTATCCTTGTATTGGTTACACAAGTACTTTTAGTGCTGATGTCAAAACTAAAAAAAATATCTTTGAAAATTGGTCAATCTCAACTATTATAGTTATATTTTGTCATTAAAGATCTTTTCAAAGCTTCTCAAACATCTTTTCTTTTGATATACTCTTATTCATAGGACCCACAAAAAATGGAAGTGTATCTTGTTTTACAATCTTTAAATATATTTTTGGTATTAGGATAGTGTCCACATGAATAGTTAAATGCAAATAAAGCTCTTTTGAAGAGAATTACTTTTTTCTATATGCAAGTACAGGACTAGTTTTGTAGCATCATGCTCTATCTTTGTTGTACCACAACTGAAAATATTTCCCTGACATTCCTTATGTACAAAGAAAACAAATAAATGAAACATTCAAACTGACAATAATAACCAAGAGGCCAAAAAATGCAACAATATATAAAGGGAATATTTACAGGCTGGAATGGTGAAATGATTCTTATCTGGGAGGCGATTGTCAATCTAATTACTCAAGTGGAACATGAAATTCCCTTAAAATTTTGAATGAAATCAATCAATGGCACGTGAACTAATTGCCATTTGTCTGTCATTAGAGGCATAAATAAATTCATACTATGGTTGCTAGACAGCAATATGTTGAAAAAAAACAACAACATTAGGTTCATTGCTTGTACATGCAGAATGTGTTTTTATGAACTCTATTAGATAAGGTGTATCCAGTTTGTCTTGTATACATTTCAATGTAATTTTTACAGGATTTTATACACAGTTTATTAGGAGAGGGGTATGGCTTATTCTGAATTAGTACATTTATTAAGGGTTGATAAGGCTGAAGACTACCTGAAGCAACATTAGAATTTCTCAAATGAAAAGTTTATCCTGTTGCATCTGGTACCTGAAAGAGCAGCACATCATCCTGCCTCGAGTGCCATTAGGAAAGGCCCCACTCACTGGGTTTACTTAAATGCCTTGACAAGGCCAGGGGTAGCTGGTGCATTCCCCCTTTCCATCTATGCACTCTGCAGGGGAGTGCCTCCCCTCAAAGCCAGAGCTTAGCATGCTTCCTTGTTGCTTTTGCTTTGTTTCTTGTTTGGGTTGTCTTTGTTTGTTTTGGGGTATGTTTTTGGTTTGTTTTTTTCTGATGTATTTTTTACTTTAATGTCACTTAGTATTAAGCTACAGACCCCCCCCAAAAAAGCTATTTGATATGGGCAATAATGCATTGTGCCCAGTTTGTGATCTATAGACTCTCACCAAACCCCCATGTGCTCTGGGTGTATTGGAATCTCTATGCCTCCTGGTTCAAAGGTTCTGTGACACCACATTTGCTGCGAGCCAGTTGGATGTTGAGATTATCTTATACTGGGCTCATGGACATATTAGGATTGTAGGGAATTAGTATATTGATGCAGCCCCATAGTGTCTGCGAGGACTGGGTGACTAGATCAGCGTTTCACTCTTCCTCACATTGAATACATGGAGGGAATCAGGTCACGCTTCCGGGCTGCCTAGCAAAGAATAGGGGAGATGGCTGATGACAACTTAAAATTCCATACCATTGGGCTGCGACTCTTCTTGTGGACCTAAACCCTCTCCCTCCATTGCCTCAACTGCTTCATAGGCTGACTTTTTATTTGCCGTGGCTTATGCCCTTGATGGCTGTTGCCAATTAGGCACCTTAAAAAAAAAAATATGTTCCAGTATATCAGTGTTATGCAGTTGTGCATTGCCTGAAGGAACCTAACACCTTACTGGCTAACTACCACATAGTCCTTTTTAGATCAGTACTTGTGGAAATAATTGTGCAGCTTACATCTTGTGATTGTTGTTCCTGGTGGCAGCAACTTGTAACACACTATACCATACATATTTCACTGCAGCATGATTATCTGTTAATGAAATCTGACTGACCATACCATATATATTTCACTGCAGCATGATTATCTGTTAATGAAATCTGACTGCATTTGTGGTTGATCTTTGCCTGAGGATAGCCAATTAGGTTAATTCTTATTGTTGTAGAAGATCCATTTTTTGTCTCATGTCGATCCTCAATCCAAATATGATTCTTCTACAGTCAGAGAAATTAACAAAAAAATTGAAACTCACTGCTCTTTGTCTCTTTTGTCATCGATTTTGAATGGTATTCATTTCCCTAACGAGTATCTTTTTCCAATGCATTGAAAATGCTTATTGAATATAAATATTTATGCATTTTCTCTTCTGTACTTTACTTTAAGAATCATTCACATTTGATTTGGATTAGATTAAAGTCTTCAATATATTATAAATGCTTTCTAGTCCTCCAGAAAAGCTAATGCTGCTTTTGTTCCAAATTTTAACTCCTCAATGAGATACCCACTCACAACTAACTTTTGTGTGGCCATCTTGTTTATGAATTATTGCCATTTTAAAGGTTGTTTTAGTAACTAATAAAAAAAAGAATATATTAAAATGCTCTAATATTTTGCGGTACCTAATAGAAATGAATTTAGATATTTTTTAAGAATCTTAGCTCAATGTTTGCATTTTCTTTAAATTAGATATCTAGTTTAAATTCATACGGTGCAGAATGCAACCCAATTTATCAGTTCTTGTAGGCAATTGTATTCTGATATCTATTGTTTTTATTTTTGCTAATCCTCAAGTTCTATGACTGAGCAGCTCCAAGACCCTAAGAGAGGATATGGCCTGTAACAGGATTTCCCACAGAGCCCTCAAGGAATGTTTGTTGTTGGTTTGTGTGATGGTATATAGTATAATCTTCCATTGAGTGTTTGGTTATGTGTGGGGACTCATCTATGATGGTCACATCCTGCCTTTTCTGGTAGGTCAGAAGGGCTTGGTGATGTCCACACTACAGCCTGGCCTGAAGGGAAGATTCAGAAAGGTAGACCTCAAGGGGATGTGCATGCAACAGGTGTTGTGTGAAAGTGAATGTATAGAACATTGAGTGAAGTGGGTTTGGATATGTTTCAGGAAGCTGGTTTGGGGTGGGGGAGGTGACAGTTTATCTCTTAATATAGTATAATTTGGATGTTGTTTTATTGTTTCTTTGTGGGATTGGGTGTTTACCATGTAGTGGACTGAGTGTTCTGTGTTTGTTGGTCTGCAGATAGTATTTGTGCCTCAGTATAGGTAGTCTATGGATGTAGTAGCTGTGCATCCTATAATTGTTTTTAGGGCTTTATTTGTATGGTTTGGAGAGTGTTGAAGAATCTTTGATAGATGTTAGGTAGCCAAGCAGTGCTTGCATAGCCTATTGCTGAATGTATGAATGGTTTATAAACTGCTTGTGGTTTCTTGGTTGGTTTTGTCCCAATGTTGTTTGGTAGTGCATTAAGTCTTTATTAACATTTGTTTTATGTTTGTGGCATGCTGTTTGAATGTCATGATATATTTTATGTCATTCCAAGTACTTTGTGTGTGTGGTAGGGGTGTCTGTTTATTTTTAGGTGAGACTTGTGTTGGTATTCTCATATATTGCTGGTGAGGATGGCAGCAAGTAAACTTGGTTGGGGCTATTTTGAGTGTTTGCAGTGAGCCAGGTGTGTAATGTATTAAGGTATGGTTGGAGGAGATAACTAGCTCCCTTTGTTTTAATGTGTGCATGGAGGATTATGTTGTTTGTGTATGTATATCTGGGCTGTGAGTAGATCATGTAGAGATTGAGTGTGGGGGTAGTATGGACCCTTGAGGGACACTGATGTTTGGCCAGTAATTTTAACTGTTAAATCATTGGCCAGTCAGCCTTTTGTTTTGTTCATATTGTCTATATTTTCTTTGTGAGATTGGAGGGGGTGGTGTTATTGATTGCTTTGCTGTTTAGTATTACCAGGAATGTTTTGTGTTGTTGAGTTTGCTCAATGCCATTAAAGATTGTTTGCGTGACCTGTAAAAAGAGTAGTTCTTGAATGTAGTGGTCTGAAACCATGTTTTGTAGGTGCTAAGGGTTTATTACAAATTTTAAATATATCTTGTCCTCAGCAAGAGCTTTGTATATTTTATTATTTTTTGTTCATTCACATACTCCTAGATTTGTATATTTCTACTTTTTTGTAGTGAATCTATTTTATTTTATAGTTTGTGGTAATTTTTTCCTTTAAATCAAATATTTCTTCCTGGTAGTTCAATGCTTTCACCTTTTTTTTTTAGTCTATGATTTTTAAACCTGTGGTTAGTAGTAAAATCAATTATTCCTTCATATTCACAAAGTTTTCAAGGCTTATTTTTATATTTATATAGATTTGTCTATAATATTAAAAAGTGGAGCAAAACAAGTGTTTGAAAGCTGGAACTTAGACTAGGGATAAAATTTTCTCCAGTCAATTATTAAATATGAATTCAATATTTGCAATGCTTTCAACTATTCTTTCTATAAAGCCCCCCCTCCCTTCCATCTCTCTCCATTTAAAAATTCCATTTGTATATTGATTGTTTTCATTAGCATCATTATGAGTGTTATGCATGTGTCTTTTAAGAATATTTCTTCTATGCATTTCTGATTCATTTTTTTAATATTTCTTTCCCTCTTCGATCTTTGTATTTGATGACTAGGCTACGTCACCTTTGAAGGTCTAGGTGGTAAGTGCTCAAATTAGTTAAGAGTATATGGAATTAGTAAGCTCACTTTGATTTGCTTTAATTATGAGCTTTGTTTTATTTTACCTGTGGTTTAGATTGACTAAAATCTTTTTTCTTCTTTTTTTTGCTTTAAAGATTTCTATTTATAAAAGAGTTTACATCTAACATAATAGACCATTAACAGTTTTATGAGGTTTAAAATTTCATTTGAATTAATAATAAATTTACTATCTCTCACAGTCCCAAATATCTTTGAATCCTTTATTATCAATCTAACCTCTTTTCTAATTCTGTTTCTCTGCCAAATGAGTAATAAATTTTATTTGTTTCACCCTCATTTGTTTTACCAACCTGGCAACTTTAACCCAAGTCCATGTTCTTTTGGGATTTTTCGAACTTTGTTTGCTCTCTTTTGTTTTGATTTTTGTGTGCAAGTTTGTAAGGACTTACAAATATGTGGCCCTTGGCCTACATTCAAATTGAGAAGAATATCATGCAAATAAAAGTGATAAATAAAGATTATAGTTATCATAACTACTTTTCAACTAGTTTAAACTATACCACATTTGTTCAAAGGATGAACATACGCAACTTTAAAACTAGTTAGGTAATTATAATTAACAAGTGCTCTTATATTACTTTTATTTGTATTGCCAGCATGTAGGTTCCATTTTTAACCTTAGTGGTCATTTTTCCTAGTTTTTATTCCATTCTCCTTTAGCTTGCCCTTGTATTGGTGGCTTGTTTTTCATCCTAGTTTATTTTTTTGTGGTGCACTTATAATGGGGATTTGTTGGAGTCAATGTTTCAGACAAAATTTTAAAATATTTTTATTGTAGGACTTTTGTATATCTGCTATCCCAATGCTTTTGACACACCAAGTTTGCAGTACATATGAAGAATGGCTTACAAATAATTTGGGGGTTATAGGGAACTAGTACACCAGTTTTAAACATTAATGGCGATATAGTTTACTCCATTATATTGTGAATCATTCCAAAATATTGGTTAAAAATTAAGAATTTAGTTTCATCGAGATACTAGAAAGTTGGTTTTATGCAGATTATGAAATCTGTGTAGTTAGTGTTGGTTCATATTATTAAGTGATTCACTCACAAAAGGACTTAAATTTATATATTTCAGTGTCATATTCTAGGTACAATTAATAATTATAGAGCCATTTTAATTCTAGCATTTTGGGTTTGACACCTCCTCCCCCCTTTCCCCCACATGTAGATAACCTATGTAGCCTGCTACATGTGATCCCTGTAAGGGATTCGGCAATTTGCCTTCATGGTCACTGTGCTGACCAGACTCAGCACCCCATCTGGCCTCAGCTTAGCCTCTTCTTTCTGACACTCTGTCCTCTTACCTTACTTCCTCACTTTGCATACAATCTCTACTACAACTTTCTCTAGTTGACCTCTAATTTCACAGGATAGATGCCGACCAGTTTTTTCTCATCCAACCATCCCAGATCAGGGCTGAGGTAGGAGAGGACAAGGCCCCCTCACCCCTGAGCACTGGTTTGGGGAGTTGAGTTTTTAACAGCCTGCTTAACCCCCCCACCCTCACCTTTCTAACATCTCCTTTCTCTCTCCTTTTCACAGTCTATCAACTTTATGCCATACCTAAGGTGGAGCCGATGGGCTGCCAGGTCACTAGGCAGGAGGATGGCATCAAATGGCAGCAGCTGGCTTCGCTGGCCCCGTGTTCATCCCTCACAGAGTGGGTTACTGCGTAGGGTGATGAGCGTTTGCATCCCATGCCAAAAAAGGGGTCACCATTCCCAATGATGAATTTGAAAAAAAATACTCCTTTCCCCCTGTGCTTTCTCAGGGCACCCTCCAAATTTCTTCTATAAAAGGAGGCTTACTCCTCTCCTCTGCCTATGAGTGTAGGGGACTCCTCCTCACCCCTATCTCTCAAGCCACCCTTTGGTTCCTCCCTCTTTCCAGTCGCAGTCCCTCCTTTTCTTTCACAAGGGATTGCTAAGAAAGCACACAGGCGACTGAAAATTGACAGTTCCAGGTTGGAGCGCATCGATAGGGCCAAACCCTCTCATGGGGTCAAGGAATGGCAGGGGCCCATCGATCCTTGCCCCCTAACATATTTCACTTGTGGGCTAAGAGCCTACAGGGGGTCACTGTACATGCCCCCTCCCTTTCTTCCTCGGCGGATGCTGGTTCACCGGCATTAGGTAAATAAAGTACTTCAAATAGGATAAATCTGCCCCTGTGCAAAGACCTACTCAGACAGCTCAGGCCCCCACAATTGGCATATCTTGCACTAAGGCGCCCTAAGTTTGGAGAGCAATGCTTTGGCAAAGACTGAGGTTGCAAGTGCAATGAGTGGAGCCTCAGTGATCCCTGGGCCCCTCATCAAGAGGCTGCCTAGCATCCTTGAGCCCACCAGCTTCAACCATTTCCTGATTGTTTGCTCCACTGATGGGAGTATGTTTTCCAAAGGACGTATGCTCCATCAGGTTCAGGCATTAGTTAGGGTTCTATATAGAGGACTGTATGTCTCCTATTACTCGGATGGGACCCTTCTGGTAAATTCAGCGGACCTTGTACAAACGGCCATGGTAAGTGCTCTTCAGACACTTGATGGCTCGCATGTGCAAGTGTGTGTGTTGGGGGCTCTAGGCCCCCCTACACTCTTCATGTTTGATCGTGACAGGCTCTCTCAACCAGTTGGTATCTCTGCCACATCAAAGCATTTTGCCACTACTGCAGAGGTGTTAGCGCATTGCAATACTGTCAGTATCATGGAGACCCTCCACACAATGGGGGTGAGGAGACCTCTCCCAATTTTCACTTCTGAATTCCTAATAAGGCCATTGATTCCATGTAAGGGTGAGGTAGGGAGGGAAGCCCTCTCTGGTCTATTGTGGCAGGAAGAAGGCATCCTTCAGTTTAGTGTCCTCAGTGTCACACTCTCTGCTCTGAGCATCAACGGTATCACCTTGGTGCTGCTGGAAGAGGTTCTTGCTACACTCTTTGTGGACAAGTTTTCAATTTCCTTTGGTATGGCCCAGATACCAACTCTGGAGCATCGACTCAAACTGGCATTGAACCCCCTGTTATGCCGAAACACACAGGTTTCTGTTTTCCTTGGTCAAGAATTAGGTGGTTTACTTCTGCCCCCTTTCGCCGATCCACCCTGACCTGGACTTGTTCCAAACCGGGATTCATTTGGAAATGGTGGATTCACACAATTTTCTTGGTCTTGTTTTTGACTGCGCCTCACCTGGGGGCCTCATATTTGCAGCCTTAGGGACTCTTGTACCTGCACCATAGACATTCTTCATTCTTTGATGTTCAGTTCTTGGTGTGCTGATAGGTATACTGATCCTTTGTTCATTCAAAGCTTGACTACACATGCGTGAGTTTTATGTATCTGCAGCTGATCTCAAAGGTGTCTATGCCCCCAATAGATGCCAATTATACCCTAAGCCCTTTGGGTTTAATACTAGGAAACTCATTTGAGAGCTCAGTATAGTTCTTCAGCCAGTGATGCCTCTGCTCCTACACACTACAACACCCTGGAGGGTACTACTTTTGACTATTTGTCACCATGCCTCTGCTTCCACAGTGCCGTGAGTATTGCGTTCAGCCATTTTGGATCACATTTCCTGTCATGCTGAATCTGTGCTAGTGTATGTGGATGGCTCCAAATTCCTGGAGGGTGGGGGGGGTCAGCTTCCATGCATTATCCTCTCTGTTTGAAGTCAGCATGGCTCAATCAGGCTGTATCTGTCTTCTGCACTCGATATGTGTGAGATTTAGTGACTCAAAAAGCACCCTTAGGGCTCTCGGGGCATTGAAATCTCCACACCCCTGGTTCCTCGTATCTGTGACACCATGGTTACAGTGAGCCAAGCTGATCTCAAGATTATTTTCTGCTGGGTTCCTGGACTTGTAGGGATTGCAGAGAATGAGTGCACCAATCAAGATGCAAAAAAATGCTAGTACTGTGCAACCAGCCAACATTTTGGTCTTCCTCAACTGAATGCATGGCAAGAATCAGGTCAGTCCTCTGTGCTGCCTGGCCTGGCCCCAAAAAATGGTAGATGGTCGAAGGAAACTTAGATTTGCATGCGCTCGTGCCACAACTAGTCCTTTGGACTTACTTCTCAATGCTGCGGCGGCTTCATGTCATTTTCTGTTATTTTTAAATTTTGCACATCGCGGAACCTGCGACCATTTGATGGGGCTCTCTCTTCCCTGCACCTTACTACAATGACTCCATTGCCCCCTGGACTTTTTCGGCACATTCTTGTTAGATGTCTCAGTCTGGGTGATCTGTGATCATGTTTCCTCTCTCCCAGTACTGGGACAAGCTGGGTCGCTACCACTTGTTCCTTGTTCTCATACAGATTTGTGCACCCAAACTTGTGCGTGGCTGGCATTTTTATTGCAGCAACTTGTATACTTGAATGCAAAGATCCACCCTGGACTGTTTGTCACATTCTTGTCGGATTTAAAAAAAAAAAATGCCTGCTCTCCTGCCGGGAGAATGCGTGCTTCCTTCTTGGTTTTTTGCTTTTCCTTTGTTTTTGTTTTTTAACGTAACCTAGCATTATGCTTTAAGAATTATGGCAATTTATGCCCTTGTAGTCAGTCACCAAATGGGTGCTTTAAAATACAATAAAAATCTGCCCAGGACGCCACTCTGTTGACTACCTACCACCATTGAATATTTGTTGCCACGCCTCTGCTCCCAAAGCTTCCATGGCACCAGGATTATTGGATTCAACCCTTTTGGAGCACACTTCATATCATGCTGGATTTGTGCCAATGTACAGTGCTGGCAAAAAAAATTGTAACATCATCGGCAATAAAAATCGTAACACAGAATTTGTGTGATATGATTTTATTTGCTGTTCCACCATAGATAGAATGGGCGGAGCTTCTGTTGATGCAGAGGCCCTGACGCGGATGTAGCTACATACTGGTATATTACAATTAACTATATCCGTAGTAATCTCAGATTTCAAGCCACCAATGTAACATGGTAAGGTTAACTTTTTCAAAGACTTCACAGGTGTACCATCACCGAAAGTAAATGTTAGTTCAGAAACACCTTCCTTCACTAAACTCTGTTCATAATTGCTTAGCATTTCCAAATAATCAGTAAGCCACTTAGTGCCAGATACTGTTGTGTAGCACCCATTGTCCAAAACTGCACAACCTTTTGTATCATCAACTAACATGAATAGTGGCAACTACACACAGAGAAGTATCTTCACTCAGTATCTTCACTCACACTGTTGTTGTTCTCGAATGCATGAGGGCACTGTTGAGCCCAGTGAAATTTAGATTCACAAATAGCACATCTAGAAACTTGGCCATCACAACCAAGAGGATTTAGCTTACATTCTGCCAGCTGCCCCGTAAGGGGCGCGGCGATTTGCCATCCTGGCCGCCGTGCTGACGGGATCCAGCGCTCCGTCCGGCCCCAGCTTAGCCTCTCTTCCTTCCTTCAAGACACTTGTTTCCTCTCTTTTCACACAACCTCTCCCACAACTTTCTCTGGTCAGCCTCTAATTTCACAGGGTAGATGTTGACCTTCCTTTCAGCCAACCGTCCCGCATCGGGGCTGAGGGGGTGGGGGACAATGTTCCCTAACCCCTGAGCTCCGGTCTGGGGTGGCTGGTTTTTAACAACCTGCTTCATCCCCACCCATACCTTCCTCACATCCCTTTTCCTCTCCTCTTCAAAATCTATATATTTTACGCCGTGTTCAAGGTGGAGCCACCATGCCGATGGACTGCCAGGCCACCAGGCGGGAGGGGTGGTCCCAAATGGCGGCGCCTGGCTCTGCCGGGCCTGCAAGCACCTCTTGCAGTGCGGGCAACTGTGAGAGGTGGTGAGCTGTTGCGTCCCGTGTAAATAAGAGGGTCACCATGCCCAATGATGAGTATAAAAAAAAAAACCTAACCCCCAACTTCCCCAAGAACAACGGAGCCGCCCTCGGGCAGCTCCAGCAAAAAAATGGAGGTTCCCCCCTTCCTTTGCTTGCACAGGGGACCCTCCATATTTCTCTAACCGGAGAGGAGGCTTACTCCTCTCCTTCGCCTACGGGTGCAGGGGACTCCCCCTCACCCCCTTCTCTGGAGGTGCTTTCGGGCACCTCCCTTTTCCCAGCGGCAGTCCCCTCTTTTCTTTCCAAGGGGACTGCCAAGAAAGCCAGCAGGCAGCCCTTAGCCAGCCGCTCCCCATCGAAGCGGCTCGGTAGGGCAAACCCCCTTAGGGGGGAGAGGGAAGCCAGGCCCCTTCGGTCGCTTCCCTCAAAAGACCTGCTGGCAAGAATTTTAAACCTTGCCGGGGTCAAGGCCTGTGCCTCCCCACACAAGACTGACGACACTGCCAAGGGGACCTGCGATGTCCTGGGAGGGGATGGCCAACTGGAGGCCCCTCCTGTGATAGACATGGTCCTTGAGGAGACCCAGCCTCAGATGGTAGGGCCTTCCATGAGGGGGAATTCGGGCTCGGTGCCAAGCACCGAACCCGAATCCGCCCCTATGCAAGGTCCTCCTCAAATGGCTGAGGGCTCCGAGGCAGTAAAAGGAGGGGAGGGATCTCCTCCGACAGGTGCCGCTACGACAACCAGGACCTTCTCCATTTCGGAGAGGGACCTGGCTGAGGCCGGTCCATCTGGCCTGGGGGCTTCTGCCGGCGGGGGTGAGAAGCGGGTTCATTCCCCGCCCTCCTCTCCAAAACAGAAAAAGACTAAAAGGACTAAAAAGACTCGGGGCTCCTCTACATCCGTGGGGGCTGTGGGGACGGATGGGTCTGCTGCCACTTTGGTAGGTGACCAAGCCAAGATCAGCACATCCGGCCCCTCTACCCCTTCGTGTGCGGAGCCCCTGACCAAGACTAACACCAAGAGTGCACAGGGCGGAGCCTCGATGACATCGGGGCCCCTGATTCAGAGGTTACCTGGCGTTTTCGAGCCCGCTGGCTTCAAACGCTTCCTCGTTATTCGCTCCACTGATGGCACCATGTTGTCCAAGGGCAACATGATCCATCAGAGGAGAGGATTAGCTAGTGCAATTGGTAGAGAGCCGAAGGTAACCCGTTTCTCGGACGGGAGCCTTCTGGCGAATCCCGCCGAGGCGGCCAAGATAAGTCCTCTTCGGACACTTCATGGCACCCCGGTGAGTGTGACGCCGCACTCTACCATGAACTTTGTGAAAGGAGTAGTTTATGCGAGGGAACTCGTTGACTACTCCATTGAGGACATCACCCTAGAGCTGGCCGACCATGGGGCGGTCAAGGTCGAACGTGTGATGAGAAAACAGGGAGGGGCTTCGAGACCCACCCCTACACTCTTCATCACGTTCGACTGTGACAAGCTCCCTGAGTCGGTGCGTGCCGGTTGGTACCGCTACCGCGTGAAGGCATTCGTGCCACTGCCGCGGCTGTGCTATTACTGTCACCGCTTCGGCCATACGAATCGCTCATGTAGACGTGCAAAGTCGGGGTCACCCGAAGTCTGTGTAAATTGCTCCAAGGTCGCACACGATAAGTCCAAATCGTGTGTGGCCAAGTGTGTCAATTGCGGAGAGCCGCACCCTGCTTCTTCGAAGCAATGTGGTGCATATCTCCTAGAGAAAGAAATCCTGGCCGTTCAGGCCCAGGATAGACTCTCATTCCGCGAGGCTAAGGACTTGGTCATGGCGCGCCCAGCTCTGCCTGGGACGTCATATGCCTCAGTAGTTCGAAAGGCACCCTCTGCTCCTGGCCCATCCAGGCCAACGAGCACGGTTGTTTCCGCGCCCATTCGGAGCCCTTCTGCTCCGGGGGTTCTGCCCCCGAGAAGCGTACGGCCATTCCCGTGAGGGTATTCAATTCGAGGAGGGCCCCCGCGTCTCCTCCGAGCTATGCCTGGAGGGCATATTCCTTCAATGGAATTGCCGTGGACTCCCGGCCAACTGGGAGGAGCTGCGGAGGCTCGCCTCGTCCCGTTCCCCGTTAGCTATTTTTTTTGTAGGAGACCATGCTAGGCGCGTGCCCCCTGCCTGCCCTCCCGGGGTATAAGGGTCTTGCGACCCCACCACTGCGGGATGGCCGGGCTGGGGGATGCGCGGTTTACACCCGGCATGATGTCTCCGTTCTTCCTTTCTCTTTAGATACCTCCTTTCAGGCAGTGGCTGTGCAGCTGCACCTGGATAGGAGGTATACTATCATTTCTGCGTACATTCCACCGTCAGCTGACTTCGACGCCGGGGACTTCCGCCGCGTCGTGGCACGGTTGCCGAGGCCCTATCTCTTGTTTGGAGATCTGAACGGCAGGCATCCTCTCTGGGGAGATTACTCCATAAATCCCAGGGGACAAGTCCTTGCCGATCTGATCGAAGAGCTTGAGATGGGTGTCCTAAACGTGGATGAGTTTATGCATCACTGTCCGAGAACCGCTTCATTTTCTTGCCTTGACCTATCTTTGTGCTCTTCGGATGCACAGCCTGATTTTGATTGGGGGGTGGTCGATGACCTCCATGGTAGTGATCACTTTCCCATTCAAATATCATTTTCAGGGCAACTGCCGCCTGAGAGACCACCTCGGTGGTGCTTGGCGCGGGCGCGGTGGCCTGCATTTCAGGAAATGACTGAATTCTCTATCTCAGTCGAGGAGTTTAGGTCGGTAGATGAGGCCGTTGAGTTCTTCTCGGGCAACCTCATCGCCGTGGGCCTGACTACTATTCCTAGGACGTCTGGCCGTTTTGCACGCCGACCGCTCCCGTGGTGGTCGGCCGAGTGTGAGACGGCCCTCAAACAGAAGCGTTATGCCTACATGCGCTATAAGCGCCGCCCGAACGATTTCACTGTCGCTGAATTTCGTTGGGCTAGGGCTAGGTTCCGGTATTTTTCGAAGCACACCCGCCGCTCTTCTTGGCGGGCATACGTGTCTTCACTTAACGGTAAGACCCCTTTAGCTGAGGTATGGAAGCGAGTTAAAAGGATTCGGGGCAAGTTCTCGCAGGACCCCCCTCCCGTTCTCCAGGAGAATGGGACCGCAATCTCGGACCCCGCGTCCGTGGCGGAATCCTTCGCGACCGCTTTTTCTGCATTCTCTAGCCGTGATGCTGCTCCGCCAGCATTCAATGCACGTCGTGATGTCGCGGAAGGCCGCCGGCTGGACTTTACCTCCAGAGGCGGAGAACCCTTCAACGACAAGTTTACTGTAAGCGAGTTGCGTTCCGCTCTCGATTCGTGCGCGGACACCGCCCATGGTCCGGACGATGTCCCGTACGCCATGCTTCGACACCTAGGTGAGCGAGGCATGGCCTTTCTGTTAGATTTGTTCAACAGGATCTGGGTGGAAGGTCTTCTCCCAGACTCCTGGCGAATCGCTACTGTGCTTGCCTTTCGCAAACCGGGGAGAGATCACTCTACTCCGACCGGTTTCCGCCCAATCTCTCTAACCTCTTGCGTGTGCAAGTTGATGGAGAAATTCCCCGTAAGGGGCGCGGCGATTTGCCATCCTGGCCGCCGTGCTGACGGGATCCAGCGCTCCGTCCGGCCCCAGCTTAGCCTCTCTTCCTTCCTTCAGATAGCCCGATTTCTCCCCTACCTCGTCGCTTTTCATACAACCTCTCCCACAACTTTCTCTGGTCAGCCTCTAATTTCACAGGGTGGAGTGCTGACCTTCTTCTCAAGCCAACCACCCCGGATCGGGGCTGAGGGGGGGAGGGGACATTGTTCCCTAACCCCTCAGCTCCGGTTCGGGATGGGGTTTTTTTAACAACCTGCTTCATCCCCACCCACATCTTCCTCACATCCCTTTTCCTCTCCTCTTCACAACCTATATTTTTTACGCCGTGTCCAAGGTGGAGCCGCCATGCCGAAGGACTGCCAGGCCACCAGGCGGGAGGGGTGGTCCCGAATGGCGGCGCCTGGCTCTGCCGGGCTTGTAAGCACCTCTCGCAGTGCGGGCAACTGCGAGAGGTGATGAGCTATTGCGTCCCGTAATCAAAAGAGGGTCACCATGCCCATGTATGAAAAAAAACAAAAACCCCAACCCCCAACTTCCCCAAAAACATCTACGGAGCCGCCCTCGGGCAGCTCCACCGAGAAAATGGAGGTCCCCCCCCTTGTGCTTGCGCAAGGGACCCTCCATAATTCTTTAACCGGAGAGGAGGCTTACTCCTCTCCTACGCCTACGGGTGTAGGGGACTCCCCCTCACCCCCTTCTCTGGAGGTGCTTTCGGGCACCTCCCTATCTCCAGCGGCAGTCCCTCCTTTGCTTTCTAAGGGGACTGCCAAGAAAGCCAGCAGGCAGCCCATTGCCGACCGCCCCTCGTGCAAGCGGCTCGGTAGGGCAAACCCCCTTAGGGGGGAGAGGGAAGCCAGGCCCCTTCGGTCGCTTCCCTCAAAAGATCTGCTGGCAAGAATTTTGAACCTTGCTGGGGTCAAGGCCTGTGCCTCCCCACACCACCTGACTAGTGACAATACTGCCAAGGGGACCTGCGATGTCCTGGGAGGGGATGGCCAACAGGAGGCCCCTCCTGTGATAGACATGGTCCTTGAGGAGACCCAGCCCCAGACGGTAGGGCCTTCCATGGGGGGGAATTCGGGCTCGGCGCCAAGCACCGAACCCGAATCCGCCCCTATGCAAGGTCCTCCTCAAATGGCTGAGGGCTCCGAGGCAGTAGAAGGAGGGGAGGGATCTCCTCCGACAGGTGCCCCTACGACAACCAGGACCTTCTCCATTTCGGAGAGGGACCTGGCTGAGGCTGGTCCATCTGGCCTGGGGACTTCTGCCGGCGGAGGTGAAAAGCGGGTTCATTCCCCGCCCTCCTCTCCTAAAAAGAAAAAGACTAAAAAGACTCAAAAGACGAAGAAGACTCGGGGCTCCTCTCCATCCGCGGGGGCTGCGGGGACGGATGGGTCTGCTACCACTTTGGTAGGCGACCAAGCCAAGATCGGCACATCCGGCCCCTCTACCCCCTCGTGTGCGGAGCCCATGACTACGACTAAGACCAAGAATGCACAGGGCGGAGCCTCGATGACATCGGGGCCCCTGATTCAGAGGTTACCTGGCGTTTTCGAGCCCGCTGGCTTCAAACGCTTCCTCGTTATTCGCTCCACTGATGGCACCATGTTGTCCAAGGGCAACATGATCCATCAGAGGAGAGGATTAGCTAGTGCAATTGGTAGAGAGCCGAAGGTAACCCGTTTCTCGGACGGGAGCCTTCTGGCGAATGCGGCGAATCCCGCCGAGGCGGCCAAGATAAGTGCTCTTCGGACACTTCATGGCACCCCGGTGAGTGTGACGCCGCACTCTACCATGAACTTTGTGAAAGGAGTAGTTTATGCGAGGGAACTTGTTGACTACTCCATTGAGGACATCACCCTAGAGCTGGCCGACCATGGGGCGGTCAAGGTCGAACGTGTGATGAGAAAACAGGGAGGGGCCTCGAGACCCACCCCTACACTCTTCGTCACGTTCGACTGTGACAAGCTCCCTGAGTCGGTGCGTGCCGGTTGGTACCGCTACCGCGTGAAGGCATTCGTGCCACTGCCGCGGCGGTGCTATTACTGCCACCGCTTCGGCCATACGAATCGATCATGTAGACGTGCAAAATCGGGGTCACCCGAAGTCTGTGTAAATTGCTCCAAGGTCGCACACGATAAGTCCAAATCGTGTGTGGCCAAGTGTGTCAATTGCGGAGAGCCGCACCCTGCTTCTTCGAAGCAATGTGGTGCATATCTCCTTGAGAAAGAAATCCTGGCCGTTCAGGCCCAGGATCGACTCTCATTCCGCGAGGCAAAGGACTTGGTCCTGGCGCGCCCGGCTCTGCCTGGGACGTCATATGCCTCAATAGTTAGAAAGGCACCCTCTGCTCCTGGCCCATCCAGGCCAACGAGCACGGTTGTTTCCGCGCCCATTCGGAGCCCTTCTGTGGGCTCTACCCAACCTGGGCGCTCCCCTGGTAAAGCTGGCGGCAAAAAGGGTTCATACCCTGCCCCGGCTAAAAACAGGGCTCCCCCCTCTTCCCCCAGCGTGACCGTTTCGCGTAAAGCGAAACGGCCACGCGCCTCCACCGAGTCGTTAGACTCACAGGAGGCAACACCCCTGAAGATGGTCGCTAGGCCATCTTCCGGGGTTCCTAAAGCTGTTCCCCGAAAGGAGGACAGCAACAAAGGAGCTTCGGCCCCTTTGCCCACGCGCCGAGGTGGAGCGAGTGGCTCGGAGACGGTGGTTCCTCGAAAAGAGGGCCCCCCGCCTCCGAAGCCGCAACGCCCGCCTAAAGTTTCGAGGCGGAGGGAGGAAAAGACTCGCATGGCGAGCCCAACCTCCCCCAATAAGTCCTCGAAGGCGACAGCGCCTTCAGCGCTTTGTCCGGCCAACAGCGCCCGGGGTTCTGCCCCCGGGAAGCGTACGGCCATTCCCGTGAGGGTCTTCAATTCGAGGAGGGCCCCCGCGTCTCCTCCGAGCTAGGCCTGGAGGGCATATTCCTTCAATGGAATTGCCGTGGACTCCGGGCCAACTGGGAGGAGCTGCGGAGGCTCGCCTCATCCCGTTCCCCGTTAGCTATTTTTTTGCAGGAGACCATGCTAGGCGCGTGCCCCCTGCCTGCCCTCCCGGGGTATAAGGGTCTTGCGACCCAACCACCGCGGGACGGCCGGGCTGGGGGATGCGCGGTTTACACCCGGCATGATGTCTCCGTTCTTCCTTTCTCTTTAGATACCTCCTTTCAGGCAGTGGCTGTGCAGCTGCACCTGGATAGGAGGTATACTATCATTTCTGCGTACATTCCACCGTCAGCTGACTTCGACGCGGGGGACTTTCGCCGCGTCGTGGCACGGTTGCCGAGGCCCTATCTCTTGCTTGGAGATCTGAACGGCAGGCATCCTCTCTGGGGAGATTACACCATAAATCCCAGGGGACAAGTCCTTGCCGATCTGATCGAAGAGCTTGAGATGGGTGTCCTAAACGTGGATGAGTTTACGCATCACTGTCCGAGAACCGCTTCATTTTCTTGCCTTGACCTATCTTTGTGCTCTTCGGATGCACAGCTTGATTTTGATTGGGGGGTGGTCAATGACCTCCATGGTAGTGATCACTTTCCCATTCAAATATCATTTTCAGGGCAACTGCCGCCTGAGAGACCACCTCGGTGGTGCTTGGCGCGGGCGCGGTGGCCTGCATTTCAGGAAATGACTGAATTCTCTATCTCAGTCAAGGAGTTTAGGTCGGTAGATGAGGCCGTCGAGTTCTTCTCCGGCAACCTCATCGCCGTGGGCCTGACTACTATACCTAGGACGTCTGGCCGTTTTGCACGCCGACCACTCCCATGGTGGTCGGCCGAGTGTGAGACGGCCCTCAAACAGAAGCGTTATGCCTACATGCGCTATAAGCGCCGCCCGAACGATTTCACCGTCGCTGAATTTCGTCGGGCTAGGGCTAGGTTCCGGTATATTTCGAAGCACGCCCGCCGCTCTTCTTGGCGGGCATACGTGTCTTCACTTAACGGGAAGACCCCTTTAGCTGAGGTGTGGAAGCGAGTCAAAAGGATTCGGGGCAAGTTCTCGCAGGACCCCCCTCCCGTTCTCCAGGAGAATGGGACCGCAATCTCGGACCCCGCGTCCGTGGCGGAATCCTTAGCGACCGCTTTTTCCGCATTCTCTAGCCGTGATGCTGCTCCGCCAGCATTCAATGCACGTCGTGATGTCGCGGAAGGCCGCCGGCTGGACTTTACCTCCAGAGGCGGAGAACCCTTCAACGACAAGTTTACTGTGAGTGAGTTGCGTTCCGCTCTCGCTTCGTGCGCGGACACCGCCCATGGTCCGGACGATGTCCCGTACGCCATGCTTCGACACCTGGGTGAGCGAGGCATGGCCTTTCTATTAGATTTGTTCAACAGGATCTGGGTGGAAGGTCTCCTCCCAGACTCCTGGCGAATCGCTACTGTGCTCGCCTTTCGCAAGCCGGGGAGAGATCACTCTACTCCGACCGGTTTCCGCCCAATCTCTCTAACCTCTTGCGTGTGCAAGTTGATGGAGAAATTGGTAAATGTTAGATTAGCCTATTTCCTGGACAGCGGAGGCCATCTGTCTTCTGCACAGTGCGGCTTCCGTAAGTTCCACTCCACGTCGGATGCTCTGCTCCGACTGGAAAATGCCGTCTGCGAGGCTTTCCTTCGTAGACAGCACTACGCCACGGTGTTTTTTGATCTGGAGAAAGCCTATGATACCGCATGGCGATACGGTATCATGGAGACTCTCCACACGATGGGGGCGAGGGGACGCCTCCCAATGTTTATATCTGAATTTTTGCGAGATCGTCGATTCCGCGTACGGGTGGGGGGAGCCCTCTCCGGCCCAAAGGAGCAGGAAGAGGGTGTCCCGCAGGGAAGTGTCCTCAGTGTCACACTCTTTGCCCTGAGCATCAACGGCATCACCTCGGTGCTGCCGGAAGATGTTCTCGCTACGCTCTACGTGGACGACCTTTCGATCTCTTTTGGCGCGGCCCAGATGCCAACTCTGGAGCGCCGACTCCAACAGGCATTGAACCGCGTCTCTCGCTATGCCGAAGCGCACAGGTTTCGGTTTTCTTTGGCCAAGACTAAGGTGGTGCACTTCTGCCGCCATCCACGGCTTCACCCCGACCCAGATTTGTTTCTTAATGGGGTGCGCCTGGATGTGGTTGAGTCGCACCGTTTCCTTGGTCTTGTATTCGACCGACGCCTCACCTGGGAGGCTCACATTCGCAGCCTTAGGGTCTCTTGTACCCGCGCCATGGACATTCTCCGTTCCGTGACGTTCAGCGCTTGGGGCGCTGATAGGGCTACCGCCTTACTTTTTTATCGATCCTTTGTTCGCTCGAAGCTCGACTACGGATGCGAGTTTTATGCATCCGCAGCCGAGCGTTTATTGCGGAAGGTGGATTCGATCCACCACACCGGCCTTCGCCTTGCGACCGGTGCCTTCCGCACTTCCCCCATTGAGAGCCTGTTGGTCGATGCTGGGGAGATGCCACTCGCTCTGCGCCGCGTGCAGTGCATCACTCGCCTGTACGCGCGAGCCCGGCGCCTCCCCCAGTCGCCAACAGCTCTCACTGCATCCGCAGCTGATCTCGATGGTGCCTATGCCGCCGAGAGACGCCAGTCATACCCTAAGCCCTTTGGGTTTAGGGCCAGGAAACTCCTTCGAGAGGTAGATATAGCTCTCGGGCCGGTGGCGCCCCTGGTTCTGCCCAGGACGCCACCCTGGAGGGTACCACATTTGGCTATTTGTCGCCACGCCTCTGCTCCCAAAGCTTGTACTGCGCCGGGAGTATTGCGTTCGATCTTTTTGGAGCACACATCGTGTCACGCTGGTACCGTGCCAGTGTATACGGATGGCTCCAAGTCCCAAGAGGGGGTCGGCTTCCACGCCGTATCCCCTCTGTTTGAAGTCAGCGGGGCTCTACCAGGCGCTGCGTCTGTCTTCACGGCCGAGCTGGTGGCAATACACCACTCGGTACGGGAGATTACGCGACGTGCCCGGTTCGGAGACCGGATTGTGATTTATAGCGACTCACAAAGCGCCCTGAGTGCTCTCGGGGCATTGGAATCTCCGCATCCCCTGGTTCGCGAAATCCGTGACGCCACGGTTTTGGCGAGCCGGGCAGATGTCGAGATTATCTTCTGCTGGGTTCCTGGACATGTAGGAATTGCGGGGAATGAGCGCGCCGATGAGGGCGCCAAAGAGTCCGCGAGGACTCTGCGACCGGACCAGCGTTTCGCTCTTCCTCACACCGACTACATGGCAGGAATACGGGCAGCTCTTCGGACTGCTTGGCAAAGAAGATGGGAGACGGTCGAGGGGAACTTAAAGTTGCGTGCCATTGCGCCGCGACTGTTCCCATGGACCTATCCCCCAATGCCGCGGCGGCTTCAGGTTGCTTTCTGTCGTCTTCAAATCGGACACACTCGTGTGACGCATCGCTATCTGATGGAGCGCTCGCCTGCGCCCTATTGCAACGACTGCGTCGTCCCCCAGACTGTTCGGCATATTCTTGTCGAATGTCCCAGTCTGGGTGATCTTCGCGCACGATACCTGTCTCGTTACCGGGATGGGCGGGGTCGCTACCGCCTGTCCCTTGTACTCGGGACGAGTGCGTGCACCATGACTGGTGGACTTATTGACTTTTTGGGGGAGGCCGGCCTTCTCCCCTTTATTTAAGGTTCCTTTTTTTGTTATTGTTTTGTTTTAGATTGCACTCTCCTGCACCGGGGTGAGGGGGACCTCCCCCCGCTGCCGGAGATTGCTTCGATTGTTAAGTTTTTCAAATTTATATTGATTGTTAAGTTTTCATATTTTAACTTTAAAGTAGCCTAATTCTAGGCTGTCGTGTTTTTCGGCGACTTATGCCCAAGTGGGTAGTTGCCAGATGGGCTCTATAAAAAAAAAAAAAATAAAAAAAAAATGATGGATAAATTGGTAAGTGTTAGATTAGCCTATTTCCTGGACAGCGGAGGCCATCTGTCTTCCGCACAGTGCGGCTTCCGCAAGTTCCACTCCACGTCGGATACTCTGCTCCGACTGGAAAATGCCGTCTGCGAGGCTTTCCTTCGTAGACAGCACTACGCCACGGTGTTTTTCGATCTGGAGAAGGCCTATGATACCGCATGGCGATACGGTATCATGGAGACTCTCCACACGATGGGGGCGAGGGGACGCCTCCCAATTTTTATATCTGAATTTTTTCGAGATCGTCGATTCCGCGTACGGGTGGGGGGAGCCCTCTCTGGCCCAAAGGAGCAGGAAGAGGGTGTCCCGCAGGGAAGTGTCCTCAGTGTCACACTCTTTGCCCTGAGCATCAACGGCATCACCTCGGTGCTGCCGGAAGATGTTCTCGCTACGCTCTACGTGGACGACCTTTCGATCTCTTTTGGCGCGGCCCAGATGCCAACTCTGGAGCGTCGACTCCAACAGGCATTGAACCTCGTCTCTCGCTTTGCCGAAGCGCACAGGTTTCGGTTTTCTTTGGCCAAGACTAAGGTGGTGCACTTCTGCCGCCATCCACGGCTTCACCCCGACCCAGATTTGTTTCTTAATGGGGTGCGCCTGGATGTGGTTGAGTCACACCGTTTCCTTGGTCTTGTATTCGACCGACGCCTCACCTGGGAGGCTCATATTCGCAGCCTTAGGGTCTCTTGTACCCGCGCCATGGACATTGTCCGTTCCGTGACGTTCAGCGCTTGGGGCGCTGATAGGGCTACTGCCTTACTTTTTTATCGATCCTTTGTTCGCTCGAAGCTCGACTACGGATGCGAGTTTTATGCATCCGCAGCCGAGCGTTTATTGCAGAAGGTGGATTCGATCCACCACACCGGCCTTCGCATTGCGACCGGTGCCTTCCGCACTTCCCCCATTGAGAGCCTGTTGTCGATGCTGGGGAGATGCCACTCGCTCTGCGCCGCGTGCAGTGTATCACTTGACTGTACGCGCGAGCCCGGCGCCTTCCTCAGTCGCCAACAGCTCTCACTGCATCCGCAGCTGATCTCGATGGTGCCTATGCCGTCGAGAGACGCCAGTCATACCCTAAGCCTTTTGGGTTTAGGGCCAGGAAACTCCTTCGAGAGGTAGATATCGCTCTCGGGCCGGTGGCGCCCCTGGTTTTGCCCAGGACGCCACCCTGGAGGGTACCACATTTGGCTATTTGTCGCCACGCCTCTGCTCCCAAAGCTTTTACTGCGCCGGGAGTATTGCGTTCGACCTTTTCGGAGCACACATCGTCTCACGCTGGAACCGTGCCAGTGTATACGGATGGCTCCAAGTCCCAAGAGGGGGTCGGCTTCCACGCCGTATCCCCTCTGTTTGAAGTCAGCGGGGCTCTACCAGGCGCTGCGTCTGTCTTCACGGCCGAGCTGGTGGCAATACACCACTCGGTACGGGAGATTACGCGACGTGCCCGGTTCGGAGACCGGATTGTGATCTATAGCGACTCACAAAGCGCCCTGAGTGCTCTCGGGGCATTGGAATCTCCGCATCCCCTGGTTCGCGATATCCGTGACGCCACGGTTTTGGCGAGCCGGGCAGATGTCGAGATTATCTTCTGCTGGGTTCCTGGACATGTAGGAATTGCGGGGAATGAGCGCGCCGATGAGGGCGCCAAAGAGTCCGCGAGGACTCTGCGACCGGACCAGCGTTTCGCTCTTCCTCACACCGACTACATGGCAGGAATACGGGCAGCTCTTCAGACTGCTTGGCAAAGAAGATGGGAGACGGTCGAAGGGAACTTAAAGTTGCGTGCCATTGCGCCGCGACTGTTCCCATGGATCTATCCCCCAATGCCGCGGCGGCTTCAGGTTGCTTTCTGTCGTCTTCGAATCGGACACACTCGTGTGACACATTGCTACTTGATGGAGCGCTCGCATGCGCCCTATTGCAACGACTGCGTCGTCCCCCAGACTGTTCGGCATATTCTTGTCGAATGTCCCAGTCTGGGTGATCTTCGCGTACGATACCTGTTTCGGTACCGGGATGGGCGGGGTCGCTACCGCCTTTCCCTTGTACTCGGGACGAGTGCGTGCACCATGACTGGTGGACTTATTGACTTTTTGGGGGAGGCCGGCCTTCTCCCCTTTATTTAAGGTTCCTTTTTTTTGTTATTGTTTTGTTTGTAGGTTGCACTCTCCTGCACCGGGGTGAGGGGGACCTCCCCCCGCTGCAGGAGATTGCTTCGATTGTTAATTTTTTCCAATTTATATCATTGTTAAGTTTTCATATTTTTACTTTAAAGTAGCCTAGTTCTAGGCTGTCGTGTTTTTCGGCGACTTATGCCCAAGTGGGTAGTTGCCAGATGGGCTCCATAAAATTAAAAAAAAATAAAAATTCCTGCCAGCTGACCTGTGCTTTGTTTTGAGGTTCCAACATTCACAGCATTGTGCCCCTGACCATGTGAACCATCACCCCGATAACTATACCTCCCACGACCACATGGATTATTGCAGTTATACAGAACTTCACTGTTTGAAGAACTATCAGTAGGAAAAAGGTTCCACCTTTATTTGCAGAGTGTTTGATGCACTTTTATGAACACCAATTTCATGTCCAAATATGCGCTTCAATATAGATTTCATGTTGGCAAGTTTAACATTTTGGATTGCTGACATCACCAAATTGCTATCACTTTCCAAAAGTTTACAAGAGGCAAGCAGCA
Organism: Ceratothoa steindachneri; assembly: GCA_963969495.1. Lineage (NCBI taxonomy): Eukaryota > Metazoa > Arthropoda > Malacostraca > Isopoda > Cymothoidae > Ceratothoa > Ceratothoa steindachneri. The sequence goes on along the minus strand of OZ018332.1, from coordinate 91,766,366 downwards.
TAAATGCAATCACTGGGTCTGGTAGCATCATACCTTCTTGTGCAAGCCTTCTTGTGTGTGTGTTCAAATACACTAATAAAATCTGTAACCTTCATATCATTGGCTCAACGCAAATTATACAAATTGTGAAATGCAGCAAACTGTTGCCGGCCTTTGTGAGGTAAAAAAAGTCTATCAAGTTTCTCAAGTAAGAGTTCCACACCAATATCTCTCTTTAGATCATCAACACTAATTTCAGATGATGCAATTCTGACTCTACCATTTAAAGAAAGATGAATAGCCATAGCTTGCTTAGTTTTAGCCAAGTCTGTAACTTAACTCCAAGCCTGGAAATCTTTTTTCCAAACTTTGTAGCATGCATCATTATGCAGTTTATGGGGCCACTTTAATGAACATGAATTAGCATTATCACTGGACTGTGGCATCTTAAACTGTAATTACAAAATATACTAGATAACACTTCTACTTAAGGATCTGTGAAGCTCTGCTACCACTGTAAACTCAGGATACGCTAATGCATGAGCAGCATATATGCACCTTAACCTGCTGCACTCATCTCCAATACAAGGCTCCAGCGTCATCATGCCGACCCATATATAGGTTTCTATCAGTCACCTGGCTGTAGCCAGCTAAGGGAATCAATTACATCATGCCAGCTGATAATGTCACATACAGAATGGCATGGTAGACAGCGCTGCATTCATGTTAACAAAGTGGCATATTAACATTGAGATTTGGCTTCCTGGACATGTACAGATTGCGGAAAATGAGGACAACAAAGAGTCATTGAAGGCTCAGCATCCTTCCCCCTAGCCTGGAGTGTGCTTCTTTCTTCTTGTTTCTTTTTGTTTTTTGTCATGGCTACTTGTGCCCTAGGTGACAGCCGCTATACTGGCACCTTTTTCCGATGGTGCGAATTTTTCTGCTCAAAATGCTTCAATATGGGATACCACCTTTGAAATTTATCGCCACACCTTCCCTATGAAAGCTTCTACAGCACCTCAAATGCTGCACCCACATTTCATACACCACACATCCTCATGATAGAGCCATGCCGGTGTACATGGATGGCTTCCATGCTACTTGCCCTCTGTTTGAATCACCTGCAAGGTGGTTCTGTTCCATGTAAGAACCTGCCTCCAGATCGTAACATATCCCCAGCCCAAGTTTATAATTGAGATTTAGTGGATTAACATAGTGTAAAGGCTGGTAATTAATGGAAAACAAAAGCTTTGAGAGCACAACTTTTTTATTCACAAGTACAAGACTAGTTTTGGAGCATCCATCCTTCAGCTGTACAAAGACTGACAAAATATTACCATAACACATCTTTTTTCTTCATCTGTCTTACCCCTTCCCCCATTTTCCATAATCCCTGAAATGAAAGTAATTGATAATTTCTCCACTTTAAATATATCCTACCTTATCAACCCTAGGATTTATAGCAAGATTTACTGAAGTCCATTCAGTTTATATTGGTTGTTGGGCAAAATGAAATGAAGGATTCAGGCTTGGAGCTCAATATGCATATAATCTTGCTGGGTTGCCAGGGGAAATGGTGAGCTCATTCACCTATCAGGGTTTGTGAGTCTTGAATCATGAGCTGTGCAGAATTGTATACTCAAGGTTTCAAATATAACAAATAATGTGGCTCAGACTAAATGAACATTTAAGAAGTGTCACTGTGAAATGAGGACCGCAAGAAGTATAGTTAATTACAAAAATGTACATATTTACTGTTACTTTTTGTTGCGCTTGATAATCATGGTCTTACATTTATTGTTGTACACTGGGGGGTAAGCCAATATATGTTAAGGTTGTGAATGAACTCTGTGTTACATAAAAAAAATTACAAGCTCAATAAATTACGGAATTCATCCCACTTACTCATGCAATAAGCATGCAAAATCGCAAAAGGAATTTGATGTACTTTTTGAGATGTATAGTTACATTGGTGCTCAAGACTAGGACAGAAGGCTCAAACTCACGAGAAGGAACCGAGAGAGAAACTACCATTCTTAAAGGAACTAGAGTAAAGCTTTATTTTGCCTCTTACAGACAAAGAACAGAAATAGGAAACTCACCCCAAGCAAAACGGTGTTGTTGGGACCTTGATTCGTGGCGATAAATTATACTATAAAATGAATTGGAAAATCATTCTTTCTTTGAATTAGTGGCGTTTATATATTTGAGTTGGTGTGATAAAATGGAGGTTCCTGAGGAAATGGGTCACTTCAAAGCTGTTTCCTCCAAACAATTGTCAGCAGAATTGAACAGAGAAGGTGCGGATTTAAGAAATATGTTCAGTTTGAAAATGAATAAGATAAATTTCAAAGGAGAAAATTGGTAAAGACTTTAATTTGGGGTAGACAAATGATATGAAAAAAATCTGCAATCTTTGGATTTTGGTTGTCAAAAAATAGGTATGTCTGTGTATACACAGGTATATTTTTTTAAAAATCTACTGTTAGAAATGTCTCTGAGGTTTTCTTTTATTGTAGTTTATTAGTGTGTGGGTTTTGTGGCACATGTCTAATCAGGGTAGTAGGACTAAATATAATGTGTGTATTTATTATTTGTGGTTTCTAACAATATTAATAATATGTTTCACTTTCATCCTATTAAGGTGACCATCATGTCGTGTCTTCACCATCCAAGAATTTATACTCCTATTATTTCCCTTTTGTTCCACTTCTATTTTTTTTGTGACTCCCATTGACTCCTCGTCTTTGATTCTTCATACTGCTGATTCATTAGTTTACCAATTTGGTAGCAATTAACCCTCCTTTCCTCTTCCGCCTTTCATGATTCCAGCTTATTCATCTACCTTTTTAGCTCTTTTATGCAAACTTCTCTCACCTTTGTTTCTTTTCATTAAAGCTATTCTCTGTGTACTCTTTTTCTTGCTTTTCCCACCTGCATTCATTTCTCACTGAGTTAACACTCCATACCCAATTTCACTAGCTTCTTTTCTCTTAATAGATTTGTATATTTTGTTTTTTAGGTGCTGGCAGCAGCACAGTGCACACAGAGGCAGTGGAAGAGCAAGAATTCCTAGCCATTGGGCAGTACGATGATTTCCATACAACCGACTGGCAGCGGGACATTGCTCGGGACCGCATGCGACACCGGCGCATCGTCAAGAAACGCTCTGAAAGTCTCTGGCATTGGATCAAGAGCGGCCATGATGCTTGGTCTGGGTGGCTGTGTGTCTTCTTGGTCGGGGTGTTGGCTGGTAAGCTGAGAGGAAACTGGGTAGCTCAAGGTGCTCCCTAAGAACATTTTTTCTAGTTATTTTTTCTTCCTTTTACCTCTTTGAGATGTCTACTTTAAGCACATTTTCACTTTTCTGACATGTCCAACGCGTTGGGGTTGGAATTTTTAAAAAGAATTATCTCCTAAATCCTCACCTGAATATTTATGCCCCCCCCCCCCAATTATTCAATTGTAAACTTTTGACTGTGCTCTTTGTATGACTTTGTTCATAGTGTTCTATAATACTCTGTTGACTAGTTTTTAAGGTTGATTAAATGCCTTTATCTTCTTTTACTCCTTTGTTCTTTCTGTTTATTCTTCCTTCATCTTTCCCTTCCTTCATTCTTTCTTCAGTGAATGAAGATACCCTTGTCATTTGCATCAGTTTCCTCTCTGTTCTCTTCTAAAAAGTCAGTTTTTATTGAGCTTATTCTTATGAAGTGTTCGTTGGATTTAAGTTAATTTATTCAGAATTGGTTTGCAGAGAATGAACCATGGCGTTCCTATTTATCATTCTTTGAGGTCCATTTTTTTTCTTTTCCCTCAGCATTTGACCTCTTCATAAAAGAGCAAATATAAATCTTCAATTTAGTTATGTGCACAAAATATCATTTGAAGTTAGTTGTTACCTATCCCTTTTCAATTGTAGATGAGCTCTCCCTAAATGGAAAAATAAATAAAATGTGGAAACCCCTTCAACAGGTTCCAAAATGGAAGAATGATTTGTTGGTGTATACTGAGTTGGGAAGATGGAATACAGACGTGGTTTTTTTTGTTTGTCATTTTCACTGAGAATCCAACCTGATACCTGGTCATGGAAATCCAACCTAATATCCACTAGTCTTCCTCCTCATCTTTTTTATTGCTGATATTTTTGAAGCTAAATGTTCTCACTCCTGTTGGGATGTTTACTCTAGTCATTTTTCTACATTTCCATTTCACTTTGTCCATTATCTTGCGCTTTTTTCCCTGTGTAGTAAAAACCTGCCTTTCTTTCCTTCATGTTATGGGTGGTGGTAAGACCTAGGTTTGGATGATTGTTGTGGAGTTGTGTGATATGTGGACATTTCATTGGTTAATTTCATTTCCTTGCCAGGTGCTGTTGCTGGTACCATCGACATTGGCACTAGTTGGATGTCCGATTTAAGGTTTGGAGTATGCCCGGGTGCATTCTGGTTCAACAAGGAGCAGTGTTGTTGGTCGTCCAATGAAACATTCTATGACCAAGATCAGTGTTCGAAGGTGAGTAGCTTTATCCTCATTTGTTGAGTTGGCAAACCATAGTAATTGATTCGATGATCCACCAATGGCCGCGTTACGAAACCTGCTGATCTGGTCCTGCTTAAAGTGTTCCCCTCATGTTTTAATTTGATCTCCATCCAGTACGCCGCCTCTGAGTGGACATTGATGTCTAGACCAGAGTGAGGATTTTATGCGCATATAAACCGATAAAATGGTTTTCCACTTCCTCACTCACTTTTTCATTCATTCATTCCAGGGACTAACATCTAATGTGGCTTAACTTTGCTAAAATTGGAAGTGATGTTTTCACTTAGCTAAGTCAGAGTTATTTGAAGAAATATATTGGTGATTAAATTCATCTTTGTTCACTAATCAAATCTTATCTGAAGAAATTCATTTATTTTTCTCTACATTCCTCTAGTGGTATACTTGGCCTGAAATTTTCAACCATTCTCGTAACGGGGTTGGCAGCTACATCATCTCGTATATTTTCTACGTACTTTGGTCCCTGCTTTTTGCATCTATGGCAGCTTCTCTCGTCTTGATGTTCGCTCCATATGCCTGTGGATCGGGTATTCCAGAGGTAAGTTCATTGAACTTTAAGGACGGTTATTCACGACACTTTTCATGTACCTCTGGTAATGGGTATCTTAGTGCCTTTATTACAAACTACCTTTTACTCTATTTTTTTTTATGATTGATCCTACAGATCAAAACCATCTTGAGTGGCTTTATCATTCGTGGTTATCTCGGAAAGTGGACTCTACTGATCAAATCCTTGGGGATGATGCTTGCAGTGTCCGCTGGGCTTTCCTTGGGAAAGGAAGGTCCGCTTGTGCACGTTGCCTGTTGTATTGGTAAGAGGAAATTTATTGGAATGTTGGAAAAACAAAGCATTTGCTTTAAAGATTATGTACATTTTGACCACATTGAAGTATGGTTAATCAGCTTAGAATTTGATATGGGTTGACATTTTGGTGGCTACCTTATGTTGTAGTAACCCATGGTTGGTAGCCATGTTAAACCTTTACCCCTCCTTACATGACCTTAGCGGTTGAGTGGCACTAAACATAAAAACTTTTCTTTTTCTTTCCAAATAAAAGCAACCTGGAGTGAGGCAGGATTTTATTATTAACGTGGATATTATTATTTAACTCCTCATTAGGAAAAGTAAATTTGGGATGACAAATTAATTTCTTACGATTAAGTGTATAAAGGTGGATGAGTTGATGTTTGTTGCTAAGTGAATTTGTTGTGGTGGGTGCTCTTGTGATTCATTTTCTTGATTTCAGGTAACATTCTTTCATACTTGTTTCCAAAATATGGTCGAAATGAGGCCAAGAAGAGGGAAATACTGTCTGCAGCAGCTGCTGTGGGAGTGTCTGTGGCTTTTGGGGCTCCCATTGGTGGGGTCCTCTTCAGCTTGGAGGAGGTTAGTTACCTCGCAGGTCAGAATTTGGCCTCCTTCACTCTGCTTTCTTTATTTACATCCTTTTCCAAGAGTGTGGGTGAATACGCCTTTTTAAGAGTTAGCGGAGATGTTACATGCCCTGGGTGGAAATATAGGTTTCTTTTTTTGCTCATGCAGGCATCGTACTACTTTCCTTTGAAGACCTTGTGGCGTTCCTTCTTCGCGGCACTGGTTGCTGCATTTGTGCTCCGCTCGATCAATCCTTTCGGTAATGAGCACTTGGTTCTCTTCTATGTCGAGTACAATAAGCCATGGATCTTTATTGAGCTCCTGCCCTTCATCCTTCTGGGAGTGATTGGGGTAAGTTGGACGAGTATGTATGGAACTCTTGCCATTGTTGCAGTTTGAGCACCCATTTTCACTCTTGACTAGAGGGATCCAGAGAGTAATCTGAACTATCTTTTGCCTTTTCCAGACCTGCCATCATATATTCCCCCAACAAGTGGTGTGGTTCTTTTAAGCCTGTTTGTGCACACTGCAGAGATCAAAAATTGTACCTGCTGGTTTATAATGCTTATAGTTTAAGGTCTTGAATTACCTATTCAATACTTCATCTCTGAAGTGGATTAAATTTGAGATTGGCTCTTTTTCTTTCTTTTTTTTATTGCATCCTCCCCCTCCTATGGTTCGCATAGTATTGGCAATCGGTGGTAAAAGAAATATTGAAACTGCCTGTGCACTTTGTCCAAACCTATTTCTTGAGGTTTACATTACACCCTTCCCAATTGTTTTCTATGGCAAATATGGCATTTTCATCCCTCTTTGGTTAGAAATTTTATTAAAAGTCTTTTAATCTTGTCTTTATTACTTGTATTTAATTTTCAGGGAATCATTGGCATGCTGTTTATCAAGTTTAATATACAGTGGTGTAAATACCGTAAAACATCTATGCTGGGGCAGTACCCACAGTTGGAAGTGCTGGCTGTGACCCTTATCACTGCATTCATCGCTTACCCTAACCCTTACACCCGTATGAACACCTCGCAGCTCATCTACATGCTCTTCTCGCAGTGTAGTGCCTCCAACTATGATCCTCTCTGGTGAGTGCTTGAGGCTTTTAGTCATGCACTGGCATTCCTATTTTACAATCATGAAACTTTGTGTGGAGATGATATTGTGTATGAGAGGTACGCCTGGAGATGTTTTATAAGGGTGTGTGGCTGGAGATTGCTTAAAGATGAACGATGATACAGTGCATAGCTCCCCATTGTTATGAAGGGTCAATTTGGTGTTGAATGAAATTGATGGGTGGTTGCCTTGTGTGCGATAAGACTTAATCGGGAAATGGATTTGTTGCATTGATGCATGCAGACCATACCTTGTTAATGAAGTGGTTACAGTTGGTCTTGAAGCATTTTTCTCCGAATGGTTGATAGGAGGAAATAATCCGGCTTAAGGTATGGCTAAGCAGGCGATTTGGCCGATCCTTTCCAAAGTGATTTCATGGGATTATTAGACATGATGTATCCATTGTTTGCACGAATGCACACACATTTAGTTGACAGTTGCGTGTCAGAGAAGGCACTCTGGTTGTAATATTCTTAGTTTGATACATTCAGCGTACTGCCTGTGAGGCAGACATGGAGCTTTCCCATACAAAGACCAATCTTCACTGTATAACAGAGGCAGGTTCGAGAGGTTGGCATCTTCCACACTTTTGTTGTTGTCTCCCTAACTGGTCATTTTTTTGTGGGTTTTTTTTTCAAAAACTTTCTTCCATAGGGCCATTGCTAATTGTTGTTCTTTTTTATTTAAATATTCTCGTGAAACCACAATGCTCTTAGAATGAGTGTTAATGCCATAGAATAAAGAAAAGAAAAGAAAATATAGATATAATCCGGACATCACTCTTACCCAGCCAGCTTCACCCTACAGACCCTGACTTGATCCCAGCAATTATTCACCAGGGTTCATTTCGTCATGTCAACCAGAGCTATAAAACTAGAAATATGGCTCCAAACCCATCATGTTCAAATATGGCCTACCATGCACGAATCTTCCCACTTGTTAAGGTGGCGCACCTTTCTCCCACATGCTCTCACATTTAGAGCTATGTTGCGGTTGAGCCACCAGTTACATCCCACTGTTTCCCTCAAGGATCTTTTCAAACATCTATCAGGTTGAGTCATAAGTAATTTCCGTTTTGGGGAAACATATTCATGAATAGCTGAACAATTAAATAATTTTAATTAATTGTATATTTGTCAATCACCTATTGGCATTTAGCAGGTAGCTTGTTGATTCTTCTAAGGTAAAATTCATCCAGTTTTGATTTCAAGAAGTTGTCCACGAACATTTTTACCTGCTCTTCATCAGAAATTTTGTTACTATTCAGAGCATTTTGTAGTAAACAAAAATCATGGGAATCATTTGGTGCAAGGTCCAATATTTTTTTCTGTGCGACTCTTGCTGTATGTGATTTTGCATTATCATGAAGGAGTACAACATATCTCCTGTTGACGAGTGCAGGGCATTTTCGTAAAAGATTTTCTTGCACACATTGCAGCTGTTGGAGAGTATAAGTTTGCATTCCACCAGTTCTCTTAAAACATCTTCATCGAATCTAATGATCGTCCTGGTCTTGGTTTATCTGTCAATGATTGATCCCCAGAATTAAATTTTGAAAACGAATTTCTGACTTAGCGATCTGTAATGGCACCTTGGCAAAAAAGACTACAAATTTTCTTTGCTTTTTCTGAGACGTTTTATTATTCTTAAACTCTCACACTATCACATGTTGAATATGCACTTTTAGTCCCTCCATTTTAGGGCATGATATTTTAGTTTAAATTATGATGCACACTGTTTACTGCTGATGCAAGAATGAATGGTGAATGCTCTTTCTAACAGGTAATTTACGGTTAAATTTAAAACACTGGAAGTTCAAAATGCAGCGTTATATTTTGCTTCCATTAAACGGAAATTACTTATGACTCAACCTGATAAATCTAAAACCTCACTCCTCATTTTAACCACCTACTACACAGTCAGTCTATGTACCCTCACTATCCTACCACACAACAAAGGCCCTGTCCTTTTTACACGGGCAACATCTGTGCCCTATTGTTGGTCACATACACAAACACCTTGTATTCCACACACCAAGATGGTGCATAATATTATGCCACCTTAAGGCATTTCGGGAACAGCGAGTCACCTTAAGATAATGAGCTCCTAGCCCAGTGTCTCCATCCATTTCACACATGGCTGATTGTCATATTTATTCTCATGCTTCCTGTGTCGGTATAAATATTTACATCAAAACCTTGCTGCACAAAAGCTGGGTATTTACATTTATTTATACCATAGGATATGGCTAAACAGAAGATAGAATAATTCCTTGATCAATATCAGGGCTGGGCAATTTCTCAACCCAAGTCAAGGTCATTTAATGTATCTCAGATTATTATATAAGAATGCAGGTTCCCAACTTGCATCTCTGCTCAATTTCACAGATAGATATGGTCACTCTTAATTTTCTACAACTCTGGTATTCATACTGCAGGAGAACTTAATTTTTTTTTTTGCTTTCCAGCAACTATGAACGAAACTTTACTAATATAAACACAGCAATTGAAATTGCTGCAGCAGGACCCGGCGTTCTGAAAGCTCTCTGGCTCTTGGCTCTGGCATTAATATTTAAGGTTAGTTTGGGATTTAATGCAACTAAACTCTGATAGGGGGGCTCTGGCCTGGGACGCTGCACACCTGAATGTGTAATCCAATGATGGTACTTACGTAATGCGTGTGGCTGTCTGTCGTGAACCCAGGCCGGTTAATCTGCATCAATGTACAAACCACTTAGATGTGAAGGGTATATGCGATGTACGAAAGAGGGGAATGGTAGTCGGTCTTTAAAACAGGGAATTTGGAGATGCTTGCTCTGTGAGACAAACATGAAAGTGAATGGAGTCCAATCAAGGTGGTAGAAGTAAAGAAGGTGTGGCCTTGCTTTTGAGTGAGTAGATGATGCAATGGTTGGGTATGAATGCCTGAGCCTGAGAATATGGGAAGATTTTTGTTTTGGTTTGGAAGCTGCATATTGATGTTTTTTTGCAGCCAGCTCCGATGTGGAGGGCACTATTTTGTACCATTTATATCCTGCATATGTGTCTGTTATGTATGCTGGGTGCACAGGCTAGAGGTCCATTGTTCATTGTGTGCGGATGAAGTCTATTGGATAGTCAGAGTTTCTTTATGTTGTCCAAAGTTTGTGTTTGTAAGTGTTCCAAACGTGTCTGTTGAACGAAAGTCGTGTGTGGCTTTAGGGTAAAACCAAGAAGCGTGTGGTTACATCTGAGTGTGAGAATGACTTGGGAATGACTAACCACTCTCCTTTTTTGTCTTGTCTTACAGGGTGGCTAGAGTTTTCCCGTAAAGCAAGAATGTACGAGATAGTCTCAGGGTGCGAATGGTGAGTTGATTGGTAATGTTTAAGAGAAAGTGATGACCAAGGAGGGAGTGGATGATGCATATGTGTGCATGGAGGGTGTTTTTTGACGGGTGTGCTAGGTCTTCTTCCCAGAGATGAACCTTTTCTAGATGAGATTCCTCAGTACATAGCGCCCCTTATGAAGGTCCTTGTGCTTAATAGGGCATACAAGTTGCAAGGGCGGGTAGTTTTATTGGCGTTAACATGCGCTCACCCAACTTTGTGGGAAACTGGTAGATGTTAAAGTGTTCAAATTTTCAATTTATCTTTTTCATCTCCACATCACAAATTATTGGTTGAAAAGGTGAAGCAAAAGTGTGATATTCCATTAAACCTGGTTCTGGTCCGCAGTGTGTGGCGACGGTGTTCACCTTTGGTATTAAAGTTCCGTGTGGTCTTTTCATCCCGTCTCTCGCGATGGGAGCCATCATCGGCCGCATGGTCGGGGTAGGAATGGAGCAGTTGGCTTAGTAAGTGAGACTTTGGTGTTTAGTTTTATGTGACAATTAATCATTTAATTGGAAAAAGGAGCCGGTGAGTCGATGGTTGTCCACGGAATGCTAACACCGCGAGTGGGTGTCAGATGTAGCATACAGAAGCGACCATGCTGCAGATCACATCTGGAGTATTACGTGCCCTCTTGGGCCAATTATCCATAGGAGGATCTGTTACTGTATCTTCGACACATTTTCACTTTGATATTGTCACCTTCCCGGGGGGGAGGGGGGTCTTATACGTACCTGTTTATTGGATGAGTGACTCACCAATCAAGTCCCAGGGCCTCCGCAATCTCAAAATAGATGGAGACCCCTTGGTCTTTATTCCTTGTGAACATTTCCAGTTTACCCTCTTCACTTGATATCGAGCCCTTTGTCCTCTCTCACTTGGCCAAGTGAGAGAGGAGAAGGACCAGCTTTCATCCATGCATCCCTAGTTGGGGCCCTGAGTAAGGGTCGCTCCAGTTGGAAATGGTTTTAACATACTTGCTCTCTTCCCTTCCTTTACCTTACCTCCCCTCTCACTGGCTACACCCCTCTACTTGGAGGGGCAGCTCGTCCTAATGGCCCCAATGCTGGCAGTTACGCACCTCTTGATCCCGCCCCCGCCTCCACCCACTGTTTTCACGACTCTTTATCTTCCACTATTTTCACCCTGTCTACCTTATCAACGTTCTGACCTGCAAGGGGTAGGATGTGGTTGTGTGAAGACGGGGCCCCGGTGCTTCTCTTCCTTGCCCCCCACAAGTGAGGTCCAGGTGTAATATGGGCAATCATGCTGTAGCTGATATCTGGAGGATTGATTGCATGCTCTCCTGGCCTCTTTGCCCACACATGGATCTGCAGCTATATATTTTCCACAGATTTTCACTTTCATCTTCTTTTTTTTTATAGATTGGAGATTCACTCTTTGGTTTTGTTTCTTAGTGTTCCAAGTAAACGATACATCTCTTCTCTCCCCCCTCCTCCAATTTATCAGCCTAATCTCACCAAATTTGTTATTCACAGATTTCCAAAAGCGCCCTTTCTGCATTTTCCTATTTGTCTTTATACACACCTTTTGATCTGTGAGATTACATTGCTATTGCATGAGCTTTCGATCTTGACATAGGCTTATTCCCTATCCCCTTCTGCTGGGTTTCCTCCCAGGGTGGGGTGCCTGGCAATGAAGTGGCTGATCAAATTGCTCTGTCACCCTCCACCCCAGCACACCCCAGTCCCCCTTCCATTTCCTGATCTCCTTCCTCATATGAAGAGCTTAAATGAAAGCGTCCACAGCATTTTCCTGAAGTAAAGGTGTCTATCTCTCCTCAACGCCATTTTGCCTGACATCAACTACAGAGGACAGAATCTCTCCTATGCCACAAATGGGTCGCTCTGACAAGCTTTCCTGTGGTCAACACCCCAAACTCAACCGGTCTGAACTACACGGACATCTGCCCCCACGGCCACCAGGGGAAAGATATAGTTAAACACCTATTTACAACTTGCCTAACACAAACACAGCTGAGACAAAACCTACAGATACAAGAAGTGAGGGTTCTCTCAGAGAACCTTGTCCTGTTGGTGGAGTTCATCACAGTTGCCCGCTTTGCCAAAGGAACCTAGCAGAGGCAACATAAGTAATCTTGCTGCATGGTGGCAAACTCAGCCTCTCGCTAAACTCCAGGTTAATGGACCTCATCTCTCCATTGCTCCCACCACAAAGAGGTGGCGGTGGCTCGCCTCCCAAGGACACATTCTGAGTCTTCACCTCCCTGTAAGGGACACGGTGATCTGTTTTTTTGGTCGTCCTGTTGATGGGACTAAGCACCTCATCCGGTCCCAGCTTAGCCACGCCTCCTTCCCTCTAACGCATGCCTTTTTTTTGTACCAACTCTTTCACCCTGCATTCCATCTCTAGAGGCGCCCAATGGCAGAGGTCCCCCCCTCCCCCGTTCCTGTGCTTTCTCCGGGGCCCTTCCAATCTTCTTGTAGTGGAGAGTAGGCTTACCCCTCTCCCATTTCTACAGGGCTACTCCATCTCTGCACCAGTGGGGGTCCCACCTTTACTTTCACAGGGGACTGCCAAGAAGGCAGGCAGGGACCGGCTCGATAGGGCCAATCCCTTTTGAGGGCCAAGGATTGGCGAGTCTCCTAGTGTCCCACAGACACGCATATTGAGCTTGCTGGGGGACGGCATGCCATCCCCCCTCTTTTCTCCAGTGGAGGTCAGTTTACATGCCCTAAATACTAGAGAACACAGGCCTGAAGAGTCCTCGATTGGCAACAGTGACACACCAGGGGGATGGCCACTTGGACATCCCCCAAAGCTGGACATGGTCCTGGAGGTGACCCTGACCCAGATGGCAAGATGTTCCATAGGGGTGAACCTGGGCTTGGTGCCAAACACTGAAACTGAGTCCGCCTCTGTGTAAGATTCTCATAAAGCGTCTTGAGCACCCGACGAATCACAAGGAGGGACCTCCTCCCCTTGTCGGAGTGGAGAGAATCGGGTTCACTCCCCTCCCTCCAATATAAAAAGAAAAGGAGTAGGAAATATTCAAAGAGGACGGGGTTCCTTTCTCGCAGAGGGGGCTCCGAGGACGGACAGGTTCGCTGCCGCTTCGGCAAGCGACTAGGCCAAGATCATCACGCCCTACCCCGAGGTGCGTTCGGGCGCGGATGCACAGACAAAGACATAAAAGAAACTGAGCCCGCTGGCTTCGAGTGCTTTATTGTTATTCGCTCCACAGAGGGCAGCATGTTGTCTAAAGGAAACATGCTCCATCAGAAGAGAGTAGGCTGACTGTTAGAGAGCCGAAGATGACAGTTTCTCGGACGGGAGTCTTCTGACGAATGCGTCGGACCCTCCCGAAGCAGCCATAATTACTACCCTTCGGGCACTTCATGGCTCGCCGGTGAGTGTGACGCCGCACTCTACCATGAACTTCGTGAGAGAAGTGGTTTAAGCGACGAACTTGCGGACTACTACTTAAGGACATCACTGAAGAACTTGCTCACCAGGGAGCGGTCAAGGTAGAGCAATGTGGCGTGCATCTACGGACGAAGGAAACCCTGGCCGTTCAGGCTGCCCATCGTCTCATTACTCGAGGCTACGGACTTGGTCCCGGCCCACCCAGCGCTGCCTCGGACCGCTTATGCCTTAATTTAAAAAAAGTCAAGCTCTGCTTTTTGCCCTTCTACTCCTACAAGCATGGTAGCTTCCGCACCCATTCAGAACCCCTCTGCGAGTTGTACGCCTTCCTGCGCTTCCCTAGTAGAGCTGGCGCACAAAGAGTTCACACCCAGCCTTGGGTAAAACCAGGGTTCCTCTCCTCCCCCAATCTGACCGTTTCCCGTATGGTGAAACTACCGCGCGTCTCCACCGAGTTGTTAGACGTAGAGGAAATCCTAAAGCTGCCACCCGAAAGGAGGGCTGCACCAAAGAACCTTCAGCTCCTACGCCCCCCACTCAAGTCCCGAGTGACTCGGAGACATGTGATTCTCCAAAAGAAGGACCCCCGCTTCCAAAGCATCCCCCCCCCGCCAAAAAATTAGAGGCAGAGGGAGGGCAAAACCTCCCCTGAAATGTCCTGAAGACGACAAACCCTTCAGGGCCTTGTTTGGCCCAAATTGACCGGAGTTTTGCCTCCGGGTACGTCCAGTTCCGTGAGCGCCTTGAAGAGAAGATGCTTCTTTGACTTAGGCCTGGAGGAATTACCGCCGACTCGGGCACACTTGGATAGGATATATAGTTTAATTTCTGCATGCATTACACCATCAGCCAACTTGGATTCGGGAAATTCCGCCGTGTCGTATCACGGTTCTTGTGGCCCCTTCTCCTGATCGACGAGCTGGTTATTGATAGGTGTCCTAAATTTGGATGAATTTACGCATCACTGTCCGACAACTGCTTCATTTTCCTGCCTTGATCTATCTCTGTGCTCTTTGGATGCACAACTTGATTTTGGGTGGAAGCTGGTCGATTACCTCCATGGTATTGATCACTTTTCCATTCAACTATCATTTTCTAGGCCACTGTCGCCTGAAAGACCACTCTCGTGGTGCTTGGAGTGGGCATAACGATCTGCATTTCAAGAAATGACTGATTTCTCTGTCCCATTCGAGGAGTTTATGTCGGTGGATGTGACCCTTAAGTTCTCCAGAAACATCATCGCCGTGAGCCTAACTGATTCCTAGAACGTCTGGTCGTTTTGCATGCTGACTGCTTCCTTGGTGATCAGCCAAGTGTGTCACGGTCCTCAAACAGAAGCGTTATGTTTACATGCGCTATAAGCTCTGCATGAAATATGTTACTGTCGGCAAATTTCGTAGAGTTAGGGCTAGGTTCAAGTATGTTTCGAAGCACGCCCATCGATTTTCTGGGCTGGCATACATGTCTTCATTTAAGGGGATGACCTTTTCTGGCAGAGGTGTGGAAACGAGTCAAAAAGATTGGGGCAAGTTCTCGTACGACTCTCCTCTCATTCTCCAGGAGACCGTGACTCCAATCTCGGACCCCGCGTCCGTCAGTCTTTCGCGACTGCTTTTCCTACATCGTGATGTCGTGGAAGGCCGTCGAGCGGACTTTACCTCGAGATGTGGATAACCCTTCAACGACAGGTTTACTCTGAGTGAGTTGCGTTCCGTTCTCGCTTTATGCGCGGACAGCGCGCTTGGTCATGCCATGCATCGCCATCTATGCGAGCAAGGCATGGCATTTCTGCTAGATTTGTTCATCCGGATCTGGATAGGGGTACCCTCACAGACTCCTGGCGAATAGCTACTGTGTTCGCTTTTCGCAAACCGGGGAAAGAATCACTCTACCCCGAATGGTTCTGTCCAATTTCCTTAACCTCGTTCGTGTGAAGGTTGAGAGAGAGATTGATAAATGTTAGATTAGCCTTTTAGCCTGGGCATCGGAGGCCACCTCTCCTCTGTACAGTGCAGCTTCCACAAGCTACTCTCCACATCGGATGCTCTGCTTCCACTGGAAAATGTTGCATCCGTCGCCTTTGTTCATAGACAGCACTAATTCATGGTGTTTTTCGATTTGGAGAAGGCCTATGATAGCGCATGAGCATGGCAATACGATATCATGGCATGTCTCTCAGGGTGGGCAAATAAAAAAAAACGGGTTTTATTCCCAGGGTTTTTTTTGGCTTTTTCCAGTGAAATTTGAAAAAACCCGGGGTTTTTTTTCCAAGAAATATATGCTACTTATTATTTTATTTAAAATTCATATTTATGTTTATAATTTCAACAAATATGTATCAAATTAAGGTTATTTCTCTGATACTAACTCAATAATTCATCTCTCGTTCTACAGGTTATGGCTATCATGGGTACATACAATTCTCGATCAGTGATCTGTTACTGTGATCTATTCTCACTAAAATATAATTATTAAACTAAGTAATTATTAATATTATATAAAAATAGAGATAGCTATTCTTTTTCTATGTTATTCTAATGCTTGTATCATTTGTTTTTTGAAAAAAAAACCAGAATAAAACCAGGGATTTATTGGGCTTTTTCAAAATTTGTTTTTTTTTGCCAACCCTGGTCTCTCCACACAATGGGAGCAAAGGGACGCCTCCCAATCCTTATTTCTGAATTTTTACGAGATCGTCTCTTCTGCGTACGGGTGTGGGGATCCCTCTCTGACCCAATGGGGCAAAAAGAGGGTGTCTTCAGAATCGCATTCTTTGCTCTGAGCATCAACAGTATCACCTCGGTGCTGCTGGAAGTTGTTCTCGCTATGCTCTACGTGGACCTTTCGATCTCTTTTGGTGTTGCTCAGATGACAACTGGAGCTTCGACTGCAACATGCAACCTCATTTCTCGCTCTGCTCGAGCCCATCTCCTCCCTCCCTCTCCCATATCAGGAAAGGGGCTCTGTTTCTACGCCTTCTCCCATGTGTTTGAAGTCAGCGGGGCGCTGCTTCATCCTCCACGGCCGAGGTGGTTGCAATACACCACTGGGTACGGCAGATAACGCTTTGTGCCCGGTTCGGAGACTGGATTGTGATTTATAGCGACTCTCAAAGCACCCTGAGTGCCCTCGGGTCATTAGAATCTCCACTTCTCCTGATTCTTGGTACCCGTGATCCCACAATTTCTGCCACCAGGGCGGATGTTGAGATTATCTTATACTGGGTTCCTGGACATGTAGGAAATGAGGGCGCCAAAGAGTCCGCGAGGACTGGGCAACCAGACCAGCGTTTCGCCTTTCCTCGCACCGATTACATGCAGGAATACGGGCAGCATGACAAAGGAGATGAAAGATGGCCGAGGGGGAACTTAAAGTTGCGTGCCATTAAGGCCACGTCTATTCCCATGCAACTACCCTCCAATGCATCGATGGCTGTTGGTTGCTTTCTGTCTTCTCCGAATTGGACACACTCGAGGAGCTCACCGCCATTTAATGGAGTGCTCGCCCGTACCTATTGCGACGAGTGCGTTAGCAATATACCGGGTTTTGCAAAGGTTCTGTTACACTCGGCTTTTGATCTTTCGAGAGGTTTATGTGAGTATAGAAAATTTTCGTCAGACAAAATTAAAGTTCGGCACATTCTTGTTGAATGTCCCAGTCTGGGTGATCTTCGCGCACCCGACAATTCCCGGTATCGGGACGAGTGGGGTCGCTACCGCTTGTCCCTTGTACTCGGGACGTGTTCTTATTCACAGACTTGAGGACTATATATTTTTTTGAGGAGGCTGGCCTCCTCCACTTTATTTGACTGTTTGTTGTAGGTCGCATGTTCTTGCGCGGTGGGAAACGGGCCTACCCGCGATGCTGGAGTGCGCTTCCTTCTTGTTGCCTTTTTGCTTATCTTTTATATTATATTTATTTTTTAGCTTGTTTCTGTTTTATCTCTATTTGTTTTTTACTTGTTTTTTAATTTAAACTAGTATTTAGCTCTAGATTGATTACAGTGACTTTTTCCCTAGAGTGCAGTCGCTAGATGGGCTCTTAAAATAAAAAAAAAAACAACCCTCGCCAATAGCTCTCACTCCATTCGAGGCTGATCTCGACGGTGCCTCTGCAGCCGAGACACACCAGTCATACCCAAAACTCCTTTGGATTTAGGGCTCGGAAACTCCTTAGAGAGCTCGGTATAACTGTGGTCTTGGTTCGTCCCAGAACGCCACCCTGGAGGGTACCACCACCTTTAACTATTTGTCGCCATGCCTTTGCTACCAAAGCTTCCACACCCCTGGGAGGAGTATTGCGTTCAGCCTTTTGGGGGGGGGGGGGGAGTACACTCCGTGTCACGCTGGAACCGTGCCAATGTATACGATGGCCCCAAGTCCCAGGAAGGGGGAGCGGTTTCCACGTCGTATCCCATCTGTTTGAAGTAAGCTGGGCTCTACCAGGCGCTTCGTCCGTCTTCACGGCCGAGCTAGTTGCAATTCACTATTCGGTACGAGAGATAACCAGTCCCTTGTACTCGGGACTGGTCCGTGTACATAGACTTGGCGACTATCCGACTCTTAGGAGGAGGCTGGCCTTCTCCATTTTATTCGACTCTCTTTGGTGGTGGTTGTACGATCCTTCGCCCAGGCTCCCCCCGACGCCGGGGCCTGCTTTTTTTGCTTTTTGTTTTGTCTATGCTTTTTTATTTGTTTTGGATGTTTTTGTTGTTTTTTTTGCTGTCTTTTGCGCTTCTGTTTTTTTAATCCAGCCTAGCATTAGGCTCCATTTTGATTACGGCGATTTATTTCCAAGTATCCAATCACCAGATGGGCTCCTTAAAAAAAATATCCCGAAACTAACCCCTTACCTGTACCTCCTGCCATACTAGACTCTTCATGTCGCATGGCTTATTCAGTGCCCCTCTGGCAACTTCTTTCTTTCTTGCTCCGACTCACACTTGCTTTCAATCTTGGCCGAAGTCCCTTGCGTCCCTGTACATCCTCTTCTCATTTCTACTTTAGTTGCATTTGTGTTATTCTCCAAGTTTCCCATCTCGCATTGCCTTTCTCTTGATTATAATCAGACTCACCGAGTGGGTAGCACTTGCACCAATCAGAGCTCAACCCCATTTCCCATTAAATCAATCTCACCTGATCCGGAACAGGAGACCCTCGCCTTGACCACTAACCGTTGGTGGCCAAACATACTGCTGCCGCTCTTTCTGCACCTCCAATGAGGACCCGCCCCTGGTGCTCGAGGGCTTAGCAGTGATTGTTATTCTGATCTTTATGTGAGTTTTATTACCCTGTTGGGTATCGTTGTCCACGAATGAAAAGGGATGGGTGGCGCAATTAACTAACAACCTTTTGGGCAGGTTAAAGTCTCCTCTCATTTGCCTATTAGATTTTATTTACTATTTTCGTTTCTAAAATAAAATTGCTAAATTATGAATGATTTATATGATTTCAACCTTTACAGCAATTACCCAGAATGGGCCGTGTTTGCCGGGGAATGCAGTACCGGCGAGAATTGTATCACTCCTGGGCTATATGCGATGGTTGGTGCTGCAGCTGTATTAGGTGGTGTTACTCGCATGACAGGTAAACAGCTATAAGTACATTAAATTTTGTTGGTGTGTAATCCATCCAGGTTTATTCACCCGATATACATAAAAGAACGTCGTCTGCTCCCTAGGTCACTTTGTGTCTGAGTTATCAATTAAGGACAGATTCGCCCTCTCACAGATAGAGGAAGGGAGGAATAATCCTTGTGCAAAAATGGGTGTAGCCAACTGACAGCGCCCTGACAGGTAGATGTAAGAAAAACTGATTTAGTGCGGCGTGAAGTAGGATGGATGAAGGAAAAGATTGAATGGAGAGGGCAGTGTAACTTAATTTCTGTTGAATACAAGAGAGTTGATGCTGACTAGACCGAATACTGGATTGGGAGGCTGTATATTGTTTCAATTTGAATATGTTTGGAATGATTTGTGTGGCGGAGCAAACTTGATTCGTTTTTGAAAGGGTAAATGAAACTTACAAAACATATTTGATTGTGCAGATCATGTTTGGTGTATGTATAATTGGCTATTGCTATGTTATAAGTAATTATGCATCACAATTTGATGAACATGAAGAAAGACCAAAAACAACTGAACACAAGTGTTTGCCAGCATGATGAAAGAGCTGAATGGGATTATTAAAAAAATGCATTGAGTAACACGAAGCTTTTGTCACTTCTACCCCTCAATCGCTTATTTCTAGCTTTAATTTGACAATAAATACAATTAAAAATGACTTAATTTGTGTTTGATATTTATTTAATAATTCTAATTTACCAAAAGACTAATTTCGTGCTGCTTCTTTATCAGTTTCGTTGGTAGTGATCATGTTCGAGTTGACGGGAGGAGTACGCTATATTGTTCCATTAATGGCAGCCGTCATGGCGAGTAAATGGATCGGCGATGCTTTTGGGAAGGAAGGTATCTACGATGCTCACATCATCCTGAATGGGTATCCATTCCTTGACTCGAAAGAGGAATTCTCTCACACCACACTAGCACATGATGTCATGAAACCGAGGTGGGTACTGGACTTATTATGGGGAATGGTTCTTGTAGTTTAGGCTGATCTAGTTGCTACGATGAGTTATTAGTACAAAGATGGAACTCTTGTTTCTGTTTCCCAATGCCATGGTGTCTGTGTCACTTGAATTCTTAAGATAATGATAGCATTTGGTATATTTTTTAATAAGACTTGCTTTCTGAAGATTAGCCGTGTGACTATTTGAGTGAGTGAGTATCTCCCGCTATCTAGTGATTCCTGTTCCAACATCATCCCCACTCAGTGCTAGAGACACTGGCTTGCCATGATTTTTTACTCCATGATGACTTAATTGGTCACCCAGACCCTATGCACGACTTGCAATGCACGACTATCATACACGAGTCTTCACCTCACCACATAGCATTCACTACCAATTATCCACACCAGACGCTTTCCCACTCTTAGAAATTTTCCGTTCTCTGCTTATGTTAATGGGCTTACCACCCGGTCGAAGGGAAGTTGCGTGCCATTGCGCCGCGACTGTTCCCATGGACCTATCCCCCAATGCCACGACGGCTTCAGGTCGCTTTCTGTCGTCTCTGAATCGGACACACTTGTATGACGCATCGCTATTTGATGGAGCGCTCGTCTGCGCCCTATTGTGACGAAAGCGTCATCCCCCAGACTGTTCGGCACATTCTTGTCGAATGACCCAGTCTGGGTGATCTTTGCGCACGTTACCTTTCCCGGTATTCGGATGGGCGGGTTCGCTACCTTCTGTCCTTTGTACTCGGGACGAGTGCGTGCACATTGACTGGTGGACTTGTTGACTTTTTGTGGAAGGCCGGCCTTCTCCCTTTCATTTAACTAGGTTCACATTTGCTTTACTTCAACTCCTTTCACTTATAGAATTACCCAGACATGAAATAATTTATACTCACACATTGTTGAAAGCTCCTCAGTCAACATGTTCACGAATAAAATTTATAAATATTACACATAAAAGTACAATAAAGTGTAGCATTGTGGAAATAATATATATATAATTTAGATCAACTTCCTCCCTCTCATCTTCTCTCCGCCATTCTTTTCCTTTTGTGGACTAGCTTTGAGTGCATATTAGGGTCTTTACATCCCTGTAAATCTTTTATACCTGCATATTTACCATGCACCTTCTAATTTCAGTATTTCTTTGCCAAACGATTTGCAATTTTCACTTATAACTTGACTGTTTCTGACTGAACCTCTCATTTTGATCCCCTTTACCCTAACAAAATAAATAAATTGATAGAAGCTCTTATACTGATTTAAAATTCTTTGAGGCTTTTTATTTTTTAGTGGGAATCAGTTTAATGTGTGATCTTAACTACAGGTGGGTCACTAGGAAAATGGCTGCCCCTGTAAATAAAGTTGACCTAAATTGCAATCCCATCCAGCCACTAACCACAGCAATGTGACTTAATTTCACTCATCTGAATCATATTTTCTCCTCATCTAAGTCGTAGTCCGTTTACCCACCTAAATTCCATCTCTTTTTTTCACTCCATACTTAATTTTCTGCTCCTTGGGCTGTGATCCTGAACAGCCCACATTCCCCAAGAAAGCGATCACCATAGTGATCCGGGCTCATGTATTTGACTAACAGAACAGTTTAGATCTGTTGGGTGGTTTTGAAGGTTGGGCAATGTACTATCAAATGTTGTGGTTGCATTTTGGACAGTTTGTGCTTTTGTTAGTTTTTTGGGGGGGTACTGCTGGAATGGGTTGTGGCCAGAACTGTGCCTGTGTTAACCCTTTTTCTCTTTTAGCCCAATTTAGATTTGGTGGCTTTTGAAATGCTTCCACTGTACCCTCCCTTTACCCCTTTATACTGCCTCCATTTATATTTTTTTCTATATCCTTTTATGCCCAAGTCCCAGTGGCGCGCCATACTGCGTAACTTTTGGCTACAAAGTGGAAAGGGGGTCCCTAATGGTGCCCAGCCGGTTTAACTGGTTCCCCACCCACTTGGATCGGTCATTTTGCGTTCGCGTCCAACGTTATATATTGGCAAATTTCAGCTATTTCGAAGCACACCCGCCGCTCTTCCCCTGCAATCTTCCTCTTTTAATCACTGACTATGGAGTGGGTAACAGGGTAAAGCCTCCTGATTGCAACCTCTAAGAATGGCACACCCTCAAGGCTCCAGTGTGTATTCCCCAAGGGAGTGTCTGGTATACCCTGAGCCATGCAGCGATTTGCCTTTCTGGCCGCCGTGCTGACGGGACTCGGCGCCCCGCCCGGCCCCAGCTTGGCATTCTTTTTCTTATTACGCTAACCCCTATCTCGTCTTCTGTACCAATTCTCTTCCCCGTAAGCGGCGCGGTGATTTGCCTTCCTGGCCGCCCTGCTGATGGGACTCATTGCCCCATCCGGCCAAAGCTTAGCCTCTTCTCCTTCTTTTCTTAAGTTTTGCCTCTGTATGGATTGACGGATGCGCCCACTGGGGGGTCATCGTCTGCAGGACCGTGCCTTAGGGGAGGTTTGGTTCCCTGGATCGTCATTTTGTTTCTGGGAGGTCTTAGCACCGCAGTCCAGAGAATCTCGGTTATGCGGCTCCGCTGTATGGGAGCTCTTTGGACTCACGATGACGATTTGGTGCATGGCTTCGGCTTGAGGGGCCTTGGACCGTGACGGTAGAGGCTTTGATCCTTTTGGGTCAGAAGTCGACCCTGAGTTGGATTACGACCGATATTTAGTCTTGAAAGCGAACGATAGTCCTTAGTAAGGCTGACATCTTCGATGTCTACGAGGATTTTGTTGAGAAATGTGGCGAACCTGCCCAAATGTGGCCACGTAATGATGGCGCATTGATAGTCTAGGCGAAATCAAGTGAGCAGCATCAGCGGATTAAGACACTACAGTCTATAGCTTCTGTAGACATGTCCTCTGCTTCGCACCCGACATTTAACACCAGTAAAGGTGTTATCCGATCGGGAGAGTTAATAGATTATGATGTTGACAGGCTGGTATCAAAACTTACCAATCAGAAGGTTGGAAGTGCCCAGCGCCTATCCAGGTTTGTGAATGGCGCTAGGTTACCTACCGCCACCATAATCCTGACCTTCAACAGATTGGAACCGCCCAAGTACGTTAAAGCTTGCTATCTTAACATCCCAGTCAAGTCATACGTTTAAAATTCACGGCTATGCTTCCATTGCCAACGCTTTGGCCATGTAAGCAAGTTTTGTAAACAGGCAAGTTTGTGTGTGAATTGTGGATCGGATTATCACGGGAGGCCCTGTTCTCAACAGCCGTGCTGCCCTAACTGTGATGGAGAACACCCTTCAACATCACAGCAATGCACTTTCTTTTTCTATTAGAGGAAGGTCATTGCCATTAGAAACAAGAACAGGGTCAGTTTTAAAGAGGCCTGAAGAAGAGTAAATGAGATGTATGTCCAACCTGGTGTGAGCTTTTCTGATGCTCTTCGTTCTACCGGGCCAAAGAAAGGGACAAGCCAGAGACCTCCTACTGGTTCTCCTGTGCCTGACCAGGTAAAAAGTCCTCCCCGTCCTAAACGTACATCTCCTCGTGATGTCGTGATGAACACTTCTGAGGTTACCAACAAGAAGAGGAACCTTCCATCCTCCTGGTTCCCCAAGGTTTGTTAAGCACCTTGCTACCACTCCAGAACATGTGGATGTTGATCATGTTGGTCCTCAGGTGGTATCCATTCCACCTCTGGACATTCACCCTGCCCCTAAAGGACCAAGCTCTTCTTCAGCTTCAAAGCCAGTTACCACTCCACCCCCCTTGTTGATACTGCTTTGGAATTCATTCGATTCCTGAATGAGAAGGAACCAACCTTTGCTCCTTCCCAGGAGCCAGCTGTTGTGGAGGTTACTTCCAAATCTGAGGAGGACTCTCAAAACTGACCACATCCTTCTCTATCAGCATCGAATTCACAACTTTTGCCGATGTCCTCGCCACCACCATCGCCTCTACCATCCCAACCAATACCACCAGCTGTGTCGACACCTGAACTGACCCCTGGAGTTGCTTCCATCTCTGCTTCTCCAGTGAAGATAGTTTTCTCTTACAGCCACTTATCAAAATCTGATGCGGCTCCTCTTAAGGAAAAACCAAAGGCAAAACTCAAGCTCCCGATCCCTCCTTTGTCATACTCCAAGCCTAAAGCTTGTATGACACGAACTACTTCAGCTGCTAGTTCAAATCCAAAATCTCCTACCCCTAAGGGTAGGAAGAAATCTACCGTTATGCTTAAACGGTAACAATGTTTCCAATTATTCATTGGAACCTCCAAGGTCTCTTTCCTAAATGGTAAGAGTTCAAGCTCCTGCTTAAGGATTACAATCCCGATTGTATTGCTTTACAGGAGACTTGCTTGAGTACCCAACATTTCGAGTTTTGAGGAATATTATAAGAACCCCGGAGAACCAATTCATGGTTCTGCTGTCTTTGTTAACAACAGGGTTCCCCACAACTAGATCTCTCTTAACACAGACCTGCAGGCGGTTGGTGTCTGCCTGTTTTCCAGTCGCCATTATTCGGTCTGTTTGCTGTATATTCCTCCTGGCGAGGAAAGAGATACAGCTGTTTTATCTACAAAGTTAGCTAATTTAATTTCTCAACTCCCTCCTCCCTTTTTATTGATTGGCGACTTTAATGCTCGACACACCCTTTGGGGGGACCATGATAACAACTCTAGAGGAAATATGATTGAGAGATTTCTGGGCACTAATGACGTCTGCTTTCTTAACGATGTGAGCCACATCATTTCACATCCAGACGAACAGCTTTACATGTGGACTTGTCTCTCTGTTCACCAAGCTGTAGAGCTGATTTTGACTGGGCAGTGGATCCTGACTTGCGAGGCAGTTATTAATTCCCCATTGTAATAACACCATGTACAGGTAGTCCTCCTCCACCTCCTAGCAAAAGATGGAATACAAAAAAAAGCAAACTGGCCTAAGTTCAGGCACCTCTCGAGCCATGATGGGTTCTTCCTTCATGAAGATATTGAAGTAGCTATTGATGATCTTCTAGCCCACGTGAATCATGCAGCTAATTCCTCTATCCCGCTCTTCGGCTCAACTGCTCGTGGACCACAATTGCCCTGGTGGTCTGCTGAATGCTCGAGAGTTGTCACTGAATGTAAACAGGTTTGCCGACGTTACCATCGGTGCCCCACGATGGTAAAGAAACTTGCTCGTAACCGAGCAAGGGCAGCACGTCGACGCACCCTTCGACGAGCTCGAAAGACCTCGTTAGATGGTTACATCGCATCGATATGTTGGCAGACCCCTGTAGGCCAAATCTGGAAGAGAGTCAAAAAGCTATTGGGGAAATCCAATGGCTTTACAGCTTCCAACATTGTTCAGGCCGGAGAACTGTTGGGAGACTTGTCCCATATTTCCGATGTCTTGGGCAGATCATTTGCTAATATATCGAGCCCAGACAACTATTCATTCCAATTCCACCACTTTAGGCTTGAACAGAAGCAGCATCCTATCAACTTTGTGGAGCCTAACATGGATAATGAGCCTTATAACCAGCTCTTTTCTATCCATGAGCTCCATAATGCACTGAAGCACTGTGGATCGACTGCACCCTGATTGGATGGCATTTCCTATGATATTATTAGGAATATGCATCCATCCCTCCTCTCAAATTTGCTGGACATCTATAACTTCATCTGGATTAGGGGCTCCTTTCCTTCTATGTGGAGGGAGGCTGTGGTTTTACCTTTCCGAAAACCAGGAAAGGATGGGACGGAACCCACCCATTACTACCCCATTGATTAGGGGCTCCTTCCCTTCTATGTGGAGGGAGGCTGTGGTTTTACCTTTCCGAAAACCAGGAAAGGATGGGACGGAACCCACCCATTACCACCCCATTGCCCTTACTCGTTGTCCATGTAAATTGTTTGAGAAGATGATAAATACAAGACTCGTCTGGTTTTTGGAGACAAACTACCTCATATCTCCCTCTCAATCAGGGTTCAGAAAAAAACAGAGTACCATCGACCTGCTTGTTAGAATGGAGTCTTATATAAGAGATGCTTTTTCAAAGAGGCAGCATTCTGTTGCTGTTTTCTTTGATTTTGAGAAAGCATATGATACCACTTGGAGGCATGGTATCCTTAAGCAACTCCATGATTGGGGCGTGTGGGGCTTTCTTCCCAGGTTTGTCAAGCAATTCCTCATGTGGCGCACACTACGTGTAAAAGTTGGAAATGCCCTATCAGAGCCTGTAAAGCAAGTTGAGGGTGTACCACAGGGAAGTGTCCTCGGTGTCACCTGCTTCTCTGTGGCCAGCAATTCTATATGTGGATGACTTAGCGCTTATCTGTTCATCGCCTAGACTTCCATTTGTCATCGGTAAGCTACAGCAGGTTATAAATACTGTAGCTGATAATGCTTGTTCCAAGGGCTTCCGCTTTTCTGCAGTAAAGACCAAGGTTGACCACTTTTACAATCATAGATCGGTGACATGGGACCCTCCCCATTTGTCACTATGGTGTCCCTGTCACCTTTGAGCCCCATTTCAGATTTCTATGGGTGATCTTTGATTCAAGGCTTTCTTGGAGGCCTCATTTGGACGCTTTGAAAAGGTCTTGTCGGAAGAGAATGAACATAATGAAATTACTGTCACACACTTCTTGGGGAAGTGATCGACGCACCCTGTTGCTTCTGCATTCAGCATTGGTCCAGTCAAAGGTGGACTATGGGTCACAGGTGTACTCCTCTGTCTCGCCGTCCATCCTTGAAAAATTAAATACTGTGTGTAACCAGGGTGTGCAACTGGCTTCTGGAGCCTTCAAGTCCTCCCCTGTGTGGAGTCTCTATGCAGAGAACGGGGCTCTTCCTCTTCCTTTTCACCGGCTCAAGTCTAACTTCAAATATCTTTTTAGACTTGAGCAATTACCATGGTCGCCAGTATATGAGTGCATGTTCAATTTGCGAACAGTGGCCTCATATGATAGATTTCCATCCCTGGCTCGCCCCTTTGCTCTGTGCATGGCCGAGCACACAGGACGTCTAAGGGAGTTTTCTGTTATTCCGTTTTCATTACCAAAGATTCCCCCATGGCTCATACCACCTGTAGTGGTATGCAAGGGGCTTACTGGTAGGCCCAAGGATCAGTTCTTGCCTGTAGCCTTGAGAACCATGTATGATCAACACTCCTCCCACCATCGGCCTAGCACCTTTGTGTTCACCGATGGGTCCAAGTCATCGGACGGAGTTGGAGCTGCTGCTGTCTTCCCATCTCAGACCGCATTGGTTCGCCTACCAAGTGCAGCTTCTGTTTTCACAGCAGAACTTGTTGCCATTCTTGCTGCACTCTTTGTTATTGTTCCTATGCCATCTGGTTGTCTTACAATTTTCTCTGACTCCCTTAGTTCTCTGGAGGCACTGAGTGCTTTTGTTCCTAGCCATCTGCTGGTTTCCAAGATCCAGCGGTGGCTTTTTTATCTTTCTCCTATTCATAAGATTTCTTTTTGCTGGGTGCCCAGTCACGTGGGCATCCCAGGTAATGAAAGGGTGGATGCTGTAGCCAAGGAGGCAGCATCATTGGGGACACCCCCATCAGCCCCAGTCCCACTTTGTGATGTCTATCCCCTCATCACCGAATATGTAGTCAGCTTATGGCAGAAAATGTGAGCTTCCTCCTACCAAGCTCCATTCCATAAAACCTTCAGTCCTCCCATGGCCACATACGATGAGACCACGTAGACTGGAGGTTATTTTGTGCCAACTGAGGATAGGCCATTGCCGCCTCACTCAGGCACTTGATGAATGGGCAGCCCCCCACCTTTGTGCATTCTGTGCAGGGTGCAGTTGTCCATCCTTCACATCTTTGCCGACTGTCCTCTTTTGAGAAATCTTGGGAGGAGGGTCTTCCCTTTCATTACTGGGCAGATGGCCGCCCAACAGGTTCTGCGGGGCATCTTGTCTGAGATTCATGTCTCTTTTAGTGTGAATAGAATTTTTTAATTTTTAGAAGAATCTAATCTTTTAGCCAAAATTTAATATATTGTTTCATGATTTATATTCTCTGTTCTTGTATCTATTGTTGATCCAGCTATAGTATGTTTTTATTCTTGGTCGAGTTCTCAATAGTTTAATTTTTATATCCTTTTACACCCTGTGATGGTTTTAAATTCCTGTACTTCCATTCTATGATCTTAATTTCTTAGCTATATTTTTGTATATTCTCCAGATGTCTATATTTTTATTGAGAACACTCATGCAAATTACCCGTCCTTGAATTTGGCTGCGGGCTAGTCCATTTGGGATTTGTAGCATTTATTTTCGGCACTATTCATTCATTCATGAGCCATGCCACTGATATCTGGAGGACTGTGCCCTATAGGCCCCAATGCTCGCAGGAGGATCTGCAGCTATATATCTGTAAATGAGCTTCATTTACATAGGAAAAATTAATAATAAAATAATATTTAATAATAAAAGTATCAATGACAAGAACTCGTGTATTATGGCTATTTTATATATAGCTGACCCTAATAGTGTACACACCCAGTCATTTGTACCTCGAATGTACGTATATAAGGGGTAATACAAGGAATGGAAGTGTTTTGCTTCTTAGTAGAATACAATAAAACAAAATAAAATTGCAACATTCAGACGAAACATTTTGAATAGATTTTGTAGTCATATCCTACCCCATCTACTGTCCCTTCATCTGCATCAGGTTCTCTTCTGATGAAACCCCCTCTCTCCCCCTTTGGTAAACCTTGCTACGAAAAAAACAAACAACATCCAATTCATCTCCTTTCCACTTACATTGTGGATAGGTTTAAAATTATAAATGCACATACCCCTTCTAATATCATGCACCCCATTGGGTAACTTTAGCACCTCCTGGTTCCGGTTGAATCTATATATAAACTCCAAAGTTCTTTTAAAACGCAAGTAGCGCCTTGTGAGCTTTGTAAATCCATTTAAAGCTCAGAAAAGATGGTGAAGACTACCACAGCTGATCAGAAAGTAATGACAGTTGGACTCATGGTAGAGAGACCATGAGTGATGAAAGGGAAGGAAACGCGGGGCATCGAGTGTTGCCTGTTGTGACGTGTTTGAACTTGTCGCCACTTGTCTGGGTTACATTTTCTCACATTGTGCGATTGCGTCATTGTTCATTTCGCCCTCTAACCGGAAACATTGATTTATCGAAAGAAGGTTGAAGGTTCTACACATTCACTAGGTGGAAAATGGAAGGGGGGGAGGAACGGAGATCAGAGAGGAATTATTGCTAGTTTTTCCCCGAGTCTACTCCATCACTGGAAACTTTCCCGTTAGATTCGAGCTTTTGCACCCCAAAAAACTCGGCTGGAAAATGATCATCGGTCTGGATGCCCTTGGGCATCCATGACCCAAGTAATAACGGTCCATGCCCGGGCCATCATTAACGAAGATCCAAATGTTACTCTTCGATTCTTCTCTTTGGAGCTTGGTGTCAGTTATACGAGTGCACATGACACCGTTCATGAACAAACACTTAGGACTAAGGAAGAAGTGTGTTCTATGGATAACCCATTTGCTTACAGAAGAGCGAATGAGTGCACATTTTTCGTTTGCGGCTAGCCTAATTCGAACTAAATGGTCCAAAACGGTTCTCAGATGTTGCCACTGGAGATGAAAGTTGGATTTCTTTCTTCACCCCCGGACCAGCAGTCCAACATGGTGTGGTTGAGTGATAAAGAGCCACGACTTAAGATTTTGAAGCAAGGATTTCGCAGTAGGAAGTGCCTTTTCACCATCTTCTTCAATTCTCAAGGACCACTGTGTGTGGGTGTGGTGCCTCAACAGTCTACTATCACAGCCAAGTACTACACTTACCTACTCCTGGAACATCAGGCCAAGTCCACGCCAACCCGCTGCCGATCATGCCTTTTGCTGCACCCCACAAAGCACGCCTGCTGTTCATTTTGGCGGCTTGTAGCTAAAATTATTAGGGGTGCTGCATCAGAAATTTTTTACCATTGTTTTATAGATAAACTTGATAAAATCTTAACAGAACAAAATCAAACATTTTTTACTTACTAATAGCCTAAATTGTTACAGTTCATTTAAAAACTAAATCCATTCTTGTTTTAATTTGCATGAAAAAATTAATTATTTTCTCCTTGATCTCTGGATGACTACTGATGAACTTTTTCTCGATTGAAAGCACTGCAACTGCATTTAGTCTTTCAGAATTCATAGTGCACCTTAGAAAAGTTTTTATTCTTTTCAGTGTTTAAAAGCAGCGTTCTGCCTCTAGTCATGGAAATTGTCAAGAGGATTTTTATCATTTTTGTAATTTCACTAAGAATATCAACTAAATTATTTTCCAAGATAAATTTCAGAAGCACAATTACTTAATAAGAGAACTGAAAAAAATATGAATTAAATTCTACACTATCACATTCAAGAATATAAATATGTTTTTAAGCATAACACATGCAGAGTCCCAAGAAACACTATCTTCCACCAGCACACCACAGTTGGCACTGTGTGAGAGACAGTGCTTCTCTCCCTAGTGTGCAGCTTCCTATCTCATACATGTGAGCATGCACACAACAGCCAAACTCCGCATTGCTGGAACTGTGAAGCGCACAGTTCTTACTAGGATTTTTTTATATATATATATATAAACTAGGGGATGGCTACTGACATTATTAAGCTTAAGGATTGTATAATGTACAAGTATTAAGAAAAAAGAAAGAAATTAGGGCTCATTATATCGAATGTTATCGATACTATCGAGTGGAAATATGGGGTGCTGCAGTTCTGCAGTGCCTATACACAAGCCACCACTGTGAGTCTTCAATTCCTGGAGCAGCAGTGGATCACACTTCTTGCCCTCCAACCCTACTTACCTGACCTTGCTCCCTGTGATTTTTAGTTGTCTCCAAAGATCAAAGGTGCGATTGCAGGGAAGCAATTTCATCATATCCAAAACCTGGCACAAACAGTCAATTCAGTGCTACGAGGTATACCAGCTTCTGAGTACCGTGACTGATTTATGAAGTGGCTAAGGAGAATGGAACGCTACATATAGGCAGGAGGGGAGTACTTTTGAAGGAATGTAGACTACTCTTTGGATTTACCTCTGTTCTACCAAAATATACGGTCTCACTGTCATTACTTTCGGATCACCTCTCATAGAACATAAACTCCACCTTTAGTTCCTGCTGACGAAAACGCCCTCGCAGATTTTCGCGTTAGTCTTAACAAAAAAAATCCCACATCACGGTTTACCCATTTTGGTTTGCACATTAACGATGATTAACAGGCACGATTCCACTGAGTCAGCGATAAACACCCCCTACCCACCCCGTGAGCATTACGCTCGTAGGATTGTCGCCTTTTATACACTGATCGAAATGTAGAAATGATCATATTTTGTCTATTTTTCCCCCTCCCTCTCTGGGATCTTTTCTTCAGGGGTTGTTCCCAGAGAGGCTCTGGCCTTCTCGTGGCGAGGGGGGTCAGTCCTGGGCCCCCCAGGGCACCCATGATGCTGCCAACAAGACTTTTAACATACCCCTCTTTCTTTCCTCCTCTATTACGCTCTTCCACTGCCCTTTATTTCCCCCTCTTCCTTCACCTATCTAGTGGTCCTTATCTGCTTGACTAGGTCGCCAGCAACCAGACGGCCGTCACTGTTGTATCCAAAAGAGCACAACTTAAGGGATTCCGCTTTTCCACGAACAAAACCAAAGCAATGTATTTCCACCGAGGCAGAGGGGTTCTTGTTCCGCCATCTATCTCCCTACAAGGCGAAGATATAGAGTTTGTCTCCGAGTTTCGGTTCCTTGGCGTAACTCTCGATCCAAAGTTATCCTGGTTACCACACCTACGCCGACTTCGAACAGGCTGTCTGCGGGCTCTAGACATTTTGAAAGTCCTCTCACACACCGACAAACATTGTGGACATTATACACAGCCCCCGTTCAATCTAAATTGGATTATGGCTGTCAAATTTACTCATTGGCTTCCCCTTCAGCCCTTAAAATGCTGAACCCCATTCGAAACCTTGGAGTTCGCGTTTCCAGTGGAGCCTTCCGTACTTCTCCTGTCAACAGCCTTTACTGCGAGAGTGGGGTACTCCCTTTGCCCTACCATAGACTTCAAATCTGCATGCGATACCTCTGCCGAGTACAGCAAGCCCCTGTATCAGAGGTCTACAGATGCCTGTATGCTGCCGAATCAACGGCGGCATATGATAAGTTGCCATCTTTACCCCGCCCTTTGAACCTTCGCATAGATCATCTCTCTAACCTGGGGGCTCCAAGGGTCCTTACCCTTCCATCCTTACTGACCCCTAGGTGGCGTGCGCCTCTCCCCACAGTATGTACCAACATGTGGAGCCTGGAGAACTCCTCCATGGACCCTCGCATCATTAAAAGCCTTAGAGCATTCGATCTCCCACAAACAATGCTGCCCACTCTAAGTCGGAGGGTGGCGTGGGCGCCGCAGCCATCTACACAGGAGGAGAATTCCTAACTCTATCTTTGCCACCAGCAGCATCCATTTTTACCCCTGAACTTTCAGCAATCCTTTTAGCCTTTAGACTCATCCAAATTTTACCTTTTAGTGATTTTGTAATTTTTTCCGACTCAAGGAGTGTCTTACAGTCAATTAGATCTTTTAATGCGTCCCATCCCCTGGTCACAGAAATTTGCAACTGGCTGATCCAAAATGCATCCCGATATAGAATTTTTTTTGCTGGGTCCCTGGGCATGGGGGGGTCCTGGGCAACGAGAAGGCTGATCGTCTGGCCCGCTCAGCACATTCTGTGTCCCCTGAGAACTCGGCTCTGCCTTTTAGGGACTACTTTCCTTCAATAAGAGAGTATATTTTTCAACTGTGGCAGAATGAATGGGATGACTGTTCATCATCCAAACTATACAAAATAAAAAATTCTATTCGCTCTTGGCCCTCGAGTCGTCATAGAATGCGGTCGTTGGAGGTGGCCCTTTGCCGAGTTCGCATTGGCCACACGAGACTTACTCACGGCCATCTTGTTTCGGGTGATGCCCATATCAGCCCTTGCTGTCGTTTTTGCGGTGGGGACCAATCGGTTGCCCACCTTTTATTGGATTGTAGTCATTTTACCATTCTCCGGTTGTCCTGTTTCCCGACCCTTTTAACTATTCCTCAACACACCCGTCTTCGATTCATATTGGCAGAGGAATCTTTTAACCCGTCGTTTTTTTAAATTTTTGTCACAAAGTGGTCTCCTCCACCTTTTATAGATGATATTTCTCGTTTCACCCTAGCGGCCATATAGAATCCACTTGGATTGGGCAGCAACCCACCGGTAACTTATCTTAAAATCTTAAATCTTGTCTATTTTCTGAGGGTTGGAAGAACGAGGGACAAATAGATGCACGGTTGCTTGCTGCGCTTGAAGGGAGTTTGTGAAGGGGGCTGTTTGGGGCCTTACGTCCACGGATAAATCATGCCAGTC
Source organism: Ceratothoa steindachneri (assembly GCA_963969495.1). Taxonomy (NCBI): domain Eukaryota; kingdom Metazoa; phylum Arthropoda; class Malacostraca; order Isopoda; family Cymothoidae; genus Ceratothoa; species Ceratothoa steindachneri. The sequence goes on along the minus strand of OZ018332.1, from coordinate 91,732,537 downwards.
AGGGTTTATTACATTTTCATTCTTTAAGTTTTGATTTATACCAACGTTCAGGATTTGTGCATGGTGGTTATGAAACTGCTGAGTGGCTCATGGGACGAAATGTTTTTCGTAATTATCGTGTAAGTTTAATTATTTCTGATTATTTTTTCCATAAACAATACAATTTTTACTTTCACGACCGGTTTTGTTTTTTTTACAGGAAAAACGAGCGGTTTTATGTCCTCACGCAAGACAGCATGACACTCGACGATGTAGACGAACTTCTAAAAGAAACCGAACACAATGGTTTTCCAGTGGTCGTCTCCAAACAGTCGCAATATTTAGTTGGTTTCGTGGCCCGGAGAGATCTCAGCATTGCTATTCGTAAGTTACCGATTCTTTTCTTTTTTTTCTTTTTTTTGTACTACTTTATTGCTTTAAATTTGAGTTCATAGGGTCTGGTTTCCTTTGTTTGTGATTCGAGTGAGACCCTCCTCCACTCAGTGTCATCAGGTTTGGGCTTTGTTCCTACAATTCATATTTAGATTTTTTAGTCCATGTGCTCTTTATACATATTTGTTCCTTGAGGTTTGGTAGATGCCCTTTGTTCTTCACCCTCCACAAATCCTTCTGTTCCCAGTGCTTCGGGGTGTCTTCTTACCTATACCCTTGGCTGGTTTTGCAGGCTGGCTTTCGTTCATTTATCCCTGGGTGGGAGTGGGACAGCTGGTAGTGTTTTAAATCGTCTTCATTGAGGCGCGCCAATCCCACCTTGTATGGAAAGTCGCTTGATGGGGATGATGAAGACTTAGTAAAAATATGTTTGCCTTGAAGAACGTTTCAGCCGTCAATACACCACCCATTATTGTGCTTTTAAAGGTCTGGCAAAGAAAACTACTGAAGGCATCGTTGGACACTCGACCGTTCTTTTCACCTCTTCAGTCCCTTCCCCGTGGTTGGGCCCTCCTCCCCTACGTCTCCGGAGGATTCTCGATCTGGCCCCAATCACTATCACTGATCAAACCCCGATGGAGACGGTCGTCGACATGTTTAGAAAACTTGGTCTTCGTCAGACGCTCGTCACGCATAACGGGTGAGTGACTCAACTTAATCGAGTTAGCATCAATCCGATCGGACCGGGTCTACTTTGGATACATCACCCTGTATTTGTAGATTTTGTTTTTTGGTTTGGAATTGTTGGTCACATGAATGGTACCAGCGATTGCAGATGTCATTCAGGTCAGTGCATTGCTTGGAGCTTAGTTTTGGATTATGGCCGCTTTGGAGCATTTCCAAGGTGACCTGCGTGTGGTTTAGGAGGGATTTTCTTATGGGGGTGGATGTCCGGTGTAATGGCAATTATTAGATGGTTCATATTCAGAGAGTAGAGGCTTTGCTGTGTTTTGTTTAGATGTTTTATGCGGATGCGGGGCTGGTTTTTGGTGTGGTGGGATTCCTTGGTGTACCATTGGAGTCCCTCTCATGTTTCGCGCAGGATGGCGTCTCTCTTGCATATAACGGTGAAGGTGTCTCGGATTTCGTTTGGTCGTGAAAAGATGCAAGGAGTAACATAAATTTTGAAGTGGTGAACAGTCATCAGGTCCCGATTAGAGCGAAGTTAAGCCATATCTGGTGTGGTAAGTCACCGGATGTATTCTCGATTCGGGTCGACTTCCCGTCTGCTGCTATACCCTGTAGATAGCCATTATTCGGATCCCACGGTAAACTGTAGGTTCTCACTGAGAAGTGAAAGGCCTCAAAATGGATGCTGATCGGTGGTAATTATTTATTACTTTAACTTTTCCATTGCCTGCCCCGCAAGGTGGTGTCCCTTGTATAATGTGGCACCTAGAGCCCCAGCGTGCACAGGAATGCCAGCAACTATAGAACATTTGGCAGGACCTTGTTCCCTCCTGGCCCCTCTTCACCTCTAAAATATCCAACTGTTTTTTCACTCATTGTGATATCTGGAGATGTCAGGTGTAGCATTGGAAACCATAGCGCAGTTGACATTTGAAGTATTTTTCGCTTTCTTGCCCAAACACTTGAAAGAAGAACAACGGAGGTGGTAACTGCCACCACTACAGTCTTTGCTTTGGGAAACTGATGTCATTTCTCTGGTCCTTTATTTGCACCTTATCGTATCCTTGTTCCTCTATCTAGGATTAAGGACCTGACCAGCTACCTCATGCTGTGTCAGAAGAGAAGCCTTGGAACCTCTATAAAGCAAGGACCCTTCTCCAGGTAGACGGAATCCCGTCTTTATGGCGAAATTCGTTGCGACCCCTTTCTCCTCATTCCCTAGCCGAAATGCTGCTCCGCTAGCACTTCATGCACGTCGAACGGCCGCTAAGGGCCGCCGACTGTACTTCACGTTGAGAGGCGCGGAACTCTTTAACAACTTGTTTTCTTTATGCCCTATAAAGCAGAGACTTCCAAGGGGGCGGACAAAGACTTGGAGACAACTCTGCGTCAAAGTTCGCCCCTGGGCAACATCCTCCTGGGCCCCTGAGGACTCACGAGGAGAGGATGGAACTTCCTCCCCGGCTTGGTCCCCCCCTGCCATCCAAGACTTCATTTCGGAGAAAGATATGGCTGAGGCTGGCCCATCCTTCCTTGTGGCCCCTTTCGGAGCGAGAAAGGTGGGCTCTCTCTTCTCTCCTTCCAGGGGAGTTCCGAGGATGGACGGGTCCGCTGCCGTTTCGGTAGCTGACCAGGCCATAACTGGCATGTACGGCCCCAAAGCAACCTCGGGCGGGGAGACTCAGACCAAGCCGAAGATGGAGAAAGTCGCAGATAAGAAGAGTGGAGCCTCGATTACGTCGGGGCCCCTTTATCGAGAGGCTGCCCGGCGTCTTCGAGCCCTCCGGCTTCAAACGTTTCTTCATTGTTCGCTCTACTGATGGGAGCATGTTACAAAAGACACATGTTCCATCAACGTCGGGCATTAGTTAGGGTTCTAGGTAGAGAACCGAACGTCTCCCGTTTCTCGGACGGGACCCTTCTGGTCAATGCAGCAGACCCTGCTGAGGTGGCCATGGTAAGTGTTCTTCGGACACTCGATAGCTCGTCTGTGCATGTGGCATCACACTCTACCATGAATTTTTTGAAAGTGGTAGTTTTTGTGAGGGAGCTCGTGGACTACTACTTAGATGATACCACCTAATAGGTGGCCGACCAATGAGCGATCAAGGTCGAACGTGTGATGAGAAAACAGGGGAGGGCCTCGAGACACTCCTACATTATTCGTCACTTTCGATCGTGGCAAGTTCTCTGAGCCGGGGCCTGCCGGTTAGTATCGCTACCGTGTCAAGGCATTCGTGCCACTGCCGCGGAGGTGTTAGCATTGCCACCGCTTCGGCTATACAAATCGAACCTGCAGACATGCCAAGTCGGGTCAACCAGAAATTTGCGCAAACTGCTCAAAGGTATTGCATGATAAATTTATATTGTATTGTGCAGTGTCAAGTATATAAATTGTAGTAAGCCGCACCCTGCTTCCTCGATGCAATATAGCTCATCTTTTAGAGAAGAAGTTTTAGCCGTTCAGGCGAGGTTAAGGACTTGGTCATGTCGCCTCCAGTGCTACCTTGCTCCTGCCTGCTCAGCCCCACGAGCACGGTGGCTTCCGGGGATGGACGGGTACGCTTCCATTTCGGTATGGTATACTTCCCCCTGCGCTCCACTGGTAGAGCTGGCGGGACAAAGAGCTCACACCCAGCCTCGGCTAAAATCATCCCCAACGTGACCGTTTCCCGTAAAACGAAACGGTCGCGTAATTCCACTGAGTCGTTAGACTCTCAGGAGGCAAACTACTCGTAGGTGGTCGTGAGACCGTCTTCGGGACTCTTAAAGCTGTCTTACCAGAGGAAGACAGCACCAAAGGACCTTCTGCTCCCACGCCCCCACCCAAGGCTGGACCGGGTGACTCAGAGAGGCGGCACCCTCTAAAAGAGTGACCCCCGCCCCTAAAGCTGCCCCACCCACCAAAGGTTCCAAGGTAGAGGGAGGCAAAGACTTGTGCTTTTCTGGTGGCCAACATAGAACTATAAAAAATATCCCCAATGCATCTACGGTGTAGTCATTTTCTGTCATCTCTGAATCAGATAGTTTTGCGGAACGTGTTGCTATCTGATGGGGCGCTACCATGAACCTTTTTGCGAAGACTGCTTCTTCCCCCAGTCTTAGGCCACACTTTGATTAAATATTCCGTGTCTGCAGGAGTTTCGTACACAATACCTCTCCTGGTACACTGATGAGTGAGCTCGCCACCGCTTGTCCCTGGTGGTGGGGTCAGGGCTTGCACACCACACTCTAGGGCGAGGAGGCGCCTCCTCCTTACTCTTTAAATTGTTGGTAAGTCACTTAGGTCCCTGACGATGGCACTCCTCCCTAGACACCTGAGCATACTGCTTTCCTCTTCTTTTCTTTTAATTGTTTTCGATTTTTTCGTTTTATTGTTTTTGTTGTAAAGGATATTATTTGTTAGCTTTTGAATTTTTTTAAGTTAGCTTAGATTGACAGTTATAGGTTCTTTTGGCTGCTATACCATCATAGGACGCCACCAGCGAGATCAGAAATGAAAAAATTCACTCTACATAAATGTATTATTCGGTTACTATAGCAATGATTAGCCTCCTTGAATCTTCTTCCCAAGACAAGCAAGTGACCATCCCAGGCAAATTAAGCATTGCTATTGTAGCATAGCTAGTTTATTCCTCATTGGAGATGGAGGTGTGAGATTGGGAAGGTGCATTATGTGCCATTAATACAAACCACCCCACTCCTACTGCAACCAAGCCCTGAAAATGATGAGGGCAATAATGATAGGAATTTTAATTCTTCCTTTGCAGGAGACTTTTGGGAATTATTACGAAGAAAGACGTTTTGTGTCATATCAAGCAGTTAGAAAACGAAGACCCCGAGTCGGTATTGTTTAATTAATCGTTAAAACGTGTTTATTCAAAGTTGATTTTCTCCTTTACATAGAATTTATTTTTTGTTTTCTATTTATGAATTATTCTTAAATTCCGCATACTCTATTTGGTGGTTCTTTTATAGTACTCAAATGCACGCGAGTTAAAGTATTATAGTTGTAATGAGTAGCGATGTTTATTTATAGGTTTGGGTGGGGTGCATTGTAAAGATTATATTTAATGTGTACATATGAGAGTGGTAATGTGACTGGAACCCCACTTACTATGTTGATTAAAGTTAAATCACATAAGTCATCGGATGGGATACCGATTTGACTTAGGTTGTCATTTCAATGGCTACCAGATATTGTATTGACCTTTGGTTTGGGATCCTTCATTAAACTATGTCGCTTTGAGTTAGGGCATCAGAGAGTGTAATTTGATGGTAAACCGGTACCAAAAACAAAGTTTGTATGTATGTTTGTAGAAATTTGTGTGATTGTAAGAATTGAGTTGATTTCATAGGACATGTTTTTTCCTGAGCCAGAAATTTCCAATTTGGGGTAATATTATGGACTCTTTTTAAGTAATAGCTTCAAAATATTTTAATTATTCTGTCTAGACTTAATATTTGACTGTTTTTAAAAAGAACTCTGTACTTGGACTTATAAATTAAAATTTATCACTTCTACCTCATAATGATACAAAATTGGATTGACCTTAACCAGATTTGCAGCCATTTTTTCATAAAAACAATTGAAATCATTTTGGCGAGTCATTATAATCTGTATTTTGTTAAACTACTACATATTGAAGCTGTACAGGACATAAATCAATATTCTCCACTTTAAAAAACCTGTTATGCTATTGATTCAAAAGCTAAATTAGAAGTTTGTCTTAAAATTTACCAAACGTATTTTAGGAGTGAAAATGGAATTAAAATAGAAATGCTCTTTAGTTATTTTCACTTTGTTCAGTTGTATATTGAAGGATGTTTTCAGTTTTATAATTTGCACGAAGACATTTTATAGTAGGTTTTTTTTTAGCGACATATTTAATAGCTTGCTACTCTACTGCTTATCTGGAACAATATAATGCTAATTTCCTATATATTTTTCTTGTCAAAATGTTCTGGGTACAACTATCTTTTAGGTTAAGTAAAGAGCTTTAATTTACTTCTTTATATCATTTTTCCCTCAAAGGTTGATATCGGCTGCTATATATCTACTCTTCACCACTTTGGGGAGTCGTTTTTTTAGCTTTTATTCTTTTCCTTTATTATAGTCACAGAAAGTAAATTGCTTATATAATTTTTTTCTTGTTGCCAAATTGACTGTTAACGATGTCCAGTCAATTTTGGCTGATTTAAGTGCTAATGTGACTTTAGAAATATGAATGGAAGAAATTTTGAATTCTCTATAAAACTGTAAGTGAGGATGCAAAGGACTGTATATAAAATTATATTTTTCATGTTTGTGGGGAGTTCAACCAAGCTTTATGAGAATATATGTAATTATGCCACTTTTCTATTTAGTCAACCAGAAACTTTGTGCTGCTTTGAAAAAAAATATATATTGAGTAAATTTACTGCATTATATAGTTATCATTTTGTTCAATTTCTCATTTCATTGGTTTGGAAAAAAATGAAACAAAAAGTCTAATGAAAATAAGAATTGATACGTCATATATTTTGAGCTAACAATGCGCCTCTCTCTGAGTGACAAATAAGGACTAGTGCATCACTACTTTGTTAACAAGTTCTAACCTGTTCGTTCCTGTCCGTATTTGCTTATTTATTTCCAATAATAGGCTCGCCTTGGTCCATTTGTTGCTCATTATAGAGGTGCTTTGGTATTTTTTTTTTCTTTTTTTTGTAGATGAAGAAAATTGTGGACCCCGAGGTTATAAATAGTAGAGAAATGTCTCTGGAGCGATTTTGAGTGTGAATGAATGGTAAGGAGTGGAATTCGCCAAGAAGCTACATGAGAGTATGCTGGTGTTAACATTGGTGTATGGGAGTGAGATAAAGCTTATGGAAGGAGAAGGAAAGATCTCGAGTGAGAGTAGGGCAAGACAATTAGATAACTAGCGATGGATGCGTGGTGTGTGAAAGGTTGATAGTAAAGAACGACTGGGTAAGAGATGTGTGAATGAAGTTGTGACTAAAAGATTTATGGGATGGGGGGTGTTATGAACATAAAAAGAATATATAGAAATAGACTTGTGAAGATAATATACGAGAGTGAGAGTGTCGAGGTTTGAGAAGGAGTGGAATACCTCTTAAAAGGTGGGTGAATGAGTGTTTGAGAGATAAGGACTGACAGATGAGGAAGGCGATGATATTGTGTATAATAGGTGGTGATGGAGGGGGTTTGTGAGAGAGTGCCTTTTGCCCAAGGATGGGAATCCTGACTGAATGAGCTGCTACTTCACATAGCACTCCATCGCTATGAGGCGCTAACTCAGCATGAAAAAGGAAAAAGAATGTTGAGTTGCCTTTGGCTTAATAAGGCATAAAGGGAGGTGGTGGGCTAGTTTTTAGTAGCGTGGAAGGGTGCAACCCACACTTTGTGGGAAACCCGAAGTTGAATTCTTGTTTAAAACAAATCAAAACTAAACTATATATATATTTTTTCAAACTGGCACAATCTTTCCGGATGACCTAATATATATGTATATAATCCTCAGAAATTAGGGAGAAAATTCTGTCCTCCGTCGGGTCACTAGTCGCGTGAGGTGTTCAAAGGTGGTAAGGACTGAAAGGGAATCGGGATCGTAAAACGCCTCTAGCACCTTGGCTCTCGCTGCAAAATGTTAATTGCAATAAAAAGTGGTTAATATACATAAGTAAGGGTGATATGTTATGGTGAGCAGAAAATTGTTGGTGGAAAAGTTGTATCATGCTGAAACTTCATTCCTTCACTGCTATTTTGGGGGTTTAGCAGCTTGTGCTTGCGGAACTTCCATATCTAAGCATGGCTGTTGCTTAGCCAATTTCTGGGCATGGTAAAAATTACTCCTTATTTCCACCGCACATGTTGCAGCTGACATCTGGATGATTGCCCTTCCCTTCCGGCACCAGTGCATGCAGGAAAGTCTACCGTAATTCCTACTCGCGCAGGAACCTTTGCTTCCACCATCTTTACCTCTTTAAGAACCCTGCCTCACTTTGATATGGAGATTCTCGTTGATTTCCACTGTCTGTAATTCTTGCTTTCGTCCTATCTTTTCCTACACCACTCAACTTTTATGTTACTCCAATTTTAACCCATCGGTAGTCCTACCAATGGGAGGATGTCCCATAGGCAAGTGCGGAGGTCACTATTGACTTTCCAAATCCACGACTTAGCGCGGCGATAAGTTTGATGGATGCGCTTAATTCCGCCCTCTTATGGAAGATCATGAAAATTCGAAATCAACCTCCTCTTCTCACTCCCCACCCTCCTACTTCCCTCTTTCTATCCTCCTCCCCTCTTTCTATCCTCCTCGGCCTGCGCGCTGCTTTGCCTTTCCCGCTGCATCGAATCGTCCTCTCCCACCTTCTCAGCCGCCTTTACATTGCAATAAGCGATCTATCACTACCCGCATCCCCCTCACCGTGCCCTAACAATTCCCGTCAAAGGTTTCTGGTCCTATGACCGAACTTGTCTCCATGCCATGATTAGCGAGGTTGAATCTTTGTCCCCAGGTGGAGGGGTCTTTACTTTTGCAAACCCGTTCGGCTGAGGTCCCGAACTCCTTCTTCGCCAATCACCAAGTAAAATGTTGCGTTACATCTGTCCCATCAAATCTTCTAAACTCCAGCTTGAATACAATCTTCGCTGGGGACCTTAGAGACATCCTTGCGGAGGACCTCTTTTAAAGTACCTGTCCTCCCGGAGTGTCACTGATCCTCCGATTTCTTCTAATATTCGGCAGAACGACGGTAATCACCCCGCGACTACGACTGACGTTTCACCACCGCGCATTTACTGCCCGATCCAAGGAACGGAACTGTCAGTTTTCTGTTCGTCCAATCATGCCACTCACACGGCTGCTTCCTGTTTTAGGTTTGGACACATGAGCTTAACTTACCTTCAGCCGGCGATTCTGTGCCTGAATGGTAGTTACTTTTATCACCTCTTCCATTGTCAAATAGAACCACCACTTTTTGTAGGACTCCTCCTTTACGCTATTGTCCGTTCTTCCTTATCGAAACAAGTACAAACCTTCCAGATGATTTGATTATAACGCCACTGATTTCGAATGAACAGGCGTTTTCTTTCCCCTTAGCCACATGGCTTCTCTCTTAGATTGTCATTGTTACTTTAGTGTTTTCTGCTCGCGCCTTCCCCTTCCCCTTCCGTTCATTGATTTCCTTACACGTTTGAAAAAAATCCTCAAAACACCATGGCTTGTCGCCTGGCAATTTCAGCCTTTTGTTGAACTTCTTCCTGCTAATGGTCCTCCTCTGTCCACCGCTCCCGCTATGAAGTAGTACTGGCCTGCCTCCATCTGGATCCTTCCAAGCTAACTCATGGACATTGTCCCGCCATCTCCTTCTTCCCTGTAACCTCTACCTTACCGTGTCCCACGTACTCGTTAAGTGTACCCTTTTTTCTTTCCTCCGTTGCCGCTTCTTTTTCGTTCTTTCTTTCCTATGAATTTGTGTTATCCAGGACGTAGGTTCCAGGTTTTCACTTTTCTCATCTTCCACCCTGCCTCTCATCTTCTCTTTCTTAAAAGAATGCAAAACGAAACCTGATAATAGAGAAAAAAATGATGCTCCTAATCATTCATTGACTGATATAATAAATTTTGTTCCAACTTGTCAATTAAAATGTATATTTATATCAAAATGAGGTTGTAAAAAAGCAAAAGTTTAGATTTTTGTATTGCTGTTTTAAAAAATCCATTTTGACAGATATTCTTTGATATTATTGTTTAATGTTTCAATATCATGTAGCCATTGCCCATGTGAATTGTTGCCACTTGTATTTCCTTGAGTACTCAGGTGATTTATAAATTGAGAAATTACCTAATTTTAGTGTGCGTTGTTTATATTTTAAAATTCTAGCTTCGATCATCAGTGTTGTATAAAATATATTGACTAGCTTTATTATATTATAATAGTCTAAATATTTCATATTGCGACAGTTCTGACCAAGATCTTTTCCGGTTTAGTTACTTTTTGAACGAGAGCCAGAACTCCTACAAAGACCAAACCAAACTCCCGTTGGTAAGCCCGTCGGAGGCCAGAGTTTGAAGGATTTCTTAGTAATTTAAAAGGCTCTTTTAATTGACTGCTTGCCTAAAGACGTGATAAATGCCCCGTATTTATTGGGAACGAATACAACTCATTATTAAACTGCCTTCTTTTCACGAGCCCCTAAATTATGCAAAACAAAAGACTAGCTTACTGAATAGTCAAATGTATCGCTAAGGTTTTAGGGTACCTAACCCGCAGATCTGGAAGCGACGAAGCAGCCATCTTCGTGCTGGTTTCTGTCCACCTTTTCCTAGAACAACAGCGCAGTTGTTTTTTTTTTTACAGTAGGTGTGTGTGTGTGTGGGGAGGGGAATGCATATTTGTCAAACAACTTTGAGAAGGAAAGTAAGACCCAGAAACATTCGTGCCTTCGACAAGCTTGCGATGACTAAAATCGACCTAAAGGTCATTGGTAGAAAGGAAATCAATGCCCAAAAGAGGACATTCTGCCTTGGCAATGACGAAGTTCCATTGTTAAACAACGGAGGCCGAGGGAACCCTGAAAGCTAAAGCCTACCTTTCGTCCTAATTCAGAATTGTTCGCTGATCGAAACACCAAATGAGACGGAGAACAAACTTTGTCTCATTGAGAGGCTGGAAGGACACTGTATTAAGCACCATTGTCTACCAGGAATGAAATGTTAGAAAGTAGGGCATATATACGGAAAGGTGAACTAACCTGCAGAGGTGTTAGACCCATTCATCACTTGCCTTTTAAGTTTAGACTCCCCGTAAGGAGCGCGGCGATTTGCCATCCTGGCCGCCGTGCTGACGGGACTCAGCACCCCGTCCGACCCCAGCTTAGCCTCTTCTCCTTCCTCCAAAACACTTGTTTCCTCGCTTTTCATACAACCTCTCCCACAACTTTCTCTGGTCAGCCTCTAATTTCACAGGGTAGATGCTGACCTTCCTCTCAGCCAACCGTCCCGCATCGGGGCTGAAGGGGTGGGGGACAATGTTCCCTAACCCCTGATCCCGTAAGGGGCGCGGCGATTTGCCATCCTGACCGCCGTGCTGATGGGACTCAGCACCCCGTCCGACCCCAGCTTAGCCTCTTCTTCCTTCAAAACACTTGTTTCCTCGCTTTTCATACAACCTCTCTCACAACTTTCAATGATCAGCCTCTAATTTCACAGGGTAGATGCTGACCTTCTTAAGTCAACCGTCCCGGATCGGGGCTAAGGGGGAAGGGGACAATGTTCCCTAACCCCTGAGCTCCGGTCTGGGGTGGTTGGTTTTTAACAACCTGCTTTATCCCCACCCATACCTTCCTCACATCCCTTTTCCTCTCCTCTTCACAATCTATATATTTTTTACGCCGTGTTCAAGGTGGAGCCGCCATGCCGATGGACTGCCAGGCCACCAGGCGGAAGGGGTGGTCTTAAATGGCGGCGCCTGGCCTGGTGAGAAGCGGGTTCATTCCCCGCCCTCCTCTCCAAAAAAGAAAAAGACCAAGACCAAAAAGACGAAGAAGACTCGGGGCTCCTCTCCATCCGTGGGGGCTGCGGGGACGGATGGGTCTGCTGCCACTCTGGCAAGCGACCAAGCCAAGATCGGCACATCCGGCTCCTCTGCCTTCCCCGGTTGTGGAGCCCCTGACCAAGACTAATACGAAGAGTGCACAGGGCAGAGCCTCGATGACATCGGGGCCCCTGATTCAGAGGTTACCTGGCGTTTTCGAGCCCGCTGGCTTCAAACGCTTCCTCGTTATTCGCTCCCCTGATGGCACCATGTTGGCCAAGGGCAACATGATCCATCAGAGGAGAGGATTAGCTAGTGCAATTGGTAGAGAGCCAAAGGTCACCCGTTTCTCGGACGGGAGCCTTCTGGCGAATCCCGCCGAGGCGGCCAAGATAAGTGCTCTTCGGACACTTCATGGCACCCCGGTGAGTGTGACGCCGCACTCTACCATGAACTTTGTGAAAGGAGTAGTTTATGCGAGGGAACTCGTTGACTACTCCATTGAGGACATCACCCTAGAGCTGGCCGACCATGGGGCGGTCAAGGTCGAACGTGTGATGAGAAAACAGTAAGGGGCCTCGAGACCCACCCCTACACTCTTCGTCAAGTTCGACTGTGACAAGCTCCCTGAGTCGGAGCGTGCCGGTTGGTACCGCTACCGCGTGAAGGCATTCGTGCCACTGCCGCGGAGGTGCTATTACTGTCACCGCTTCGGCCATACGAATCGTTCTTGTAGACGTGCAAAGTCGGGGTCACCCGAAGTCTGTGTAAATTGCTCCAAGGTCGCACACGATAAGTCCAAATCGTGTGTGGCCAAGTGTGTCAATTGCGGGGAGCCGCACCCTGCTTCTTCGAAGCAATGTGTTGCATATCTCCTTGAGAAAGAAATCCTGGCCGTTCAGCCCCAGGATCGACTCTCATTCCGCGAGGGTAAGGACTTGGTCCTGGCGCGCCCGGCTCTGCCTGGGACGTCATATGCCTCAATAGTTAGAAGGGCACCCTCTGCTCCTGGCCCATCCAGGCCAACGAGCACGGTTGTTTCCGCGCCCATTCGGAGCCCTTCTGCGGGCTCAACCCAACCCGGGCGCTCTCCTGGTAAAGCTGACGGCAAAAAGAGTTGATACCCAGCCCCGACTAAAACAAGGGCTCCCCCCTCTTTCCCCAGCGTGACCGTTTCCCGCTAGGCAAAACGTCCACGCGCCTCCACCGAGTCGTTAGACTCACAGGAGGCAACACCCCTGAAGATGGTCGCTAGGCCATCTTCGGGGGTTCCTAAAGATGCTCCCTGAAAGGAGGACAGCAACAAAGGAGCTTCGGCTCCTTCGCCCACGCCCCGAGGTGGAGCGAGTGGCTCGGAGACGGTGGTTCCGCGAAAAGAGGGGCCCCTGCCTCCGAAGCCGCAACGCCCGCCTAAGGTTTCGATGAGGGGGGAGGAAAAGACTCGCATGGCGAGCCCAACCTCCCCCAATAAGTCCTCGAAGGCGACAGCGCTTTGTCCGGCTATTCCCGTGAAGGTCTTCAGTTCTAGGAGGGCCCCCGTGTCTCCTCCGAGCTAGGCCTGGAGGGCATATTCCTTCAATGGAATTGCCGTGGACTCCGGGCCAACTGGGAGGAGCTGCGGAGGCTCGTCTCGTCTCGTCCCGCTGCCCGTTAGCTATCTTTTTGCAGGAGACCATTGTAGGCGCGTGCCCTCTGCCCGCCCTCCCGGGGTACAAGGGTCTTGCGACCCCACCACCGCGGGATGGCCGGGCTGGGGGATGCGCGGTTTACACCCGGCATGATGTCTCCGTTCTTCCTTTCTCTTTAGATACCTCCTTTCAGGCAGTGGCTGTGAAGCTGCACCTGGATAGGAGGTATACTATCATTTCTGCGTACATTCCACCGTCAGCTGACTTCGACGCGGGGGACTTCCACCGCGTCGTGGCACGGTTGCCGAGGCCCTATCACTTGCTTGGAGATCTGAACGGCAGGCATCCTCTCTGGGGAGATTACTCAATAAATCCCAGGGGACAAGTCCTTGCCGATCTGATCGAAGAGCTTGAGATGGGTGTCCTAAACGTGGATGAGTTTACGCATCACCGTCCGAGAACCGCTTCATTTTCTTGCCTTGACCTATCTTTGTGCTCTTCGGATGCACAGCCTGATTTTGATTGGGGGGTGGTCGATGACCTCCATGGTAGTGATCACTTTCCCATTCAAATATCATTTTCAGGGCAACTGCCGCCTGAGAGACCACCTCGGTGGTGCTTGGCGCGGGCGCGGTGGCCTGCATTTCAGGAAATGACTGAATTCTCTATCTCAGTCGAGGAGTTTAGGTCGGTAGATGAGGCCGTTGAGTTCTTCTCCGGCAACCTCATCGCCGTGGGCCTGAGTACTATTCCTAGGACGTCTGGCCGTTGTGCACGCCCACTACTCCCATGGTGGTCGGCCGAGTGTGAGACGGCCCTCAAACAGAAGCGTTATACCTACATGCGCTATAAGCGCCGCCCGAACGATTTCACTGTCGCTGAATTTCGTCGGGCTAGGGCTAGGTTCCAGTATATTTCGAAGCACGCCCGCCGCTCTTCTTGGCGGGCATACGTGTCTTCACTTAACGGGAAGACCCCTTTAGCTGAGGTGTGGAAGCGAGTCAAAAGGATTCGAGGCAAGTTCTCGCAGGACCCCCCTCCCGTTCTCCAGGAGAATGGGACCGCAATCTCGGACCCCGCGTCCGTGGTGGAATCCTTAGCGACCACTTTTTTCGCATTCTCTAGCCGGGATGCTGCTCCGCCAGCCTTCAATGCACGTCGTGATGTCGCGGAAGGCCGCCGGCTGGACTTTACCTCCAGAGGCGGAGAACCCTTCAACGACAAGTTTACTGTGAGTGAGTTGCGTTCCGCTCTCGCTTCGTGTGCGGACACCACCCATGGTCCGGACGATGTCCCGTACGCCATGCTTCGACACCTGGGTGAGCGAGGCATGGCCTTTCTGTTAGATTTGTTCAACAGGATCTGGGTGGAAGGTCTTCTCCCAAACTCCTGGCGAATCGCGACTGTGCTCGCCTTTCGCAAACCGGAGAGAGATCACTCTACTCCGACCAGTTTCCGCCCAATTTCTCTAACCTTTTGCGTGTGCAAGTTGATGGAGAAATTGGTAAATGTTAGATTAGTTTTTTTCCTGGACAGCGGAGGCAACCGTGTCTTCTGCACATTGCGGCTTTTGCAAGTTCCACTCCACGTCGGATGCTCTGCTCCGACTGGAAAATGCCGTCTGCGAGGCTTTCCTTCGTAGACAGCACTACGCCACGGTCTTTTTCGATCTGGAGAAGGCCTATGATACCGCATGGCGATACGGTATCATGGAGACTCTCCACACGATGGGGGTTAGGGGACGCCCCCCAATGTTTATATCTGAATTTTTGTGAGATCGTCGATTCCGTGCACAGGTGGGGGGAGCCCTCTCTAGCCCAAAGGATTAGGAAGAGGGTGTCCCGCAGGGAAGTGTCCTCAATGTCACACTCTTTTCCCTGAGCATCAACAGCATCACCTCGGTGCTGCCGGAAGATGTTCTCGCTACGCTCTACGTGGACGACCTTTTGATCTCTTTTGGCGCGGCCCAGATGCCAACTCTGGAGCGTCGATTCCAACAGACATTGAACCGCGTCTCTCGCTATGCCGAAGCGCACAGGTTTCGGTTTTCTTTGGCCAAGACTAAGGTGGTGCACTTTTGCCGCCATCCACGGCTTCACCCTGACCCAGATTTGTTTCTTAATGGGGTGCGCTTGGATGTGGTTGAGTCGCACCGTTTCCTTGGTCTTGTATTCGACCGACGCCTCACCTGGGAGGCTCATATTCGCAGCCTTAGGGTCTCTTGTACCCGCGCCATGGACATCTCCGTTCCGTGACGTTCAGCGCTTGGGGCGCTGATAGGGCTACTGCCCTACTTTTTTATCGATCCTTTGTTCGTTCGAAGCTCGACTACGGATGCGAGTTTTATGCATCCGCAGCCGATCGTTTATTGGGGAAGGTGGATTCGATCCACCACAACGGCCTTCGCCTTGCGACCGGTACCTTCCGCACTTCCCCCATTAAGAGCCTGTTGGTCGATGCTGGGGAGATGTTACTCGCTCTGCGCCGCGTGCAGTGCATCACTCGCCTTTACTCGCGATTCCGGTGCCTCCCTCAGTCGCCAACAGCTCTCACTGCATCCGCAGCTGATCTCGTTGGTGCCTTTCGCCGAGAGACGCCAGTCATACCCTAAGCCCTTTGGGTTTAGGGCCAGGAAACTCCTTCGAGAGGTAGATATAGCTCTCGGGCCGGTGGCGCCCCTGGTTCTGCCCAGGACGCCACCCTGGAGGGTACCACATTTGGCTATTTGTCGCCACGCCTCTGCTCCCAAAGCTTGTACTGCGCCGGGAGTATTGCGTTCGACCTTTTTGGAGCACACATCGTGTCACGCTGGTACCGTGCCAGTGTATACGGATGGCTCCAAGTCCCAAGAGGGGGTCGGCTTCCACGCCGTATCCCCTCTGTTTGAAGTCAGCGGGGCTCTACCAGGCGCTGCGTCTGTCTTCACGGCCGAGCTGGTGGCAATACACCACTCGGTACGGGAGATTACGCGACGTGCCCGGTTCGGAGACCGGATTGTGATCTATAGCGACTCACAAAGCGCCCTGAGTGCTCTCGGGGCATTGGAATCTCCGCATCCCCTGGTTCGCGATATCCGTGACGCCACGGTTTTGGCGAGCCAGGCAGATGTCGAGATTATCTCCTGCTGGGTTCCTGGATATGTAGGAATTGCGGGGAATGAGGGCGCCAAAGAGTCCGCGAGGACTCTGCGACCGGACCAGCGTTTCGCTTTTCCTCACACCGACTACATGGCAGGAATACGGGCAGCTCTTCGGACTGCTTGGCAAAGAAGATGGGAGACGGTCGAAGGGAACCTAAAGTTGCGTGCCATTGCGCCGCGACTGTTCCCATGGACCTATCCCCCAATGCCGCGGCGGCTTCAGGTTGCTTTCTGTCGTCTCCGAATCGGACACACTCGTCTGACGCATCGCTATCTGATGGAGCGCTCGCCTGCGCCCTATTGCAACGACTGCGTCGTCCCCCAGACTGTTCGGCACATTCTTGTCGAATGTCCCCGTCTGGGTGATCTTCGCGCACGATACCTGTCCCAGTACCGGGATGGGCGGGGTCGCTACCGCCTGTCCCTTGTGCTCGGGACAGATTCGTGCACACTCACTTGTGGACTTGTTGACTTCTTGGGGGAGGCCGGCCTTCTCCCTATTATTTAAGCAAGGTTTGTTTGTTTTGTTTTTTGTTGTTTTTTTTGCATTTTTTGTTTTTTGTTTGTTTTTTTTTTCTTTAGTTGCACGCTCCTGCGCCGGGGGGACCTCTCCCCGACGCACCAGCTTGCTTCCTTTCCCCCTTTTGGGGTGTTTTTTTTTTTTTTTTCTCGCTTTAATTTCATTTTAAAGTAGCCTAGAACTAGGCCAGTTTTAATACGGCGACTAATGCCCAAGTAGGCAGTCGCCAGATGAGCTCTTAAAAAAAAAAAAAAAAAAAAATGTCTTCTGCACATTGCGGCTTCCGTAAGTTCCACACCACGTCGGATGCTCTGCTCCGACTGGAAAATGCCGTCTGCGAGGCTTTCCTTCGTAGACAGCACTACGCCACGGTGTTTTTTGATCTGGAGAAGGCCTATGATACCGCATGGCGATACGGTATCATAGAGACTCTCCACACGATGGGGGTGAGGGGACGCCTCCCAATGTTTATATCTGAATTTTTGCGAGATCGTCGATTCCGCGTACGGGTGGGGGGAGCCCTCTCCGGCCCAAAGAAGCAAGAAGAGGGTGTCCCGCAGGGAAGTGTCCTCAGTGTCACACTCTTTGCCCTGAGCATCAACGGCATCACCTCGGTGCTGCCGGAAGATGTTCTCGCTACGCTCTACGTGGACGACCTTTCGATCTCTTTTGGCGCGGCCCAGATGCCAACTCTGGAGCGTCGACTCCAACAGGCATTGAACCGCGTCTCTCGCTATGCCGAAGCGCACAGGTTTCGGTTTTCTTTGACCAAGACTAAGGTGGTGCACTTCTGCCGCCATCCACGGCTTCACCCCGACCCAGATTTGTTTCTTAATGGGGTGCGCCTGGATGTGGTTGAGTCGCACCGTTTCCTTGGTCTTGTATTCGACCGACGCCTCACCTGGGAGGCTCATATTCGCAGCCTTAGGGTCTCTTGTAACCGCGCCATGGACATTCTCCGTTCCGTGACGTTCAGCGTTTCGGGCGCTGATTTGGGCTACTGCCTTACTTTTTTATCGATCCTTTGTTCGCTCGAAGCTCGACTACGGATGCGAGTTTTATGCATCCGCAGCCGAGCTTTTATTGCGGAAGGTGGATTCGATCCACCACACCGGCCTTCGCATTGCGACCGGTGCCTTCCGCACTTCCCCCATTGAGAGCCTGTTGGTCGATGCTGGGGAGATGTTACTCGCTCTGCGCCGCGTGCAGTGCATCACTCGCCTGAACGCGCGAGCCCGGCGCCTCCCTCAGTCGCCAACAGCTCTCACTGCATCCGCAGCTGATCTCGATCGTGCCTATGCCGCCGAGAGACGCCAGACATACCCTAAGCCCTTTGGGTTTAGGGCCAGGAAACTCCTTCGAGAGGTAGATATAGCTCTCGGGCCGGTGGCGCCCCTGGTTCTGCCCAGGACGCCAGCCTGGAGGGTACCACATTTGGCTATTTGTCGCCACGCCTCTGCTCCCAAAGCTTGTACTGCGCCGGGAGTATTGCGTTCGACTTTTTTGGAGCACACATCGTGTCACGCTGGTACCGTGCCAGTGTATACGGATGGCTCCAAGTCCCAAGAGGGGGTCGGCTTTCACGCCGTATCCCCTCTGTTTGAAGTCAGCGGGGCTCTACCAGGCGCTGCGTCTGTCTTCACGGCCGAGCTGGTGGCCATACACCACTCGGTACGGGCAATTACGCGACGTGCCCGGTTCGGAGACCGGATGGTGATCTATAACGACTCACTGAGTGCTCTCGGGGCATTGGAATCTCCGCATCCCCTGGTTCGCGAAATCCGTGACACCACGGTTTTGGCGAGCCGGGCAGATGTCGAGATTATCTTCTGCTGGGTTCCTGGACATGTAGGAATTGCGGGGAATGAGCGCGCCGATGAGGGCGCTAAAGAGTCCGCGAGGGCTCTGCGACCGGACCAGCGTTTCGCTCTTCCTCACACTGACTACATGGCAGGAATACGGGCAGCTCTTCGGACTGCTTGGCAAAGAAGATGGGAGACGGTCGAAGGGAACTTAAAGTTGCGTGCCATTGCGCCGCGACTGTTCCCATGGACCTATCCCCCAATGCCGCGGCGGCTTCAGGCTGCTTTCTGTCGTCTCCGAATCGGGCACACTCGTGTGACGCATCGCTATTTGATGGAGCGCTCGCCTGCGCCCTATTGCAACGACTGCGTCGTCCCCCAGAGTGTTCGGCATATTCTTGTCGAATGTCCCACTCTGGGTGATCTTCGCGCACGACACCTGTCCCGGTACCGGGATGGGCGGGGTCGCTACCGCCTGTCCCTTGTACTCGGGACGAGTTCGTGTACTTTGACTGGTGGACTTATTGACTTTTGGGGGGAGGCTGGCCTTCTCCCTTTCATTTAACCCGGTTTAATTGTTGTTGTTTTTGTTATTGCTTTGTTATTGTTATTTCTTTTTATTCTTTCCTGTTTAATTTTTTAAAGTAGCCTAGAACTGGGCTGTTTGTTTACGGCGACTTATGCCTAAGTCGCCAGATAGCCCCTTAATTAAAAAAAAAAAAAAAATCTTCTTGGCGGGCATACGTGTCTTCACTTAACGGGAACACCCCTTTAGCTGAGGTGTGGAAGCGAGTCAAAAGGATTCGGTGCAAGTTCTCGCAGGACCCCCTCCCGTTCTCCAGGAGAATGGGACCGCAATCTCGGACCCCGCGTCCGTGGTGGAATCCTTAGCGACCACTTTTTTCGCATTCTCTAGCCGGGATGCTGCTCCGCCAGCCTTCAATGCACGTCGTGATGTCGCGGAAGGCCGCCGGCTGGACTTTACCTCCAGAGGCGGAGAACCCTTCAACGACAAGTTTACTGTGAGTGAGTTGCGTTCCGCTCTCGCTTCGTGTGCGGACACCACCCATGGTCCGGACGATGTCCCGTACGCCATGCTTCGACACCTGGGTGAGCGAGGCATGGCCTTTCTGTTAGATTTGTTCAACAGGATCTGGGTGGAAGGTCTTCTCCCAAACTCCTGGCGAATCGCGACTGTGCTCGCCTTTCGCAAACCGGAGAGAGATCACTCTACTCCGACCAGTTTCCGCCCAATTTCTCTAACCTTTTGCGTGTGCAAGTTGATGGAGAAATTGGTAAATGTTAGATTAGTTTTTTTCCTGGACAGCGGAGGCAACCGTGTCTTCTGCACATTGCGGCTTTTGCAAGTTCCACTCCACGTCGGATGCTCTGCTCCGACTGGAAAATGCCGTCTGCGAGGCTTTCCTTCGTAGACAGCACTACGCCACGGTCTTTTTCGATCTGGAGAAGGCCTATGATACCGCATGGCGATACGGTATCATGGAGACTCTCCACACGATGGGGGTTAGGGGACGCCCCCCAATGTTTATATCTGAATTTTTGTGAGATCGTCGATTCCGTGCACAGGTGGGGGGAGCCCTCTCTAGCCCAAAGGATTAGGAAGAGGGTGTCCCGCAGGGAAGTGTCCTCAATGTCACACTCTTTTCCCTGAGCATCAACAGCATCACCTCGGTGCTGCCGGAAGATGTTCTCGCTACGCTCTACGTGGACGACCTTTTGATCTCTTTTGGCGCGGCCCAGATGCCAACTCTGGAGCGTCGATTCCAACAGACATTGAACCGCGTCTCTCGCTATGCCGAAGCGCACAGGTTTCGGTTTTCTTTGGCCAAGACTAAGGTGGTGCACTTTTGCCGCCATCCACGGCTTCACCCTGACCCAGATTTGTTTCTTAATGGGGTGCGCTTGGATGTGGTTGAGTCGCACCGTTTCCTTGGTCTTGTATTCGACCGACGCCTCACCTGGGAGGCTCATATTCGCAGCCTTAGGGTCTCTTGTACCCGCGCCATGGACATCTCCGTTCCGTGACGTTCAGCGCTTGGGGCGCTGATAGGGCTACTGCCCTACTTTTTTATCGATCCTTTGTTCGTTCGAAGCTCGACTACGGATGCGAGTTTTATGCATCCGCAGCCGATCGTTTATTGGGGAAGGTGGATTCGATCCACCACAACGGCCTTCGCCTTGCGACCGGTACCTTCCGCACTTCCCCCATTGAGAGCCTGTTGGTCGATGCTGGGGAGATGTTACTCGCTCTGCGCCGCGTGCAGTGCATCACTCGCCTTTACTCGCGATTCCGGTGCCTCCCTCAGTCGCCAACAGCTCTCACTGCATCCGCAGCTGATCTCGTTGGTGCCTTTCGCCGAGAGACGCCAGTCATACCCTAAGCCCTTTGGGTTTAGGGCCAGGAAACTCCTTCGAGAGGTAGATATAGCTCTCGGGCCGGTGGCGCCCCTGGTTCTGCCCAGGACGCCACCCTGGAGGGTACCACATTTGGCTATTTGTCGCCACGCCTCTGCTCCCAAAGCTTGTACTGCGCCGGGAATATTGCGTTCGACCTTTTTGGAGCACACATCGTGTCACGCTGGAACCGTGCGAGTATATACGGATGGCTCCAAGTCCCAAGAGGAAGGCGGCTTCCATGCTGTATCCCCTCTGTTTCAAGTCAGCGGGGTTCTACCAGGCGCCGAGTCTGTCTTCACGGCTGAGCTGGTGGCAATACACCACTCGGTACAGGAGATTACGCGACGTGCCCGGTTCGGAGACCGGATTGTGATCTATAGCGACTCACAAAGCGCCCTCAGTGCTCTCGGAGCATTGGAATCTCCGCATCCCCTGGTTCGCGAAATCCGTGACGCTACGATTTTGGCGAGCTGGGCAGATGTAGAGATTATCTTCTGCTGAGTTCCTGGACATGTAGGAATTGCGGGGAATGAGGGCGCCAAAGAGTCCGCGAGGACTCTGCGACCGGACCAGCGTTTCGCTTTTCCTCACACCGACTACATGGCAGGAATTTGGGCAGCTCCTCGTACTGCTTGGTAAAGAAGATGGGAGACGGTCGAAGGGACCTTAAAGTTGCGTGCCATTGCGCGGCGACTATTCCCATGGACCTATCTCCCAATGCCACGGCAGTTTCAGGTTGCTTTCTGTCGTCCCTGAATCGAACGACTTCGTCGTCCCCCAGAATGTTTGGCACATTCTTGTCGAATGTCCCAGTCTGGGTGATCTTCGCGCACGTTACCTATGCCGGTACCGGGATGGGCGGGGTTGCAACCGCCTGTCCCTTATACCGTGGACGAGTGCGTGCACCATGACTGGTGGACTTGTTGACTTTTGGGGGGAGGCCGGCCTTTCCCCTTGTATTTCACTTCTTTTTTTTGTTACTGTTGTTTTTGTTTTTTTTTGTAGGTCGCAGGCTCCGGTGCCGGGGGGAGGGGGACCTCCCCCCGACGCCGGAGCTTGCTCCCTGATTGTTATCCGGTTTTTATTGTTGTTTCTCCTAAAGTTTTTTTTTAAAGTAGCTTAGAACTGGGCTGTTTGTTTGCGGCGACTTATGCCCAAGTGGGCAGTGGCCAGAGAGCCCCTTGAAAAAAAAAGTCTCCGAATTGGGGACTCTCGCGGCACGCACCATCATTTGATAGAGCGCTCGCCAGCACCCTACCGTGAAGACTGTGTTGTCCCTCAGACTGTTCGGCCCATTCTTGTTGAATGTCCTAGTCTGGGCGATCTTCGTGCACGTTTCCTGACCGGTACCGGAATGGACGGGGTCGCTACCGCCTGTCCCTTGTACTCGGGACGAGTGCGTGCACATTGACTGGTGGATTTGTAGACTTTTGTTTTGTTATTGTTATTTTCTTTGTAGGTCGCACGCTCCTGCCCTGGGAGAAGGGGCCCTCCCTCTCACGCCGGAGCTTGTTTCCCAATTGTTTTCTTATTCTTTTTTTAAAGTAGCCTAGAGCCAGGCTGTGTGATTGTGGCGACTTATGCCCAAGTGGGCAGTCGCCCGATAGCCTCCTAAAAAAAAATATCTTTACAGCTTTATATCCATAGTTGATATTAGCAACATACATCTGACGATATTTGGTGAAGGGAAGAATACGAGACTAAAATGAAGGATGTTGTAATTTGGCATGGCTGTACACATCGTACAGCGTTATCGCCACACTTCCAGTGATATCCTCAAGTATCAGACTAGTAAGATTGCGAACTATGGTGATGTTTAGAGTGAGAAGTAGTATAAAGATTAATATGCGGTGCCTCACAATTTTCCTGGATGCCGTCGTTGGGAGAACGAATTGCGCCTGCGGTGATGCCTATGTTCGTTGTGCTGGTGCATACACCTGCCCCCTTGTTACAACAGAAAGAGCCTCACCACTCTGTACAAACGCTTCTTCCATATCGCCAACATGGCACCCAACCACATCCAAATCTCACATGAACGAACTCAAGACAATCTCTGGATGTTAATCAAGCACTCCTACCCCACACATACATGCTGAAACAAAAATGCACTTAGACATGATTGGAACTCAACGCTTCAGCAGATCACTGAGCCCTCTCCCACTCTAACCACCACCTGACAGCAAAGCCTTCATTAGCCATACGCAGGAAAGAAGCCCTAACACAATACTTCCAACACCTCTACAATAACCCTCCCACCCCACCAAACCTTAACTTAACAAACACATAAACACTACCTTCACCCAAAGATACTTGAACACACTACCACCAATTAACACCCTAAATTAGTCTATTCCCTTAAAAAAAAACCAATAAAAAATGATTACATAAAACAGATCAATTGTATCTCAACGCAGGTCAGGCTACTCCACTATAGTCCAACAATAAAAATATAGAACAAACCCTGCCCCGACACCAACATGCACCAGTCATCAAACACCTCTTAGATTGCCCAAACCTCACACAAGCTCTCGCTACACACGTTCATCTCTTCTCTTAGGGATCTGCGAAGCCGTCCAGTGACCGTGGTGGCATTCCTAAGGGTCACCCGCCTCGCACAAGATAGGTAAGCTGTTTTTGCCTCTTCTGCAGGATCAAGTTACGACAATCCATGAGCCTCCACCTGGATGCATCCTTGGCGGGTTTTTTTTTTTAAAAATGTCCGTTAGGACGGACCTGCAAACAAATATTTTAATTAAAATTTCGGGTAGGAGTTGCAATATGTGAAGAGCCACTTTAACTATTTCATCCATGTTACGTGGTCTCACAATCGTCAGCAAAGGCCGAATATGTAGACTATTAGAATTTGCACCATCAACCCGTGCTAATTCTCTCAAATGGTCTCCTGAATGACAGCTCTAAACGGGGGTGGGGAACCTATGGCACGTTAAACTCTAGCGCACCTTTTTATAAAAAAATCGAACTTATAAAGAAGTTTTAGATTTAACCTTAATAAAATACAATTTTTGATGACCAATACTAAATAAAATGTTAGAAAAAAAAGAGCATACAGTTAGTTATTAAAAGTAATGATCAAAAGGAAACCTGCTATTCAAAGCAATCGAATTACAAGAAAATATTGATGCTATTTGGCGTATTTATTGTTTTAAAAATTTACTAAACTGTATCGACAGTAATTCTTTTACAAAGAAAGAGGAATAACTCAGAGGACAAGGGATTCCTCTCCGTAGATGGATGTGTCTACTGCCATTTCGGCAAGTAAACGGGGCAAGACCGGCATGTCCGCCCCCGAGGCACCCTTAGGCGGGAGGCCCGGACAATAATATAATTCGAAAGTGTGCTGAGTGGAGCCTAGATTATGCCCCCACCCCACCCCCCGAGCATTCAGAGATTACCTGGCGTTATTGAGCCAGCTCTCTTCAGCGCTTTCTGGTTATTCGCTCCACTGATGGCAGCATGATCCATCAAAAGAGATCATTAGCTAGCTTGATTAGTAGAAAGCACAAGGTGACTAGTGTCTCAGACGGGAGCCTTATGGCAAATGAGTTGGATCCCTCCGAGTGGCCATGAATAATACCCTTCGGACACTTAATGGCACGTCAGTGACTAGGACACCGCTCTGCCATGAACTTGGTGAAAGGGGTGGTTTTATGCGGGAGGGAACTATTTTTATATATTGCAGAGAAGACCTCACCTTAGAGCTGGGCGAACATGGAGCGATCAAAGTCGAACGCATGATAAGAAAAAGGGAGGGGATTTGAGACCTAGCCCTACTCTTAGTCACATTCGACCGTGACAGACTTTCTGAGTCGGTGCGTGCCAGTTGGTATCGCTACCGCGTGAAGGCATTCGTGCCACTGCCGCGTAGGTGCTACTACTTCCACCGCATCGGCCACATGAATCGCTAATGTAGACGGACCAAGTATGGCTTACCTGAATTTTGTGTAAGTTGCTCCAAGGACACACACGATAAGTCTCAATTGTGCATGACCGTGTGCGAATTGCTGAAAACCGCATCCCGCTTCGAAGTAATGCGGTACGTATCCTCTAAAGGAAATTCTGACCGTTCATGTTACGAATCTTCTCTCATTTCGCGAGGTTAAGGAATTGGTCCTGGCGCTGCCCGTGACGTGCTATTCCTCATTTTTTTTAAAAAAGGTACACTGCTCCCAGCCCCTTCAGGCTTACGAGTATGGTCGTTTCTGCATCCACTTGAAACTCTTCTGCGGGTTCTACTCGCTCCTGTCGCTCCCTTGATAAAGCTGGAGGGACAAATGATTCTCACTCAGCCTCGGCTAAAACTAGGGATCCCCCCCCTGCCCCAGCCTGACCATTTGCCGTAAGACGAAACGGCCCCAAGCTTCCACCAGGTCGATAGACTCCAGGAGGCAACACCCCTGAAGGTGGTTGCTAGTCCTTCCCGGGAGCCTAAAGCTTTCCCCCGAAAGGAGGACAGCACTAAAGGAGCTTCGGCTCCTGCGCCAACACACAAGGCTGAGCTGGATAAATCGGAGACGGTTAATCTGGAGTGATCGGATTATGTAATACGAAGGCTACCGGCACCAAAGAGCAGGATTCAATAAGCCCAGCGAAAACCTCCACAAAATGGACACACGGTTGTCTTATTACATCCCAGCATACTCCACACATATAAAATAATGTTTGAAATTGGAATAAGGAAATTAGTGTACAGATTAATTTTCATATATGAATTCAAATACAAAAAATAAGGAATGTAAAGATATTTGTTAATGGATATATATAGAAGGCAAGCGACCATTGGAAGTGCGCGCGGGATACAATGTACGAACGTGCAAAATGTCTGAAACCTGTGTTAATAAGACAACGCGTAAACAAACATTTCGCGTCTGAGAATAGATTTATCGAAAGACGGAAGTCTACGAAGCCCCTGGGTAAATATACACGTTAGACCAAAAGGAATTGCATCACAAAGTTGCGACAAGGGTATCCTGTTATATTGATAAAACTTGGGGTATGCAAGTAATCCGACTTACACAGCTTTCGGTAGCTCCACATTTGAGGTGGAGAACAATGATTATAGGTCACGCCCTCTAGAAAATAAGTATATATATATAGATATATAGTCGGATCAGCTTAGTTAGGATAATAATTGTATTATTAAGGTTATTAGATTACTGTTATTAAGAAGATTACCTCGTTCACGTTCCCCATTTTAAAGTCACGCAAGTCTTGTTCCAGAATTAAATACTTCGCGTTGAATAGATATAGACTGCTAGTCGCCCGGAAAATAACTTTATACGTACCGATTGCCTCGTAAATAGGCCAATATTGGGTTAAAGTATATTTTTGGAACGTCCTTTACCTCGATTACCTTGAAACCTTCGGTAAGTCCAGCCAAAGAAGAACACAGTAAAGAAATCATCTTTGGAGCCAAATACTAAATTCAGCTTCCTCTAAACCGGTACCTAGTTATCCCACTATAAATTGGTAATTCTCTTCAACCCCCTATAAATTGGTGACCCTTCCTTTCTACCAGACAGTGAAGGTATAGAAGTAATGGACGGAACAAGCCATCGTCATGCAGGACAAGGTGAAGAGGACTTCGTGAATGCTGACAACATCCCCCGTAAGGGGCGCGGCGATTTGCCATCCTGGCCGCCGTGCTGACGGGATCCAGCGCTCCGTCCGGCCCCAGCTTAGCCTCTCTTCCTTCCTTCAGATAGCCCGATTTCTCCCCTACCTTGTTGCTTTTCATACAACCTCTCCCACAACTTTCTCTGGTCAGCCTCTAATTTCAAAGGGTAGAATGCTGACCTTCTTCTCAAGCCAACCACCCCGGATCGGGGCTGAGGGGGGAGGGGACATTGTCCCCTAACCCCTGAGCTCCGGTTTGGGATGGGGTTTTTTTAACAACCTGCTTCATCCCCACCCATACCTTCCTCACATCCCTTTTCCTCTCCTCTTCACAACCTATATTTTTTACGCCGTGTCCAAGGTGGAGCCGCCATGCCGATGGACTGCCAGGCCACCAGGCGGGAGGGGTGGTCCCGAATGGCGGCGCCTGGCTCTGCCGGGCTTGTAAGCACCTCTCGCAGTGCGGGCTACTGCGAGGGGTGATGAGCTATTGCGTCCCGTGGCAAAAATAGGGTCACCATGCCCATAGATGAACAAAAAAAAAAAACCCAAACCCCTTTAACTCCCCCTTGCTCATCGACGGAGCCGCCCTTGGGCAGCTCCACCGAAAAAATGGAGGTCCCCCCCCTGTGCTTGCACAGGGGACCCTCCATATTTCTCTAACCGGAGAGGAGGCTTACTCCTCTCCTTCGCCTACGGGTGCAGGGGACTCCCCCTCACCCCCTTCTCTGGAGGTGCTTTCGGGCACCTCCCTTTTCCCAGCAGCAGTCCCATCTTTTCTTTTCAAGGGGACTGCCAAGAAAGCCAGCAGGCAGCCCTTAGCCAGCCGCTTCCCATCAAAGCGGCTCGGTAGGGCAAACCCCCTTAGGGGGGAGAGGGAAGCCAGGCCCCTTCGGTCGCTTCCCTCAAAAGACCTGCTGGCAAGAATTTTAAACCTTGCCGGGGTCAAGGCCTGTGCCTCCCCATACAAGACTGGCGACACTGCCAAGGGGACCTGCGATGTCCTGGGAGGGGATGGCCAATTGGAGGCCCCTCCTGTGATAGACATGGTCCTTGAGGAGACCCAGCCCCAGACGGTAGGGCCTTCCATGGGGGGGAATTCGGGCTCGGCGCCAAGCACCGAACCCGAATCCGCCCCTATGCAAGGTCCTCCTCAAATGGCTGAGGGCTCCGAGGCAGTAGAAGGAGGGGAGGGATCTCCTCCGACAGGTGCCCCTACGACAACCAGGACCTTCTCCATTTCGGAGAGGGACCTGGCTGAGGCTGGTCCATCTGGCCTGGGGACTTCTGCCGGCGGAGGTGAAAAGCGGGTTCATTCCCCGCCCTCCTCTCCGAAAAAGAAAAAGACCAAAAAGACTCGGGGCTCCTCTCCACCCGCGGGGGCTGCGGGGACGGATGGGTCTGCTGCCACTCTGGCAAGCGACCAAGCCAAGATCGGCACATCCGCCCCCTCTGCCCCCCCGGTTGCGGAGCCCCTGACAAAGAAGACTACTACCAAGAGTGCACAGGGCGGAGCCTCGATGACATCGGGGCCCCTCATTCAGAGGTTACCTGGCGTTTTCGAGCCCGCTGGCTTCAAACGCTTCCTCGTTATTCGCTCCACTGATGGCACCATGTTGTCCAAGGGCAACATGATCCATCAGCGGAGAGGATTAGCTAGTGCAATTGGTAGAGAGCCGAAGGTAACCCGTTTCTCGGACGGGAGCCTTCTGGCGAATGCGGCGAATCCCGCCGAGGCGGCCAGGATTAGTGCTCTTCGGACACTTCATGGCACCCCGGTGAGTGTGACGCCGCACTCTACCATGAACTTTGTGAAAGGAGTAGTTTATGCGAGGAAACTCGTTGACTACTCCATTGAAGACATCACCTAAGAGCTGGCCGACCATGGGGCGGTCAAGGTCGAACGTGTGATGAGAAAACAGGGAGGGGCCTCGAGACCCACCCCTACACTCTTCGTCACGTTCGACTGTGACAAGCTCCCTGAGTCGGTGCGTGCCGGTTGGTACCGCTACCGCGTGAAGGCATTCGTGCCACTGCCGCGGCGGTGCTATTACTGTCACCGCTTCGGCCATACGAATCGCTCATGTAGACGTGCAAAGTCGGGGTCACCCGAAGTCTGTGTAAATTGCTCTAAGGTCGCACACGATAAGTCCAAATCGTGTGTGGCCAAGTGTGTCAATTGCGGAGAGCCGCACCCTGCTTCTTCGAAGCAATGTGGTGCATATCTCCTTGAGAAAGAAATCCTGGCCGTTCAGGCCCAGGATCGACTTTCATTCCGCGAGGCAAAGGACTTGGTCCTGGCGCGCCCGGCTCTGCCTGGGACGTCATATGCCTCAATAGTTAGGAAGGCACCCTCTGCTCCCGGCCCATCCAGGCCAACGAGCACGGTTGTTTCCGCGCCCATTCGGAGCCCTTCTGCGGGCTCTACCCAACCCGGGCGCTCCCCTGGTAAAGCTGGCGGCAAAAAGGGCTCATACCCTGCCCCGGCTAAAACCAGGGCTCCCCCCTCTTCCCCCAGCGTGACCGTTTCCCGTAAGGCGAAACGGCCACGCGCCTCCACCGAGTCGTTAGACTCACAGGAGGCAACACCCCTGAAGATGGTCGCTAGGCCATCTTCCGGGGTTCCTAAAGCTGTCCCCCGAAAGGAGGACAGCAACAAAGGAGCTTCGGCTCCTTCGCCCACGTCCCGAGGTGGAGCGAGTGGCTCGGAGACGGTGGTTCCTCGAAAAGAGGGCCCCCCGCCTCCGAAGCCGCAACGCCCGCCTAAGGTTTCGAGGCGGAGGGAGGAAAAGACTCGCATGGCGAGCCCAACCTCCCCCAATAAGTCCTCGAAGGCGACAGCGCCTTCAGCGCTTTGTCCGGCCAACAGCGCCCGGGGTTCTGCCCCCGGGAAGCGTACGGCCATTCCCGTGAGGGCCTTCAATTCGAGGAGGGCCCCCGCGTCTCCTCCGAGCTAGGCCTGGAGGGCATATTCCTTCAATGGAATTGCCGTGGACTCCGGGCCAACTGGGAGGAGCTGCGGAGGCTCGTCTCGTCCCGTTCCCCGTTAGCTATTTTTTTGCAGGAGACCATGCTAGGTGCGTGCCCCCTCCCTGCCCTCCCGGGGTATAAGGGTCTTGCGACCCCACCACCTCGGGATGGCCGGGCTGGGGGATGCGCAGTTTACACCCGGCATGATGTCTCCGTTCTTCCTTTCTCTTTAGATACCTCCTTTCAGGCAGTGGCTGTGCAGCTGCACCTGGATAGGAGGTATACTATCATTTCTGCGTACATTCCACCGTCAGCTGACTTCGACGCGGGGGACTTCCGCCGCGTCGTTGCACGGTTGCCGAGGCCCTATCTCTTGCTTGGAGATCTGAACGGCAGGCATCCTCTCTGGGGAGATTACTCCATAAATCCCAGGGGACAAGTCCTTGCCGATCTGATCGAAGAGCTTGAGATGGGTGTCCTAAACGTGGATGAGTTTACGCATCACTGTCCGAGAACCGCTTCATTTTCTTGCCTTGACCTATCTTTGTGCTCTTCGGATGCACAGCCTGATTTTGATTGGGGGGTGGTCGATGACCTCCATGGTAGTGATCACTTTCCCATTCAAATATCATTTTCAGGGCAACTGCCGCCTGAGAGACCACCTCGGTGGTGCTTGGCGCGGGCGCGGTGGCCTGCATTTCAGGAAATGACTGAATTCTCTATCTCAGTCGAGGAGTTTAGGTCAGTAGATGATGCCGTTGAGTTCTTCTCCGGCAACCTCATCGCCGTGGGCCTGACTACTATTCCTAGGACGTCTGGCCGTTTTGCACGCCGACCACTCCCATGGTGGTCGGCCGAGTGTGAGACGGCCCTCAAATAGAAGCGTTATGCCTACATGCGCTATAAGCGCCGCCCGAACGATTTAACTGTCGCTGAATTTCGTCGGGCTAGGGCTAGGTTCCGGTATATTTCGAAGCACGCCCGCCGCTCTTCTTGGCGGGCATACGTGTCTTCACTTAACGGGAAGACCCCTTTAGCTGAGGTGTGGAAGCGAGTCAAAAGGATTCGGGGCAAGTTCTCGCAGGACCCCCCTCCCGTTCTCCAGGAGAATGGGACCGCAATCTCGGACCCCGCGTCCGTGGTGGAATCTTTAGCGACCGCTTTTTCCGCATTCTCTAGCCGTGATGCTGCTCCGCCAGCATTCAATGCACGTCGTGATGTCGCGGAAGGCCGCCGGCTGGACTTTACCTTCAGAGGCGGAGAACCCTTCAACGACAAGTTTACTGTGAGTGAGTTGCGCTCCGCTCTCGCTTCGTGCGCGGACACCGCCCATGGTCCGGACGATGTCCCGTACGCCATGCTTCGACACCTGGGTGAGCGAGGCATGGCCTTTCTGTTAGATATGTTCAACAGGATCTGGGTGGAAGGTCTTCTCCCAGACTCCTGGCGAATCGCTACTGTGCTCGCCTTTCGCAAGCCGGGGAGACATCACTCTACTCCGACCGGTTTCCGCCCAATCTCTCTAACCTCTTGCGTGTGCAAGTTGATGGAGAAATTGGTAAATGTTAGATTAGCCTATTTCCTGGACAGCGGAGGCCATCTGTCTTCTGCACAGTGCGGCTTCCGTAAGTTCCACTCCACGTCGGATGCTCTGCTCCGACTGGAAAATGCCGTCTGCGAGGCTTTCCTTCGTAGACAGCACTACGCCACGGTGTTTTTTGATCTGGAGAAGGCCTATGATACCGCATGGCGATACGGTATCATGGAGACTCTCCACACGATGGGGGCGAGGGGACGCCTCCCAATGTTTATATGTGAATTTTTGCGAGATCGTCGATTCCGCGTACGGGTGGGGGGAGCCCTCTCCGGCCCAAAGGAGCAGGAAGAGGGTGTCCCGCAGAGAAGTGTCCTCAGTGTCACACTCTTTGCCCTGAGCATCAACGGCATCACCTCGGTGGTGCCGGAAGATGTTCTCGCTACGCTCTACGTGGACGACCTTTCGATCTCTTTTGGCGCGGCCCAGATGCCAACTCTGGAGCGCCGACTCCAACAGGCATTGAACCGCGTCTCTCGCTATGCCGAAGCGCACAGGTTTCGGTTTTCTTTGGCCAAGACTAAGGTGGTGCACTTCTGCCGCCACCCACGGCTTCACCCCGACCCAGATTTGTTTCTTAATGGGGTGCGCCTGGATGTGGTTGAGTCGCACCGTTTCCTTGGTCTTGTATTCGACCGACGCCTCACCTGGGAGGCTCACATTCGCAGCCTTAGGGTCTCTTGTACCCGCGCCATGGACATTCTCCGTTCCGTGACGTTCAGCGCTTGGGGCGCTGATAGGGCTACCGCCTTACTTTTTTATCGATCCTTTGTTCGCTCGAAGCTCGACTACGGATGCGAGTTTTATGCATCCGCAGCCGAGCGTTTATTGCGGAAGGTGGATTCGATCCACCACACCGGCCTTCGCCTTGCGACCGGTGCCTTCCGCACTTCCCCCATTGAGAGCCTGTTGGTCGATGCTGGGGAGATGCCACTCGCTCTGCGCCGCGTGCAGTGCATCACTCGCCTGTACGCGCGAGCCCGGCGCCTCCCTCAGTCGCCAACAGCTCTCACTGCATCCGCAGCTGATCTCGATGGTGCCTATGCCGCCGAGAGACGCCAGTCATACCCTAAGCCCTTTGGGTTTAGGGCCAGGAAACTCCTTCGAGAGGTAGATATAGCTCTCGGGCCGGTGGCGCCCCTGGTTCTGCCCAGGACGCCACCCTGGAGGGTACCACATTTGGCTATTTGTCGCCACGCCTCTGCTCCCAAAGCTTGTACTGCGCCGGGAGTATTGCGTTCGACCTTTTTGGAGCACACATCGTGTCACGCTGGTACCGTGCCAGTGTATACGGATGGCTCCAAGTCCCAAGAGGGGGTCGGCTTCCACGCCGTATCCCCTCTGTTTGAAGTCAGCGGGGCTCTCCCCGGCGCTGCGTCTGTCTTCACGGCTGAGCTGGTGGCAATACACCACTCGGTACGGGAGATTACGCGACGTGCCCGGTTCGGAGACCGGATTGTGATTTATAGCGACTCACAAAGCGCCCTGAGTGCTCTCGGGGCATTGGAATCTCCGCATCCCCTGGTTCGCGAAATCCGTGACGCCACGGTTTTGGCGAGCCGGGCAGATGTCGAGATTATCTTCTGCTGGGTTCCTGGACATGTAGGAATTGCGGGGAATGAGCGCGCCGATGAGGGCGCCAAAGAGTCCGCGAGGACTCTGCGACCGGACCAGCGTTTCGCTCTTCCTCACACTGACTACATGGCAGGAATACGGGCAGCTCTTCGGACTGCTTGGCAAAGAAGATGGGAGACGGTCGAGGGGAACTTAAAGTTGCGTGCCATTGCGCCGCGACTGTTCCCATGGACCTATCCCCCAATGCCGCGGCGGCTTCAGGTTGCTTTCTGTCGTCTTCGAATCGGACACACTCGTGTGACGCATCGTTACTTGGTGGAGCGCTCGCATGTGCCCTATTGCAACGACTGCGTCGTCCCCCAGACTGTTCGGCATATTCTTGTCGAATGTCCCAGTCTGGGTGATCTTCGCGCACGATACCTGTCTCGGTACCGGGATGGGCGGGGTCGCTACCGCCTGTCCCTTGTACTCGGGACGAGTGCGTGCACCATGACTGGTGGACTTATTGACTTTTTGGGGGAGGCCGGCCTTCTCCCCTTTATTTAAGGTTCCTTTTTTTTGTTATTGTTTTGTTTTAGGTTGCACTCTCCTGCACCGGGGTGAGGGGGACCTCCCCCCGCTGCCGGAGATTGCTTCGATTGTTAAGTTTTTCCAATTTATATTGATTGTTAAGTTTTCATATTTTAACTTTAAAGTAGCCTAATTCTAGGCTGTCGTGTTTTTCGGCGACTTATGCCCAAGTGGGTAGTTGCCAGATGGGCTCTATAAAAAAAAAAAAAAAAAAAAAATGCTGACAACATCAAGCTGCCCATCTTTAAGGAAACAACACTCCCAGGGTGGTTCAAAATTGTGGAGGCCCAATTTCACATCTCCGTAATTAAAAAAAAAAGGAGACTAATTTTTCCACGTATTAGCCTCACTTCCTCCTGAGACCGTCGATCCTCTTCCGGCGGCCATTTTATCGGACCAAAATTATCCTCTTTTGAGGGCAGAAGTTATTGGTCTTTTTGAGAAGACCCACCCCGAGCTTTTTCGAGAAGCTCATCGCGTCCTCTACGTTCACAGGCCGACCATCGACCAATTTGTAAGAACTACGAAAGAGTGCCATTCAGGTAGGAGTTGGTGAAGAACTTGTAAGGCACAAATTCATTGTCTCTACCGGCTAACATCACGCCCATAATTGCCACTCAGAGAGAATTCACCCTGGCGCAATTAGATAAACTGGCCGATGAACTGATGACATTTGGTAGTGCGCAGTGCCTTAATATAAAAGTAGTGAGTCGATAGGTTGCAGTGCCGTTTCCATTTCCAACGCGTTTATGCCGTATACAAATAAAGATACCAGTGATAAGTATATAAATAATTCGGCGGGAAGTGCGCGGTCAGTGCCCAAAGGTGCGTATCCTAATGGGAATCGTCCCAGTTATGTGCAAAATAGTGATTACACTGCGCATAATATACTAGGAGGATTGCGCCCCTTCAATAAAAAAAGACCTGTAGTTTGCCGCTCACATGTATTATTTGGGAAAAACGCGAAATTCTGAAAACCCTAGTGTAGGTGGCCCAAGAGAGAAGAGAAGGTCCAGATACAACCTTCCTCCACGTCAGATTCGCCACCTCCGGCGAAGATGATGTTTCTTTAGCGAGAAGATTACTTCCAAGAAGTTGTGCATTTTCCTTTGAAGGCCCCAGATCTTTTGTCAGGTGATCTAACTGAACTTGAGTGAATGGTCTTGCGACCATATCTTGTGTCATAATCTTGATCAACTTCCATATGATCTCTTCATAGACCTCTATATGTTCAGGGGGAGAAGGTATAGGAATTCCTGGACCATGGGGCAGGGGTTGATGGCAGAAGTAACATTTGGATATGCCACACAATGTTTATTCTTCTTATTTATACCTGTGGAAAATATAATTGCATATTACATAGAGGAATTGATTTGGAGTTGCAGATAGTACATAAATGTTTAGTAAAAGATATGTTCATGCTAAGGTGAACTATGTTAGTTTTTAATTTTTTGCTAAGTCTATGCATAATAATGACATTTTCAGGAGCCAGTATAATACAGAAAGCTCATCTTTAAGATTTGTCATGCAAAAATTGCATTCCGTAGTGTGGTCCTTGCCCTCTCTCCACACCATGGGAACACCAAAAAAGAGAGACTTCTGTTTGCCCTGACTCCAGCGTCATAAACTTATGTAGCATCCATTGCAGCAGATATGTGGTGCAAAACTTTTATCTTGATCTCTTGGCCTTACTCCAAAATATGCATGATACAAAGATTTAATTACAGGAAAGATTGTACATTGCTGCTCGAAAAAAGTCACTTTGCCGCAAACATAGCAAAATCTGTCCGAGCTATTCTTATATTTTCTGTTCATTTTTAACTTAACCACTATTATTATTATTATTATTATTATTATTATTATTATTATTATTATTATTATTATTATTATTATGCTAAGCAATTTCTAACCTATGAAAATACAAACTTATTAACATGATTACTTAAAATGTACACAAAATTTACTGCGAATACAGTTGTGCAAAAACTAGTGAACTTTTGATGTAATATAGGACATGTATAAACTATAAAATTATTATCATCCCCTCCTCGTAAGGGGCGCGGCGATTTGCCATCCTGGCCGCCGTGCTGACGGGATTCAGTGCTCCATCCGGCCCCAGCTTAGCCTCTCTTCCTTACCTCAGATAGCCTGTATTTCTCCCCTACCTCGTCGCTTTTCATACAACCTCTCCCACAACTTTCTCTGGTCAGCCTCTAATTTCACAGGATAGATGCTGACCTTCTTCTTAGGCCAACCGTCCCGGATCGGGGCTAAGGATGGGAGGGGACAATGTTCCCTAACCCCTGAGCTCCGGTTCGGGATGGTTTTTTTTAACAACCTGCTTCATCCCCACCCATACCTTCCTCACATCCCTTTTCCTCTCCTCTTCACATTCTATCAATTTTACGCCGTGTCTAAGGTGGAGCCACCATGCCAATGGACTGCCAGGCCACCAGGCAGGAAGGGTGGTTCCAAATGGCGGCGACTGGCTCTGCCGGGCCTGCAAGCACCTTTTGCAGTGCGGGCTACTGCGAGAGGTGATGAGCGATTGCATCCCGTGAAATATAAAGGGTCACCATGCCCAATGATGATAAAAAACACAATCTCCCCCTAATTCCCCCTTGCTCATCGACGGAGCCGCCCTCGTGCAGCTCCACCAAAAAAAATGGAGGTCTTCCCCCTGTGCTTGCGCAAGGGACCCTCCCTATTTCTTTAACAGGAGAGAAGGCTTACTCCTCTCCTACGGGTGAAGGGGACTCCCCTTCACCCCCTTCTCTGGAGGTGATTCCAGGCACCTCCCTATTTCCAGCGGCAGTCCCTCCTTTTCTTTCTAAGGGGACTGCCAAGAAAACCAGCAGGCAGCCCATGTCCGACCGCCCCTCGTGTAAGCGGCTCGGTAGGGCAAACCCTCTTAGAGGGGAGCCAGGCCCCTTCGGTCGCTTACCTCAAAAGACCTGCTGGCAAGAATACTAAACCTTTCCGGGGCCAAGGCCTGGGCCTCCCCACAAAAGACTCGTGACGCTGCCAAGGGGACCTGCGATGTCCTCAGAGGGGATGGCCAACTGGAGGCCACTCCTGTGATAGACATGGTCCTCGAGGAAACCCAGCCTCAGACGGTAGGGCCTTTCGTGAGGGGGGAATCCGGGCTCGGCAACAAGCACCAAACCCAAATCCGCCCTTATGCAAGGTCCTCCTCAAACGGCTAGGGATTCTCAGGCAGTACAAGGAGGGGAGGGATCTCCTCCGGATGATGAGCCTGCAACCACCAGGACCTTCTCCATTTCGGAAAAGGACCTGGCTGAAGCCGGTCCATCTGGCATAGGGGCTTCTACCGGCGGAGGTGAGAAGTGGGTTCATTCCCCGCACTCCTCTCCAAAAAAGAAAAGAACGAAAAAGACCAAAAAGACTAAGAAGACTCGGGGCTCCTCTCTATCGCGGGGGCTGTGGGAACGGATGTGTCTGCTGCCACTTTGGCAAGCGACCAAGCCAAGACCAGCATATCCGGCTCCTTTGCCTCCCCGGTTGCGGAGCCCCTGACTAAGACCAAAAGTGCAAAGGGCGGAGCCTCGATGACATCGGGGTTCCTCATTCAGAGGTTACCTAGCGTTTTCAAGCCTGAGGCTTCAAGCGCTTCCTCGTTATTCGCTCCACTGATGGCACCATATTGGCCAAGGGCAACATGATCCATCAGAGGAGAGGATTAGCTAGTGCAATTGGTAGAGAGCCGAAGGTGAACCGTTTCTCGGACGGGGGCCTTCTGGCGAATGCGGCGAATCCCGCCGAGGCGGCCAAGATAAGTGCTCTTCGGACACTTCATGGCACCCCGGTGAGTGTGACGCCGCACTCTACCATGAACTTTGTGAAAGGAGTAGTTTATGCGAGGGAACTCGTTGACTACTCCATTGAGGATATCACCCTAGAGCTGGCCGACCATGGGGCGGTCAAGGTCAAACGTTTGATGAGAAAACAGGGAGGGGCCTCGAGACCAACCCCTACACTCTTTGTCAAGTTCGACTGTGACAAGCTCCCTGAGTCGGTGCGTGCCGGTTGGTACCGCTACCGCGTGAAGGCATTCGTGCCACTTCCGCGGCGGTGCTATTACTGTCACCGCTTCGGACATACGATAGGCTCATGTAGACGTGAAAAGTCGGGGTCACCCCAGGTATGTGTAAATTGTTCCAAGGTCGCACACATTAAGACCAAATCGTGTGTGGCTAAGTGTGTCAATTGCGGAGAGCCGCACCCCACTTCTTTGAAGCAATGTGGTGCATATCCCCTTGAGAAAGAAATCCTGGCCGTTCAGGCCCAGGATCGACTCTCATTTCGCGAGGCAAAGGACTTGGTCCTGGCGCGCCCGGCTCTGCCTGTGAAGTCATATGCCTCAATAGTTATAAAGGCACCCTCTGCTCCTGCCGATCCATGCCAACAAGCAGGGTTGTTTCCGCGCCCATTTGGAGCCCTTCTGCGGGCTTTACCTAAACTGGGAGCAAGATGAGCTCTTAAAAAAAATAAAATCAAATAAAAAAAAATACCCAACCTGGGCGCTCCCCTGGTAAAGCTGGCGGCAAAAAGGGTTCATACCTCGCCCTAGCTAAAACCTAGGGCTTTCCCCTCTTGCCCCAGCGTGGCCGTTTCCCGTAAGGCGAAACGGCCACGCGCCTTCACCAAGTCATTAGACTCACAGGAGGTAACACCCCTGAAGATGGTCGTTAGGCCATCTTCGGGGGTCCCTAAAGCTGTCCCCTGAAAGGAGGAGAGCAACAAAGGAGCCTCGGCTCCTTCGCCCACACCAGAAGGTGGAGCGAGCTTCTCGGAGACGGTGGTTCCTCGAAAAGATGGCCCCCCGCCTCCGAAGCCACAACGCCCGCCTAAGGTTTCGAGGCGGAGGGAGGAAAAGACTCGCATGGCGAGCCCAATCTCGCCCAATAAGTCCTCGAAGGCGACAGCGCCTTCAGCGCTTTGTCCGGCCAACAACCCCCGGGGTTCTGCCCCCTGGAAGCGTAGGGCCATTCCCGTGAGGTTCTTCAGTTCTATCAGGACCCCGCGTCTCCTCCGAGCGAGGCCTGTAGGGCATATTCCTTCAATGGAATTGCCGTGGACTCCGGTCCAATTGGGAGGAGCTGCGGAGGCTCTTCTCTTCCCGTTCCCCGTTAGCTATCTTTTTGCAGGAGACCATGCTAGGCGCGTGCCCCCTGCCTGCCCTCCCGCGGTATAAGGGTCTTGCGACCCCACCACCGCGGGATGGCCGAGCTGGGGGATGCGCGGTTTACACCTTGCATGATGTCTCCGTTCTTCATTTCTCTTTAGATACCTCCTTTCAGGCAGTGGCTGTGAAGCTGCACCTGGATAGGAGGTATACTATAATTTCTGCGACATTCCACCGTCAGCTGACTTCGACGTGGGGGACTTCCGCCGCGTCGTGGCACGGTTGCCGAGGTCCTATCACTTGCTTGGATATCTCAACGGCAGGCATCCTCTCTGGGGAGATTACTCCATAAATCCCAGGGGACAAGTCCTTGCCGATCTGATCGAAGAGCTTGAGATGGGTGTCCTAAACGTGGATGAGTTTACGCATCACTGTCCGAGAACCGCTTCATTTTCTTGCATTGACCTATCTTTGTGCTCTTCGGATACACAGCCTGATTTTGATTGGGGTGTGGTCGATGACCTCCATGGTAGTAATCACTTTCCCATTCAAATATCATTTTCAGGGAAACTGCCGCCTGAGAGACCACCTCGGTGGTGCTTGGCGTGGGCCCGGTGGCCTGCATTTCAGGAAATGACTGAATTCTCTATCTCAGTCGAGGAGTTTAGGTCGGTAGATGAGGCCGTTGAGTTCTTCTCCGGCAACCTCATCGCCGTGGGCCTGACTACTATTCCTAGGACGTCTGGCCGTTTTGCACGCCGACGACTCCCATGGTGGTCGGCCGAGTGTGAGACGGCCCTCAAACAGAAGCGTTATGCCTACATGCGCTATAAGCGCCGCCCGAACGATTTCACTGTCGCTGAATTTCGTCGGGCTAGGGCTAGGTTCCGGTATATTTCGAAGCACGCCCGCCGCTCTTCTTGGCGGGCATACGTGTCTTCACTTAACGGGAAGACCCCTTTAGCTGAGGTGTGGAAGCGAGTCAAAAGGATTCGGGGCAAGTTCTCGCAGGACCCCCCTCCCGTTCTCCAGGAGAATGGGACCGCAATCTCGGACCCCGCGTCCGTGGCGGAATCCTTAGCGACCGCTTTCTCCGCATTCTCTAGCCGTGATGCTGCTCCGCCAGCATTCAATGCACGTCGTGATGTCGCCGAAGGCCGCCGGCTGGACTTTACCTCCAGAGGCGGAGAACCCCTCAACGACAAGTTTACTGTGAGTGAGTTGCGTTCCGCTCTCGCTTCGTGCGCGGACACCGCACATGGTCCGGACGATGTCCCGTACGCCATGCTTCGACACCTGGGTGAGCGAGGCATGGCCTTTCTGTTAGATATGTTCAACAGGATCTGGGTGGAAGGTCTTCTCCCAGACTCCTGGCGAATCGCTACTGTGCTCGCCTTTCGCAAGCCGGGGAGAGATCACTCTACTCCGACCGGTTTCCGCCCAATCTCTCTAACCTCTTGCGTGTGCAAGTTGATGGAGAAATTGGTAAATGTTAGATTAGCCTATTTCCTGGACAGCGGAGGCCATCTGTCTTCTGCACAGTGCGGCTTCCGTAAGTTTCACTCCACGTCGGATGCTCTGCTCCGACTGGAAAATGCCGTCTGCGAGGCTTTCCTTCGTAGACAGCACTACGCCACGGTGTTTTTTGATCTGGAGAAGGCCTATGATACCGCATGGCGATACGGTATCATGGAGACTCTCCACACGATGGGGGCGAGGGGACGCCTCCCAATGTTTATATCTGAATTTTTGCGAGATCGTCGATTCCGCGTACGGGTGGGGGGAGCCCTCTCTGCCCCAAAGGAGCAGGAAGAGGGTGTCCCGCAGGGAAGTGTCCTCAGTGTCACACTCTTTGCCCTGAGCATCAACGGCATCACCTCGGTGCTGCCGGAAGATGTTCTCGCTACGCTCTACGTGGACGACCTTTCGATCTCTTTTGGCGCGGCCCAGATGCCAACTCTGGAGCGTCGACTCCAACAGGCATTGAACCGCGTCTCTCGCTATGCCGAAGCGCACAGGTTTCGCTTTTCTTTGGTCAAGACTAAGGTGGTGCACTTCTGCCGCCATCCACGGCTTCACCCCGACCCAGATTTGTTTCTTAATGGGGTGCGCCTGGATGTGGTTGAGTCGCACCGTTTCCTTGGTCTTGTATTCGACCGACGCCTCACCTGGGAGGCTCATATTCGCAGCCTTAGGGTCTCTTGTACCCGCGCCATGGACATTCTCCGTTCCGTGACGTTCAGCGCTTGGGGCGCTGATAGGGCTACCGCCTTACTTTTTTATCGATCCTTTGTTCGCTCGAAGCTCGACTACGGATGCGAGTTTTATGCATCCGCAGCCGAGCGTTTATTGCGGAAGGTGGATTTAATCCACCACACCGGCCTTCGCCTTGCGACCGGTGCCTTCCGCACTTCCCCCATTGAGAGCCTGTTGGTCGATGCTGGGGAGATGCCACTCGCTCTGCGCCGCGTGCAGTGCATCACTCGCCTGTACGCGCGAGCCCGGCGCCTCCCTCAGTCTTTAACAGCTCTCACTGCATCCGCAGCTGATCTCGATGGTGCCTATGCCGCCGAGAGACGCCAGTCATACCCTAAGCCCTTTGGGTTTAGGGCCAGGAAACTCCTTCGAGAGGTAAATATAGCTCTCGGGCCGGTGGCGTCCCTGGTTCTGCCCAGGACGCCACCCTGGAGGGTACCACATTTGGCTATTTGTCGCCACGCCTCTGCTCCCAAAGCTTGTACTGCCCCGGGAGTATTGCGTTCGACCTTTTTGGAGCACACATCGTGTCACGCTGGTACCGTGCCAGTGTATACGGATGGCTCCAAGTCCCAAGAGGGGGTCGGCTTCCACGCCGTATCCCCTCTGTTTGAAGTCAGCGGGGCTCTACCAGTCGCTGCGTCTGTCTTCACGGCCGAGCTGGTGGCAATACACCACTCGGTACGGGAGATTACGCGACGTGCCCGGTTCGGAGACCGGATTGTGATCTATAGCGACTCACAAAGCGCCCTGAGTGCTCTCGGGGCATTGGAATCTCCGCATCCCCTGGTTCGCGATATCCGTGACGCCACGGTTTTGGCGAGCCGGGCAGATGTCGAGATTATCTTCTGCTGGGTTCCTGGACATGTAGGAATTGCGGGGAATGAGCGCGCCGATGAGGGCGCCAAAGAGTCCGCGAGGACTCTGCGACCGGACCAGCGTTTCGCTCTTCCTCACACCGACTACATGGCAGGAATACGGGCAGCTATTCGGACTGCTTGGCAAAGAAGATGGGAGACGGTCGAAGGGAACTTAAAGTTGCGTGCCATTGCGCCGCGACTGTTCCCATGGACCTATCCCCCAATGCCGCGGCGGCTTCAGGCTGCTTTCTGTCGTCTCCGAATCGGACACACTCGTGTGACGCATCGCTATCTGATGGAGCGCTCGCCTGCGCCCTATTGCAACGACTGCGTCGTCCCCCAGACTGTTCGGCACATTCTTGTCGAATGTCCCAGTCTGGGTGATCTTCGCGCACGACACCTGTCCTGGTACCGGGATGGGCGGGGTCGCTACCGCCTGTCCCTTGTGCTCGGGACGAGTGCGTGTACTTTGACTGGTGGACTTATTGACTTTTGGGGGGAGGCCGGCCTTCTCCCTTTTATTTAACCCGAGTTAATTGTTGTTGTTGTTCTTGTAATTGTTTTTGTTATTGCTTTGTTATTGTTATTGTTATTTCTTTTTATTGTTTTCTGTTTAATTTTTTAAAGTAGCCTAGAACTAGGCTGTTTTTTACGGCGACTTATGCCTAAGTCGGCAGTCGCCAGATAGCCCCTTTAAAAAAAAAAAAATAAAAAATAAAATTGTATCACGAAGTTGCGACAAGGGTATTCTGTTATATAGATAAAACTTGGGGTATGCAAATACTTCGACTTACACAGCTTGGGTGGAGAACAATTATTCTAGGGCACACCCTCGAGAAAATAAGCATATATGTATATATATATATATATATATATATATATATTTATATTTATATAGTCGGAGCAGCTCAGTTAGGATGATAATTGTATTAAGATTATTAGGTTACTGTCGTTAAGAAAATTATCTCGTTCACGTTCTCCCTTTTAAGTTCACCAACTAGAACTATTAAATTCTAGAGTGACAAAACTTGGTGAACTTAAAAGGGAGAACGTGAACGAGATAATTTTCTTAACGACAGTAACCTAATAATCTTAATACAATTACCATCCTAACTGAGCTGCTCCGACTATATATATATATATATATATATATATATATATATATATATATATATATATATATATATATATATATGCTTATTTTCTCGAGGGTGTGCCCTAGAATAATTGTTCTCCACCCAAGCTGTGTAAGTCGAAGTACTTGCATAGCCCAAGTTTTATTAATATAACAGGATACTCTTGTCGCAACTTTGTGATGCGATTCCTTTTGGTCAACGTGTATATTTACCCAGGGGCTTCGTAGACCACCGTCTTTCGATAAATCTATTCTGAGACGAGAAATACTTGTTTACGCGTTGTCTTTTTGACAGGCATTTCTGACCTATAGATCATCTAAAGGAGGGATCCCCGCCCTCCTAGGGTTTGAGGAACAGACTTGTATGGCAAACCCAACCTCTCTCGATAATTCCTCGAAGGCAAAAGCTCCCGGAGTTCTGCCTCCGAGAAGCGTGCAGTCATCCCCGTGAGTGTCTTATCTTCGAAGAGATCCCCTGCAATTCCTCTGGTCTAGTCCTGGTAGAGAATATTCCTTCAATGGAATTGCCGCGGACTCCGGGCCAACTGGGAGGATATGATGAGACTTGTCTCCTCCCATTTTCCGTTAACAATCTTTTTCAGCAGACCAAGCTGGGAGCGTGCCCCATGCTCCCCACCCTCCCTGGG
The DNA here is from genome assembly GCA_963969495.1 of Ceratothoa steindachneri. Classification (NCBI taxonomy): domain Eukaryota; kingdom Metazoa; phylum Arthropoda; class Malacostraca; order Isopoda; family Cymothoidae; genus Ceratothoa; species Ceratothoa steindachneri. The sequence goes on along the minus strand of OZ018332.1, from coordinate 91,689,039 downwards.
TATAAGGGATTTGTGACCCCACCAGCACAGAATGGGGTCAGAGCAGGAAGGTATGCTATTTACACGAGGCATTATTTCTTCGTTCTTCTCTTTGCTTTAAATACCTCCTTTTAGTCAGTAGCAGTGCAGCTGCACCTTGATCGAAGGTCCTTTCTACTGCTCGTGGATTTTAATATTAACACCCCTTCTGGGGGGTGCACTCCTCGATCAATCTCAGGGGTCGATTCTTTGCTGATTTGATCGTCAAGATGGGGATAGCTGTCATAAATGTGGATCAGTTTACACATCACTGCCCTAGAACCGCTTCATTTACCTAGCTTGATCTATTCCTGTGCTCTCCAAATGTACAGCCTGATTTTTGAGTGGTAGGTAGTCGATGACCTCTAATAGAATAGTACCGCAATCTCTGACCTCGGATCTGTGGCCCAGTCTTTCGCGACCGCTTTCTCCGCATTTTCTAGCCAGGATACTGCTCCGCCAGCATTAAATGCATGTCGCGATATCGCTGAAGGCCGCCGACTGCACTTTACCTCCAGAGGCAGAGAGCCCTTCAACGACATGTTGATATTGAGTGAGTTGCATTTCGCTCTCACTTCGTCCGCGGACACCGCCCCTGGTCCGGATGATGTCCCGTTTGACATGCCTCGACACCTAGGTGGTCAAGGCATGTCATTTCTGTTAGATTTGTTCAACAGTATCTGGGTAGAGGGTATACTCCCAGATTCCTGGCGAATAGTCATGTACTCACTTTTCGCAAATCGGGGAGAGATCACTCTAACCTGGCCGTTTTCCGCTTAATCTCTCTACCCTTATGCGTGTGCAAGTTGATGGAGAAATTGACAAATGTTAGAATAGCCTTTTTACTGGACAACGGAGGCCACCTGTCTTCTACGCAGTGGAGATTCGCCAAGTTCCACTCCACGTCGGATGTTATGCTCCGACTGGAAAATGCCGTCTGCGAGGCTTTCCTTCGTAGACAGCACTATTCCACCGTGTTTTTTGATCTGGAGAAGGCCTATGATACCGGATGGCGATTTGGTATCATGGAGATTCTCTACATGATGGGAGCGAGGGGACACCTCCCAATCTTTATCTCGAGTTTTTCCGAGATCGTTGATTCTGGCCCATTTGGGCAGGAAGAGGGTATCCCGCAGGGAAGTGTCCTCAGTGTCAAACTCTTTGGTGTTTTTAGAGGTCAAAGTAAGACTACCATGTTCCTTTGACAGAAAAGGTGAAGAACTCGCTTGGAATTGGTGCGTTAGATGTTAAGTTTGGGGCCCATCTCTTTAATGAGGAGAGCCTCCAGAATCTTCAGGCGAGGAAATTCAGAGTTTCTTCAGAGTATGGTAGTGTTTTCGACCAGAGTTGCTCTTGTAATTTGTGCGTTCTGCTTTTCTTTGTAGAGCGTTTTTATTTCTCCTTCTTGCAGATGCATCGTTAAGCGCCGACTGATGGTAAAAAGTGGTCATACCTATATATTAAGTTGCTTACTTTTGTGTTTTTTTTCTAAAAAATTTGTAAGGATAACTTGTTATTTTCTTTGATAGTGTTACTTTTTATGATATCTTGTAGACTTCCGTCTGAAGATGCCTTAAGAAAGGCGAAAGCTCACGGCCAAAACTCAAATTAGTTGCAAAAAATAAAATGGATCTTCCTCAACTAATCTTTAATCTCAAACCAGATACAAAACACTGCTTTCGCCAGCTGGAACGTTCCCCCCCAAAATTGGTAAAATCAAAATACAACCCATTCTTTAACAATATATATATATATATATATATATATATATATATATATATATATATATATATATATATATATATATATATATATATGGGGAGAGAGCGTGCGCGCGCGTGTGTCTGTGTATCAGGATGTCGTGCCAAATCTGTGGGTTGCATTAAGAATAATGCTTACAATACCTATTTCTGAGAATGTAAATATAGAAAGTGCCATGAAAATGTTTCAGGTAGGCTAATTGTTCATACTGTTCAAAATCCAAGTTAAGAAAAAGAATATTATTGTTCATGTTTGTTACACAACAACTCGGCTAATACACTCATTTCTATTATTTTATATTTTTAGTTATTTCCTTGTGAACATTTTTATAATTATACTTAAAAAATGCGCTTATTATCTGCTTGCCTAGGTCGCCAGCAACCAGACGGCCGTCACTGCCAACCACGACTCCCCCCCAACACGGATTTGTTTCTAAACGGTGTTCGCCTGGAAGTGGTGGATTTGCACAGTTTTATTGGTCTTATTTTCGACCGACACCTCATATTCACGGCCCTAGGGTCTCTTGTACCCGCACCATGAACATTCCTCTTTCCGTGACGTTCGGCACCTGGGGTGCTGATAGGGCTATTGCCTTGCCTTTCTATTGATCCTTTGCTATTTTGACCTCTTCCTCTCTGGGATCTTTTCTTCAGGGGTTGTTCCCAGAGAGGCTCTGGCCTTCTCGTGGCGAGGGGGTTCAGCCCTGGCAGCTCTAGCTGGAAGAGACGCTCAGGGTGAGACATCAGACGCTATTTCAAAGAATCCTCAACATCGACCAGTGAAGGTTCATCCACCCGGCCCTGAGACCCAAAGCCCAGTGGTAAGAGGAAGGATTCCTCACCTGGGTCATCGACCACCAATAAGCGGGCAGCCTCTGGAGCTGACTCGGCCGAATCCCGAGAATCTTCAATGAACTCCTCCCCTATGGTTGAACATTCTATGCCCTTAAGTCCGTCTCGCCCTTCACAGGACTTAGGCCCCATCTTGATCCCAACGATGGCAGATATACACCCAGCTCCCCACACCTCGTTCAGATCACCTGTTCGTCCCGCTCACCCTTCAACCCAAGATCCGATAGAAGCAGTTGATACTCCAACATCACCAATTGCGGCGGTTGGACCAACTCCTCAGACACCGGAAATACCCTCGACCCATGAATCCGGATCTACCGGCTGAAAATCCCTTCCTGATCTTCCTTTTCCGCCAGGTTGCGAACCCGAATTACAATCAAGGGCCTTGGTCGGTTCTCCAAAACCCACGAAAAAAAGCCCAAGTTACTGCTCCATCTAGGATCTCTCCCCCTGCAAAAGCAGGCTCCTCAAAATCAGCTTTCCGTCTCCCAAGCTCGTTGGGACGAACCTCGAATACAATATCGGCCTCAAAAGAGAAAAAGATATCCACAGTGGTATCTAATCGTCACACATAATATCTTCCATTTTACAATGGAATTGTCAAGGAGTTCTTCCAAAGTGAGAAGAACTCAAAGTTCTTTTGACAACTATCTACCCCGCTGTTATTTGTCTTCAGGAAAATAAACTGTGTATACGGCCCTTTACGCCGGTACCCGGCTTTCTCACTTTCAACTCTATTGCTCCTGCTGGAAGACCTCTCTCATGGAGGGGTGTCAATCATGGTATCTTCATCCTACCATGTTTCTCCCATTTCCCTACATACTACCCTCCAAGCTGTTGCCGTGAGAGTTTTTCTTACCAAGCTTTTTACCGTTTGCCCTATTTACCTACCCCCTTATTTATCATTGTCAAGACCCCACCTTTTAGAACTTATAGACCAAATGCCTTCCCCATTCTTATTACTAGGAAATTTTAACGCCCGTCACCCATACTGGGGTGACATGACTCAAGATGCCAAACGCAGGGTTTTAGAGTCTCTTTTATTATCTGACGTTCTTTGTGTCTTAAATACTGGCGATTTTACCTCTTATCATGTCCAGGCGGACTCTTTTAGCTGTTTTGACCTGTCTGTTTGTTCCCCTGATTAATTCACGGAATTTCGATGGTCAATTCTTGACGATCTCCATGGGAGTGACCACTCCCCCATTGTCTTGTCGGCCCTTCAAGTTAGCCCTCATACAACCATGCCCCTTAAGTGGGACTTAGGTCATGCAGATTGGGAAGGTTTCCAAGAGGCGTCCTTCACAAATGCATCCTTGGGGATCTTCAATGGAGTGGACGCGGCATTAGAATACTTTACATCGACTATCTACAATGCAGCAACACAGACCATCCCACGGAGGCGACCTGCCACGGGCTGCTCAACCGTGCCCTGGTGGACCTCGACGTGTGCAACAGCTATCAAAAATTACAAGTTAGCCCATGCCCGATTCCGAAAGAACCCAACTTTGTGCAACAAAGTCGACTGAAACCGAGCTCGTGCGCTTCGCCAAAGAACCCTTCGTCAGGCTCGCCGAAATTCATGGCGCTGTTACGTTTCACCAATTTCCTCTATGACACCTACTGCTAAGATCTGGAAGAGGATTAATAAGATCAGGGGCCGTTATGCTAATCATCATACCCCCACACTCAACTTAGACGGTTCCTTGGAGAATGACGGCCTGGCGGTCAGCAATGCTTTTGCTGACCATTTCCGCACCGTCAGCAGTGTCAGCCGTTACGATAAGGCTTTTCAATCCTACAAATCAAAGGAAGAATCACATTCTCTCAACTTCACAACAAAATCTAACCTGTATAACGCTCTATTCAGCATCCATCAGCTGCAAAGCGCTTTGTCCCTTTGTAGATCTCCTTTTCTGGCCTTGATGAGCTCCATTTCGATATGATTCGGCACCTACATCCACATTCTACTCTCTTTTTACTTGGTTTGTACAACCTTATATGGGTGAAGGGTTTTTACCCCTTATCATGGCGCATTGGGATCACCCTTTCCTTTGTCAAACCGGGCAGGGACGGGTTGGATGCAGATCACTACCGCCCTATAGCTCTCACCAGCTGTTTGAGTAAGTTGCTGGAAAAAAATATATTGGAGCGCCTAAACTGGTTCCTAGACCCCAATCACCTTCTCTCTCCATTTCAATGTGGCTTCCACAAAGGTCATAGTACCCTTGACCTACTAGTACGTTTCGAGGGATCGGTCCGGGAAGCTTTCTCATTAAAGCACCGAGTCATGGCTATATTTTTTGATATTGAGAAAGCCTACGACACAACATGGAGATACGGCATCTTGAAGCAGCTATACGTCTGGGGGATGAGAGGCCTTTTACCTTCACTTATTCAAAGTTTTTTAGCATCTCGATCCTTCAAGGTACGTGTTGGAGACGCATACTCTGACCTGCAACCCCAAGAGGAGGAAGTTCCTCAGGGCAGTGTTTTAAGTGTCTTATGTTTTATAATTGTCATCAATGATATTATTTCGTCTCTCCCAGAGGGTGTATCGGCAACTCTGTTTGTCGATGATTTAGCACTATACTGTTCCTCACCTCGCCTTCCATCAGCAGCGCGTTGGCTACAACTGGCAGTCGATGCTGTATCCAAAAGAGCACAACTTAAGGGATTCCGCTTTTCTACGACCAAAACCAAAGCAATGTATTTCCACCGAGGCAGAGGGGTTCTTGTTCCGCCATCTATCTCCCTACAAGGCGAAGATATAGAGTTTGTCTCCGAGTTTTGATTCCTTGGCGTAACTCTCGATCCAAAGTTATCCTGGTTACCACACCTACGCCGACTTCAAACAGGCTGTCTGCGGTCTCTAGACATTTTGAAAGTCCTCTCACATATTTCGTGGGGCAGTGACCGACAAACATTGTGGACATTATACACAGCCCTCGTCCAATCCAAATTGGATTATGGGTGTCAAATTTACTCATCGGCTTCCCCTTCAGCCCTTAAAATACTGAATCCCATTCGAAACCTCGGAGTTCGCCTTTCTAGTGGAGCCTTCCGTACTTCTCCTGTCAACAGCCTTTACTGCGAGAGTGGGGTACTCCCTTTGCCCTACCATAGACTTCAAATCTGCATGCGATACCTCTGTCGAGTACAGCAAGCCCCTGTATCAGAGGTTTACAGATGCCTGTATGCTGCCAAATCAACGGCGGCATATGATAAGTTGCCATCTTTACCCCGCCCTTTGAACCTTCGCATAGGAGATCATCTCTCTAACCTGGGTGCTCCAATGGTCCTTACCCTCCCATCCTTACTGACCCCTAGTTGGCGTGCTCCTCTCCCCACAGTATATAGCAACATGTGGAGCCTGGAGAAGTCCTCCATGGACCCTCCCATCATTAAGAGCCTGTTCTTAGAGCATTCGATCTCACACAAACAATGCTGCCAACTATACACGGATGGCTCTAAGTCGGACGGTGGTGTGGGTGCCGCAGCCATCTACCCAGGAGGAGAATTCCTAACTCTATCTTTGCCGCCAGCAACATCCATTTTTACCGCTGAACTTTCAGCAATCCTTTTAGCCTTTAGACTCATTCAAATTTTACCTTTAGTGATTTTGTAATTTTTTCCGACTCAAGGAGTGTCTTGCAGTCAATTAGATCTTTTAATGCGTCCCATCCCCTAGTCACAGAAATTTGCAACTGGCTGATCCAAAATGCGTCCCGATATAGAATTAATTTTTGCTGGGTCCCTGGGCATGTGTGGGTCCTGGGCAACGAGAAGGCTGATCGTCTGGCCAGCTCAGCACATTCTGTGCACCCCTGAGAACTCGGCTCTGCCTTTTAGGGACTACTTTCCTTCAATAAGAGAGTATATTTTTCAACTGTGGCAGAATGAATGGGATGACTGTTCAACATCCAAACTATACAAAATTAAAAATTCTATTCGCTCTTGGCCCTCGAGTCGTCATAGAGTGCGGTCGTCGGAGGTGGCCCTGGCCTCACGAGACTCACTCACGGCCATCTTGTTTCGGGTGATGTTCATATCAGCCCTTGCTGTCGTTTTTGCGGAGGGGACCAATCGGTTGCCCACCTTTTATTGGATTGTAGCCATTTTGCCATTCTCCGGTTGTCCTGTTCACGACCCTTCTAACTATTCCTCAACATACCCGTCTTCGATTCATATTGGCGGAGGAATCTTTTAACCCGTCGTTTTTTAAATTTTTATCACAAAGTGGTCTCCTCCACCTTTTATAGATAATTCGCCTCGTTTTATCCTAGCTGCCATATAGAATCCACTTGGATTGGGTAGCAACCCACTGGTAATTTACCTTAAACCTTGTTATTTCGAACCTTGACTACGGATGCGAGTTTTATCCATTCGCAGCCGAGCGTTGATCGTGGAAGGTGGACTCAACCCCCCACGCCGGTCTTCACCTGGCAGCCGATGCCTTTCGCACGTCCCCCATTGAGAGCCCTGCGTCGAGCCCGGCGCCGCCTTCAGTGGTCAACGGCTCTCACTGCACCCGCAACCGATCTCGACGGTGCCTATGACACTGAACGACGCTAGTCATACCCTAACCTTTAGGTTTTGGGCTAGGAAACTCCTTCGAAAGATTGGTGTAACTATCGGGCCTCTGGTTCAGCCCAGGACGCCACCCTGAAGGGTACCACCTTTGACTAATTGTCGTCACGCCTCTGCTCACACGGTGGATCCATGCCAGTGTATCCGGATGGCTACAAACCCCAGGAAGGGGATCGGTTTCCACGCCCTATCGTCAGTGGGGCTCAACCAGGTGCTGCGTCTGTCTTCACGGCCGAGCTTGTTACAATATACCGCTCTTTACGGGAGATAACGCGTCGTGCCCGGTTCGGAGACACGATTGGGATCTATAGCGACTCACAAAGCGCCCTGAGTTGTTCTCCAGACTGTTTGGCACATTCTTGTTGAATGTCCCATTCGGGATGATCTTTGCACTCGTTATGAGAAAGAGTCGGAAATTGAGTTCTTCTTCTTTTTGCACCTCTGGTTCTTCTAATTTTTGCATTTTTTAAATATTTTTCCCGGATCTCGGAACTAGGCTTTTCTTATCTATTGTTGTCATTTCTGTCCTGCGTGGAGATATGTATTGATTTGAGCCCACTTGTATGAGCTCGGTGATTTTATGATGTAAGTAAGCTGTTTGTTGAGAGCGCTGAACAGAATCCGTGTTGGCAGGCATCTCGTGAAGTGCTTGGATTGATTTTCTTTTTAGGACTAGACGTTCTGCGAGGGGCGTAAAGTTGGGAGATAGGAATCGGGAGAGGGTGTCGTCTGGCTTCAGAATAGGTATTATGTAGGCCGATTTACAGACGCTTAGAATACAGTGGTTAAAGATTTGTGCGAGTGTGTTGATGCTTCTTGGACCTCGGTGTTTTATGCTCATGCTTGAAATGGTGTCAGGGAGAGAGGCTGGGAATGATTTTGCTTGCCGTATCTCCTTGGACACCAATTATTGTGGTAAATTGTGTGGGCAAGTCGTGATCCAGGAATGCCTTTTTTTGTATTTACCAAGGCAAGTTCTGCATTACTTTAAGTAAATAATGGACATGTATATCAGCCTCAATGGCTCCACCAAATATTTTCATAATTTTGTCAGAAAGTCAGAGGAAATTCTCAAGTAATTGATATCAACAATGTTCAATTTCCAGGTATTTCTCAATGAACAAAGCTCTGAGATCCTAGAATCAAAGATTAAGTTATACTACTATAGTGTCTCTGTTAAGGAAATTAAAAATTGCTTCTGCTGTCGACTTGTCAAGAGGCGTTTTTTGATGGATCTCATCAGCTGATTGTTCGGCCAGAGTTTTCCAAGACCCCTTGAAAGAGTCCATGAGGACCGACATTTCTGAAAGAATAAGCGGAGTTACATGACTAGAAGGATTTTCTGAAAGGGAAAACAGAATCTCAGTTGTGAATCTCAATCCTACTTTAGCGGCAAAAAACTGGAAGTGCAATATAGGACTGAAAACTCTTCCTAATCTTAAAGGCAAAAATATAAAGAAGCATCATCCTCAATTAGGCTATACATAAATACCAGCATACACTGTGAATCATAAAAAGTATAGCAGTATTAAATCTAAATCATTTTTTCATAAATTGAGATATTTTGAATCTCTTTGTTTTGTGTAATGGAACATCTAATTTGGGGATCATGTGTACAAAAATAATACCCGTACACTTAACGATAACAATGGAAGAAACGATGCAAACAAGGGTTTTACTGCAACCTGCGCTGCTCATTTAAGTTGGAGCCCACCCATAACTACAGGGGCACATACAATTGTCTATGTGTGTGGTGTAAGCAGTCGCGATTAAAACACCCTCGGGCGGACGACGTTATCAATAAGACTGTCAGGATTCACCCCTTGAGAGGACCTCCCCCCTACCCAGGATTCATTTCATTCATCCATCATCACCTCCTCCTTAGGCAATTTCCCAATCCATCGAGGCGGTAGGAAACGAGGAGATGGTCCCTTCCATCCAAAGGAAAAATGATATCGAATTATAACATAAAACCGATAAACATAAAACGTCCAAAAAGTCCCAGGAATTATTGAATAAGTTCTTTCGTCGATATTTGGTACAATTGCACCCCCGCCCCTTCTAGAGGTGTTGCAATCTAAGAAGAATGGTGTCCCACTCCGTCCTCCGCCACACGAGTCCCCCTGAGAAAAATAGTGGGCAGCAGAAGCTGGATCGAGGTAAAGTTGTCAAAACTCTGCTCGGAAAACTAAATGTGGCAATTTTGAGACTGCTCGACGCACCGACAGGATATGTTGCCATATGTGAAGGGGAAAAAGATGTAGATACCCTAACTAAGGAGACGGGAACGCACGCGCGCTGAAGGAGATATTTTAGTTAATGGAAACAAGAAGACAGCCGCCCAATCCTAATGGATTTTCACTGGCAGCACTGATAAAACAGGGTCAGAAAAAGGTCACAATGGGTGTGGAAAATACTAATGAAAACGGGGGAAAGCAAAGGACTAAAAGAAGACAGCACATTACACACAGATGCACGCTTAAATTACAGGCACACGACACACATTCTAAAAACAAGGGCGTCTACGGAAAAACAAATGACATGCGTCAGCCGCACGGGAGGCTACAAAAAAGAGATAAAACAATAAAGCAAAAGACAAAAATGAAGAGACAACTTACAAAAGGGATAAAACACGACTTGACGATAAAAATGTAAGGAGGGAGGGCGACCGAAGGGATTCCTCTGCTAAAAGAAAGCGAAGTCGAGCAGAAGATGGGGGGTGGACGCCAGAAAGGGTAGGGAAGTCAGAATTTCGAAGAGAAGCAAGGCGGGGACAAACTACTAAGATGTGAGCCACAGACAAATCGTCACCACAAAAGGGACAACCAGAAGCAACCCGGCCTCCACTCGAAACTAAATAGCCATGAGTGAGTCGCGTCTGCCCAATTTGCAACCGGTAAAGAACAACCTCCCAAGACCGGAGTCGCTGAGAGCTAGAGGACCAGGGACGGACATAACGCTTAATAAGGGACAGCTTAGAACGGGGGAACGAATCCCACTCTCTCTGCCACGAACGAAAGATATACGCCTTGATTACGGGGTGAGAGTCCCTAAGGGCAGAGAGGTTGCATCCGGGACCTCGAGGGCGCCGAATGGACCAGCCGATCGGCCTCCTCGTGGCCCGGAACCTCAACATGAGCCGAAGCCCAACAGAACGCCACCCAGGAACGGGAGGCATTTCTAACAGCCGCCAGGAACTAATCTGTAAAACCAAAGAGTGGGTGGACGTACGAGGGGCGGTCAATAAGTTTTGCAAATCAGTAGGGCAGAACAGAGGAAGAGGGATGGCTGTTTGTGGGGGTGTTAGGACAAGTTATGACAAGTCAGGGCCTGAAACCGCACACTCCTGCCTCGTCTATTTAAGAAGCAGTAGCAGATCGTAAGTCACAACTTTTTCAACAATGGAGAAGGTTGAGCACCGCGCAGTGATCAAATTTTTGACCAAGGAAGGCAAGAATGCAAAAGAGATCCATGAACGCATGGTTGCCTTTTTTTTAGGGGGCTATCTGGCGACTGCCCACTTAGGCATAAGTCGCCGTAAAAAAAAAGCCTAGTTCTAGGCTACTTTAAAAAATTTGAACAGAAAACAACACGAAAAAGAAATAACAATTAGGAAGCAATAACAATTACAAAAATAACAACTAAACCTAGTTAAATGAAAAGGGGGAAGACCGGCCTCCCGCAAAAAGTCAACAAGTCCACCAGTCAATGTGCACGCACTCGTCCCGAGTACAAAGGACAGAAGGTAGCGACCCCGCCCATCCGGGTACCGGGACAGGTAACGTGCATGAAGATCACCCAGACTGGGACATTCGACAAGAATGTGCTGAACAGTCTGTGGGATGACGCAGTCGTCACAATAGGGCGCAGGCGAGCGCTTCATCAAATAGCGATGCGTCATACAAGTGTGTCCGATTCAGAGACAACAGAAAGCGACCTGAAGCCGTCGTAGCATTGGGGGATAGGTCCATGAGAACAGTCACGGCGCAATGGCAGGCAACTTTGAGTTCCCTTCGACCGTCTCCCATCTTCTTTGCCAAGCAGTCCGAAGAGCTGCCCGTATTCCTGCCATGTAGCCCGTGTTAGGAAGAGCGAAACCCTCCAGGGTGGCGTCCTAGACAGAACCAGGGGCGACAAAGGCCCGAGAGCTATATCTACCTCACGATGGAGTTTCCTCGCCCTAAACCCAAAGGGCTTAGGGTATGACTGGCGTCTCGGCGGCATAGGCAACGTCGAGATCAGTTGCGGATGCAGTGAGAGCTGTTGGCGACTGAGGGAAACGCCGGGCTCGCTTGTACAGGCGAGTGATGCACTGCACGCGGCGCAGAGCGAGTGGCATCTCCCCAGCATCGACCAACAGGCTCTCAATGGGGAAAGTGCGGAAAGCACGGGTCGCAAGGGAGAGGCACGAGTGGTGGATCGGATCTACCTTCCGCAATAAACGCGTCCGTAGTCGAGCTTCGATCGAACAAAGGATCGATAAAAAAGTAGGGCAGTAGCCCTATCAGCGCCCCAAGCGCTAAAAGTCACGGAACGGAGAATGTCCATGGCGCGGGTACAAAAGATCCTAAAGATGCGAATATTAGCCTCTCAGGTGAGGTGTCGGTCGAATACAAGACCAAGGAAACGGACAACTCAACTACATCCAGGCGCACCCCATTAAGAAACAAATCTAGGTCGGGGTGGAGCCGTGGATGGCGACAGAAGTGCACCACCTTAGTCTTGACCAAAGAAAACGGAACACTGGGTGCTTTGGCATAGCGAGAGACGCGGTTCAATGCCTGTTGGAGTCGACGTTCTAGAGTAGGCATCTGGGCGGCGCAAAAAGAGATCGAAAGGTCGTCCACGTAGAGCGTAGCGAGAACATCTTCTGGCAGCACAGAGGTGATGCCATTGATGCTCAGGGCAAAGAGTGTGACGCTGAGGATACTTCCCTGCGACACACCCTCCTCCTGCTCCTTTGGGCCGGAGAGAGCTCCCTTCACCCGTGCACGGAATCGACGATCTCGCAAAAATTTAGATATAAAGACTGGGAGGCGTCCCCTCGCCACCATCGTGTGGAGAGTCTACATGATACCGTATCGCCATGCGGTATCATAGGCCTTCTCCAGATCGAAAAAGATAATAGCGTAGTGCTGTCTACGAAGGAAAGCCTCGCAGACGGCATTTTCCAGTCGGAGTAGAGCATCCGACGTGGAGTGGACCTTGTGGAAGCGGCACTGTGTAAAAGAAAGATTGCCTCCGTTGTCTAGAAAAAAGGCTAATCTAAAATTTACGAATTTCTCCATCAACTTGCACACGCAAGAGGTTAGAGATATTGGGCGGAAACCGGTCGGAGTAGAGTGATCTCTCTCCGGCTTGCGAAAGGCCTTCACAGTAGCGATTCGCCAGAAATCTGCGAGAAGACCCTCCACTCAAATCATGTTGAACAAATCTAATGGAAAGGCCATGCCTCGCTCACCCAGGTGTCGAAGCATGGCGTACGGGACATCGTCCGAACCATGGGCGGTGTCCGCGCACGAAGCGAGAGTGGAGCGCAACTCACTCACAGTAAACCTGTCGTTGAAAGGTTCTCCGCCTCTGGAGGTAAAGTCCAGCCGGCGGCCTTCCGCGACATCACGACCTGCATTGAAGCTGGCGGAGAAGCATCCCGGCTAGAGAATGCGGAGAAAGCGGTCGCGAAGGATTCCGCCACGGACGCGGGGTCCGAGATTGCGGTCCCATTCTCCTGGAGAACGGGAGGGGGGTCCTGCGAGAACTTGCCCCGAATCCTTAGACTCGCTTCCACACCTCTGCTAAAGGGGTCTTTCCCGTTAAGTGAAGTCACTTATGCCCGCCAAGAAGAGTGGCGGGCGTGCTTCGAAATATACCGAAACCTAGCCCTAGCCGGACGAAATTCAGCGACAGTGAAATCGTTCGGGCGGCACTTATAGCGCATGTAGGCATAACGCTTCTGCTTGATGGCCGTCTCACACTCGGCTCACAGCCACAAAAGTGGTCGGCGTGCAAAACGACCGGATCACCTAGGACGACAACGGCCTCATCTACCGACCTAATCTCCTCAACCGAGATAGAGAATTTAGTCATTTCCTGAAATGCAGACCACCGCGCCCACGTCAAGCACCACCGGGGCGGGTCTTCGTGCGGCAGCGCCCCAGAAAATGATATTTGAATGGGAAAGTGATCACTACCATTAAGGTCATCGACCATCCCCCGATCAAAATTAGGCTGTGCATCCTGATAGCACAAAGATAGACCGAGGGAGGAAAATGAAGCGGTTCTCGGACAGTATTGGGTAAACTCATCCACATATAGGACACCCATCTCAAGCTCGAGGATCAAGTCGGCAAGGACTTGACTCCTGGATTTATTGAGTAGTCTCCCCAGAGAGGATTGCTGCCATCCAGAACTTCAAGCAAGAACTGCCACGACGCCGCGGAAGTACCCGGCGTCAAAGTCGGCTGACCGTGGAAGGTACGCGGAAATAACAGTATACCTCCTATCCAGGTGTAGCTGCACAGCTACTGCCTGAAAGGAAGTATCTAAAACGAAGAGAAGAACAGAGACATCATGCCGGGTGTAAATCGAACATCATCCCGATGCCCGACCCCAACCTTTGGTGGTGGGGTCGCAAAACCCTTGTACCCCGAGAGGGTGGGCAAGGGGCATGCGCCCAGCATGATCTCCGGCAAAAAAAATATCTAACGGGGAAACTGAGGAGACGAGCCTCCACAACTCCTCCCAGTTGGCCCGGAGTCCACGGCAATTCCATTGAAGGAATATGCCTTCCTGGCGTAGCTCATAGGAGACGCGGAGGCACTCTTCGAAAAGAAGACCTTCAGAAGAATAACCGTACGCTTCCCGGAGGCAGAACTCCGGGCGCTGTAGGTCGGACAATGCGCTGAAGGCGTTGTCGCTTTCGAAGACTTATGGGGGAGGTTGGGCTCGTCATGCGAATCGTTTTACCCTTCCGCCTCGGAACCTTAGGCTGTCGTGGCGGCTTCGTAGGCGGGGTGGCCTCATTTCGAGGATCCACCTTCTCCGAGCTACCCAGCCCACCACTGGGTGTGGGCAAAGGAGCCGACGCTACTTTGTTGCTGTCCTCCTTTCGGGGGGCAGCTTTAGGAGCCCTGGAAGATGGCCTGGCGAGGAACTTAAGGAGTGTTGCCTCCTGTAAGTCTAACGACTTGGCGGAGGCGCGTGGTGGTTTCGCCTTACGGGAAACATTCACGCTTGGTGAAGGGGGGATGGGAGCCGTGGTTTTGGCCGGGTCTGGGTGTGAACCCTTTTTACCGCCATCTTTACCAGGGGTGCGCCCGGGGTGGGTAGAACCCTCAGAAGGGTTCCGAATGGGCGCGGAAACGACCGTGCTGGTAGTCCTGGAGGGGCCAGGAGAAGAGGGTGTTTTTCTCAACCTTGAGGCATAGGACGTCTCGGGCAGCGCCAGGAGCCCCCAAAACAAATGAGAGACGATCCTGAGCCTGAATGGCCAGTTTTTTCTTCTCGAGGAGATACGCCCCACATTGCTTCGAGGAAGCGGGGTGCTGCTCCCGCAATTGACACATTTGGCCACACACGATTTGGACTTATCGTGGGCGGCCTTGGAGCAATTCACACATATCTCGGGTAATCCCGACTTTGCACGTCGACAGGAGCTATTAGTATGGCCTAATCGGTGACAGTATTAGCACCTCCGCGGCATTGGTACGAATGCCTTCACGCGGTAGCGATATCAACTGGCACGCACCGACTCAGGGAGCTTGTCACAGTCGAACGTGACGAAGCGTGTATGGGTGGGTCTTGAGGCATCTCCCTGTTTTCTCATCACAGTTCTAACTTAACCCACCCATGGTCGGCCAGCTCTAAAGTGATATCATCTATGGAGTAGTCCACGAGTTTCCTCGCATAAACTTCTCCATTCACGAAGTTTTTGGTAAAGTGCCGCGTCACTCACAGGCGTGTCATCTAGTGTCCGAATGGCACTGATCATGGCCGCCTCGGAGGGATTCGACGCATTTGCCAAAAGCTACCTTCCGAGAAACGAAGTACCTTCGGCTCTCTACCAATCACACTTGCTAAAGCTCTCCTCTGATGGAACATGTTGCCTTTAGCCAACATGCTATCCTCAGTGTATCGAATAACCAGGAAGCGTTTGAAACCAGCAGGCTAGAAAACGCCGGGTAGTCTCTGAATGAGGGGCCTCGATGTAATCGAGGCTCCGCTTTGCGCTCTTTTGATCTTAGTCAGCGACTCCACACCCAGGGGAGGGGGGCAGAGAGGCCGAATGTTCCGATCTCGGCTTGGTTGCTTACCGAAGTGGCAGCAGACCCATCCGACCCCGCAGTCCCCGCGGATGGAGGGGAGCCCATAGTCTTTTTCGTCTTTTTCTTGTTGTTTCTTTTCTTTTTAGGAGAGAAGGGCAGAGAATTAACCCGCTTCTTCCCTCTGCCGGCAGGAGCCCATAGGCCAGATGGACCAGCCTTAGCAAGGTCTTTTTCTTGTTATTTCTTTTCTTTTTAGGAGAGAAGGGCAGAGAATTAACCCGCTTCTTCCCTCTGCTGGCAGGAGCCCCCAGGCCAGATGGACCGGCCTTAGCAAGGTCCTTCTCCGAGATCGAGAAGGTCCTGGCGGTCGCAGGGGCACCAGCCGGAGGTGTACTCCTTGTACTGCCTTGGAGACCCGAGCCGTTTGAGGAGGAACTTACATATGGGCAGAATTAGGTTCGGTGCTTGGCGCAGAGCCTGGATTCGCCCCCATGGAAGGCCCTACCATCAGAGGCTAGGTTGCATCAAGGACCATGTCTATCTCGGGGTGGGGCTGCCAGTTGTAAGAGGGAGGCACCCGAGGGCGACTCCAAAGAAGCGGGTGAGGGAAAGCCTCATGCACCCGTAGGCAATGGAGAGGAGTAAGCATCCTCTCCAGTCAAAGAGTTTTGGAGGTTCACCTGCGAAAGCACAGGGGGCCTCTATTTTATCTATGGAGCTGCCCGAGGGAGGCTCCGACGGTGAACGAGGGAAAATTAAGATGAGATATTTGTTTTTGTCATCATTGGGCATGGTGACTCTATTATTTTCACTGGATGCAGACGCTAATCACTCCTTGCAGTAACCCGCGAAGTGAGAAGGAAAGGGGATATGAGGAAGGTATAGGTGGGGATGAAGCAGGTTGTTAAAAACCCACCATCCCAAACCGGAGCTCAGGGATTAGGAAACATTGTCCCCTCCCTCCTCAGCCCTGATCCGGGATAGTTGGCTGAGAAGAAGGTCAGCATCTACCCTTTGAAAATAGAGGCCGACCAGAGAAAGTTGTGGGAGAGGTTGTAGGGAAAGTGAGGAAGTAGGGGAGAAATACAGGCTGTCTGAACGAAGGAGAAGGCGCTAAGCTGGGGCCGGACGGGGTGCTGAGTCCCGTTAGCACGGTGGCCAGGAAGGCAAACCGCCGCGCCCTTTACCGTGGCTCATAGACGGAAAATAGAATATTATAAGAGTAGATGGTGTACGTGGTAAAATATAAAAGGCAAGACTCTATTGCGGCCTTGTGATCGAGAAAGCGTCGAAGATAGCTATCAGCGTTACTCACCGAAGCAAACCCGTCAGCCAGAGCAAGAAGCGAACTTCCGATATCCAGAGTGGGAATGACATGACCAGCGTAGCGACCACGGATCTTATTGACCAGCTTCCAAACCCGAGTCAACGACGTGGACAAAGAAATGGAAGATACGAGTCAGCGCCATGACTCACGGCGAGCATGACGGAGGGTCCTCTGGTGGATGGCACGATCCCGGTCCCAATTAACCCTATTCGAGACGGTCGGGTTCCGCCTATAACGGGAATGAGCCAACTGATCGGACTAAATAGCCGACGCGCAATCCCTGGACTACCAGGGGACGGTAGAGCGCCCCGCAACAGGGCACCTCTGTGGAATAAAACACTCAGCAACCTCTAAAATATGGGTCGTAAAATATGAGATCGCTGAATCAATGGTATCGAAGGAACCCAGGGTGGCATCGGTAAAGGAAGCCTCCCGGATCCCAACCCAGTTTGCTTGCTGTAGATCCCAATGAGGAGGAAGGAAAAGGCACGGGGCAGGAAGGGCGGCCTGCAGGACGATCGGGAAGTGATCACTCCCGGAAAGATCGTCCCGAATCGACCACCGGAAATCAAGGAAACAGTCGAGCGAACATAAAGACAAGTCTACAGCACTAAAAGAATCCGTTTGAACATGATAAGAAGTAAGATCGCCGGAATTTAAAAGACAAGGGGAATCGGATAATAAAAGGGACTTAACCACACCGCCCCGAAAAGTACGGGCAGTATCACTCCAAGACGGGTGGCAGGCATGAAAATCACCAAGTAATAAAAACAGGGTAGGTAACTGACTTATAAGCTCTAAAAGGTCAGACCGACTCAAATTAAAATCCGGGAAGATGTACACAGAACAGACAGTTAAAAGCTCGGAGATAAAAACCCTCGCAGCGACAGCCTGGAAGGTCGTACGTATGGGAAGTGGCGCAGAAAATAGCAAATTTAAATTAAAAGAGAAGTGCCACCATGGGACACGCCATCAGCAAGGGGGGGATTAAACCCCCGGAAGTGCAAAAGCACCGCGAAGGGACGAGTCTCAAGCTTATTTTCTTGCAAATAGACCACCAAGGGCTGAACGCTAGAAAGCAAGAGCTGGAGTTCCTTCCACTTGGGGAGAACCCTTTGACAATTCCCCTGTAGGATGACAGACATTACTGTCGTCTCGACACCAAAGTCGGGATTCTAGTGACGGAAACCGACAAAGCTTCCTGACGAATAGAAGACCCAGAGGGAACAAGGGACATATCGCGGTGAGCCGGGGACGCACCAGGCACAAACTTAACCGCGTGAACGGCGGGAGGCGACAGATGAGAGCCAGACCGAACTCCCAATGTGGGCGGCTCATGGCCAGGATAGAAAGGAAGATCAAGCAGAGACGGACGAGAACTAGGATGCGAAGTAGATGGAACATGGACAGAGGGGGGAAAGGAAACAGGGTCAGAGGGTAAGGGAAGAATTGGGTCAGATGGAGAGGAAGGAACAAGGTGAGCGGGTGAGGAGGGAACAGGATCAGAAGAGGATGAAGGAACAGGGCCAGATGGCAAGGAAGGAGCTGGTGTAGGAGGCAGGGAAGACGAAACTGTGGTAGGAGGCAAGAAGGGCGGAACAGAAGTAAGGAGTAAGGAAGAAGGAACCAGGGTAAGAGGCAAGGAAGACGGAACCCGGTGAACCTCCGCCCTCACAATGACATCGGTGATGCTAACGGGGGAGGCCAGCGAAGACCAGGGAGGGGAAGACATCAAAACGGAGGGTGCCCCAACAACCGACTCTGGGACCAAACAAACCTCCTCAGAGGCAGCGCTCTTAGACTATGAACGGGGTGAGGAGGAACCCTTCCGTTTGCGCTGAGGCAAAGGGGCGGAAGGGACAGCGGCGTTAGACGCCTGGAGCAATTGCCTGATATGCTCCATTGTCTCAATCTGGCCGGTCTCACGGTCCAAGACAGATGGAAGAACATGAGAAGAGACCAAAGGCAAAGGAGACGGCGCAACGGAAGAACCGCGAGGAGAATACAGAGAAGGAGTGGGACGACCGGGAGGAAGGCGGCGGGAACCCGCCTCCGGAGAACGTCAGAGAAGAGACGACCGGAGGGTGCGAGCTGCCCCCGCACCGTACGACGGGCCTTACGGAAGTCCAGCCTGAAGGAATCCCAAAGGGCCAGGACGTCCTTCTCAAAATGGAATACGGGACAAGAACGCGAAGCTGCGCTATGGGAACTCCACAATTGGCGCAACATTCATGATTCCCACAAGAGGAGCCATGATATGCCAACGCACAGGCCACACAGCGACGAGCCTGCCTACAATTGCTGCTCATATAGCCAAACTGATGTCAATTAAATCAACGTCTGTGAAGCTCGACATAACGGGACAGAGGGACGTGAGGATAATCAGCACCAACAAACTGGAGCAGATCCTGACGCTCAAAGGTTAAGATGAGCATACTCGTAGGAACCTTAGCGGGACCAACAGACTTAGACACCCTATAAACGTCCCTAACCCTCTGGGAATAAAGTTTGTCGAGACATCATACTGCAGCAATTCGTTGGAGCGAATCACTCCCTTAATAAAATTAAGACGAGGGTGGGGCACAACCGAAACTGGAACCTCCGAAATGGAGGACAAATTCCGCACGGTGCCACACTGCTCTCGCGAAGATACCTCAACCACTAAATCGCCACTACCACGGTCTCACATTCTGTGGGGTGCACCACAGTGGGACTCATACTCCTCATTCAAATCAAACACGTCCAATTTATAAAGCGAACTCGCGCAGCGCAGTCACTGTCTAACGTCGCGACACCTACTCAGAGCGCCGACCCAACCAGGAGGGTAAGACCGTCGACCCCTGACCCAACCATTCTTTTAAAAATGGCTGGCCAGCCTCGGAAATTTACCAGTTGGGAAAGCAAAGACGCACAAGAACGCCACTCATGATCAGGTACTCATCAACCAACATAGGCAGGGCCCAGCCATGGGGTCCGCCCCCTGACGGGCAGCTCTGATACACCGAGATCGCCAAACAAACGTAGACGGAAGGACGATGCAGGGTGAAAGAGAATTGGTACAGAAGACGAGGTAGGGGTTAGCGGAAGAACAAAAAGAATGCCAAGCTGGGGCCGGACGGGGCGCTGAGTCCCGTCAGCACGGCAGCTAGGAGAGCAAATCACCGTTCCCCTTTACAGGACTGAAGGAGATAAACATCCTATCAACACCCACCCCACACACACATACACAAAGATACAAGCGCACAGGACGGTTGTCTGCCAGAGGCTAAATCCCTGGATGAGACAGCACCCCAAAGAATAAAATGCAGAAGAGATTGCCCGTAACCAATCTTGGACAAAAGTCGTTGAGGTAGTTAAAGATACGATGGCTCAGCCATCGTGATCCTTAAAAACATAGACTTTAAAAAGCTACCAGACTTAGATGAATCATTCGTGGCTGTTGAAATCTCGAACTAAGTTAGGGTATAACCGTGGCAGCGACGTACCCGCCGCCCCCTCCCTTACGATTAACAACTTCCGTACCCTGTTGACGTTGCTAGGTGGCAGCCTAAACGCTAGATGCAGAGCGTCTGGTTACGGTAACGCTGAACAGAGGATAAGAAACCTGGAGCTACTGGTCAAAAGAAAGAGGTTCCAGTGTGTCAGCAACTAAACCGGACATATTTTTAGTGAGTACAAACTTTTCCTTCAACATCAGCAATGAACCAGGAATCGTCGTCCCGAGCGATCACATTCCTATCTTAACAACACTCTCACTTGCGCCGATGATTAAGCCCCTCCCACTTAAGAAAAGTTATGCGCAAGCTAACTGGGAGCTTTGCGAAGAGATGTTCAAAGACTATCAGCCGCCTGATGTTGGCAAAGCAAATCTCAAAGAAATATATGAGGATATCAACAAGATCTCTGATCCCCTCGTTCTAGGCGACTAGAGATGCGTTCCCAGGATCTCACATAAAATGCCCCCACAGCCTAGGCGGGCGGAGGGGATAAGGGATATCGCTCAGGAACATTGAACGATCGCTGAGGACATCGGAAAGACAGCACCAAACCGATAAAGAAGAGCCCGAATGCGTATGGGGGGGAGGCTCTTTATTATAACTTTTATTTAATTATTCTTGATCATCTTGCTTTTTCAATTGATTTTCTTTTTTAGCAAATCTATTTACCTCTTTCTTGACTGAAATTCCTTTTTTCTTCAAGTTGCCCCTTCAAACATTTGTCTTCCATTTTTATTGACTTAGTTATTCTTCTTGGCTGGGTTCGTTCTTAATCTTCGTTTTTCTTTCTTGATGTATCTTCGTTTTTCGTTCAATTATCTTGAGTTGATTTCTTGGTCCTTCTTGATTCTAGTTGAGTTGGTCTTTGAAGCGTTTTCCTTGACTTCTGTTTTCTTCTTGAGATTTCTTCGTAAAAGGTTTTGGACTGTTGAGTTTCGAACGCGGTACCGTTAGATTTAAACGCCAATACTCTAGCCTCACGCCACGGCTTAGTTCGTTTTGAGTTGGTAATTTTATCGGCTATTTATATTATCGAGTTGGAAGGATTTTTTTCTCTGATACATTTTCGCACCCGTACATGCGTAATCAATAAGATCCCTGATCTCTTCGCTCTAACCGACTAGAGATACGTCTCCAAATTCTCACACAAAATGTTCCCACAACCTAGGCTGGCGGAGGAGATAAGGGATATCGCTCGGGAACATTGAGCAATCGATGAGGACATCGGCAAGACGGGACCAAACCGAGAAAGAAGAGCCCGAAAGCGTAATCTAAGCGATGAGTTTAAAAAGATAATCCTCGAGAAACAAAGATATCTAGAATGATATTATCGATAGAGAGAGCAGCCCCGTAAAGTTTTGGAGGAATATCCGAAAAGAAAGGGGGGAGGGTCTTCTAAAAGCCAAATGCAAGTTAAAAATGGTGACGATCTCATAGAGGGTCCAAAAACTCTTGAAAGAAGATTCAGGAGCCACTAGAAAGATATTTTGAAATAGCCCCTGAGGAGAACAATGACTTCGACCAGGATTTCGAAGACCAGCTGCTCGACGAGTTCTGCACCATGGAACCTAGGACCCATCTGCATCCTCAAGTGTCCCAAGAAAGAAAGTTGGTTAACCATCGGGGTCGGGCTGGTCTGGTCTCATGAAGAACAACCTCGTGAACACCCAGCTACAAATAATTCAGGGCCTCGTTAGTACCATGAATGCTGACCTAAATACAAGCTATTTTCAAGCCGGGTATAAGATAGCTAAAATCATAATTATCACAAACGGGAACAAGCCCCTAGGTGAGATGTTTATTTTTCACCCAATCTCAATTCTAGAGATACTTGGTAAGATTTTCGAGAAAATCGTACCCGAAAAGCTACAAGCTCCACTTAGTGAATTGGGAGCGCACAGCCCTCAACATGGGTTCCGGAGAAAGAGAGGCACATATACGGCCCTACCGCTCCTACTTGATAAAATCGCTTATTACCGACATTGTGCTACGAGACATACAGAAGGCCCTCGACCAGGTCAGGCTGGAAGGACTCCAATATAAGATCCTGACCTTTCATCTAGATCCGATCCTGCAAAGGATCCTGGGCGACTTTACCATGGACAGAATGGCATTCTCATGATCGAAGGCTATATAGGACCTGAGTTTGAACTAAAGACAGCTGTCCCCAAGGTAAGCTGCCTGAGCCCGTTGCTTTATCTGATCTACATCATCGACCTCCCAACTATGGTGAATAGGGATGCGATGTATCTGCAATTTGCAGATGACATCATCTCGTTGAGCCGCTGGTCTACGTTGTCCATCGTAATAGGCGGAATGAGATACGCCTACTTCGCCAAAGGCACACTACTTGGCCTAAGGATCTCCGTTCACGGAGAGGCAGAATCTGGTTAAGAGGGAACTCTCAAAGCTATATAAGATTTAAATATCTTAGCTCGGCCAACATTAGGAAAATATATCTAATGTACATCCGATCTAAGCTCATTTACCCTGCCGTAGTGACCCAATCGACCAACAAATTCTCTATGAGAAAACTCCAACGAGTGAAGAACTCTTCCCACATAATAAACAAGGTCAGAGGACGTGACCATCGACCGCAAAGAGGGCTGCACAGAAAACAACGATTGGAGTCCATCAACATTGCAACTCAGAAACTGGATAAAAAGGTCTGGACAACATCGACCGATACTATCATTCCGGACCTGCAGGGAACAGGAGGAAAAATCAACATCCCTGCCAGACTGGGGGATAAAGTTACCCACAGCAGCAACAACAACAACAACAACAATAAATACAGCACAACATAGAAATAGAGAACAAATAAAAACTTTGAGTAAAGTTAAAAATAACTATGACATAAAGTATAACAACACACAGCAATAATAAAGAACAACCACTTAAAAGGAAGTGAACTCTTTTAACTATCATCAATATTAAGAAGAAGAATAAATGCGATGAAGAAATGAGAAAGATGCCTTTGATATTTTGGCACAGCATATTTTTCTGAGGAATCTTTTCTGTTATGGTGTGGGGAGCAATTTGAAATGAGGGACTTCTCTGTTTTTTCAAATGGTCGAGTAAAAATGAAAATTGTTTAGTCTTAGAATATCGAGCTCCCTGGGACGACCAAAGTGGAATCAATCGACTTCCTTGGCCGAGTTAATCGTCTGATATGAAGCCAATAAAAGATATGTGGGGAATACTAGACAAGCCTTTATGGGAAAAGTCCCCCAAATTAGCTAACTGCATTAACTTGAACGTTATTTTTCAATTATATATATATATATATATATATATATATATATATATATATATATATATATATATATATATATATATATATATATATATATATATATATAAAGAGCAAATACAAGTTCTGCGGATAATAACAACCACCACAGGGCTTTCGCCATATTTATTTTCTGCTTTTAAAACAATTTTGAAGACAGAAAGAAAGATGCAGACGCGGGTTCGAATCCCGGCCAGGAATTTCAAACTTTATTACCCTGGCGCTATTTTTTTCTTCTCGGTAAAGGATTGACTTCATTGTGCCGCCCTCTGACTTTGATTCTAGTGTTCTTCTAATGCCCTTTCTCTTGCCTCTAAAAAAACTCCTGTTTCTTGTCTCATTGCTCATTCGCGTCCAATTTCTCTTTCCCTTGTACTATATTCATATATATTCTGCAATACAAGCTTTCTGCATCTTTCTTTCTCTCTTCAAAATTGTTTTGAAAGGCAGAAAATAAATATGGCGAAAGCCCTGTGGTGGTTGTTATCACCCGCAGAACTTGTATTTGCTCTTTCTTTGTATGTGACATGGAAAATGAGCCTTTAAATTGTGAGCGGGTAAGAAGATGCGGTATAAAAATTCCTTGGAGGTTCCAATCTTAGAAAGATACTGGGTTTGATGCGGTAACGCTTTGGGCGAGGTAGAGTTACTGTTCCTGGTAGCTTAACGGTAGAGCATCTGACCGACTTTTTAACACTGGCGTTATTTCTGTCTTCTCGGTAAAGGATTGCCTTCATTGTGCTGCCCTCTGCTCTCTTTGATTCTAGTCTTCTTCTAATGTCCCTTTCTCCTGTACTATATATTAGGTTGGCGAAGAACCGCGAGAACATTCTCGTTTTCTGTTAGACTAAACACTATCTTTTACAAAAGGCTTCTTGAAATTTCTCTTTTAGAGAAATGGATGGTTGCTCAATCACTTGAGAGTGGTGCTCCTGAAGAGGGTTGAAGAAATCCATAAGACTTTTCTTGCGGGTTAAGGAATTCTTATTATTACCCTTACCTAACCGCACTGACTTGAACGTTATTGTTCAATTATAAAATAAAGGATGGGTGAAGAACCGTGGAAACATTGGCATTCTCGTTTTCTGCTAAAGTAAACAGCCATGCTCCTGTTATTATATTTAACCGCTACATACATCTTATCGCTAACGATGCTATCTTTGAAGTGCTTCGAATTAGTACAATGGAAAGGGAATTGTATTTAAATGACTGAAATTACATAACACGAGTATAACCTAGGAATCGTTATTTAGTGTTGGTTTAAAGTGATTTTGTATTTAACGATTCAGCTATCCTCAGTGTTCGTGCTATTATTACTATATAACTTTTTTACATTATTCATAGAGACTTAATTATTACGATATTTAATTAGAGATTGTTGGTTTTTACCAAAAATGCAGTGTTATGTAACTTGTTACCATATGGGAATAAGTTGCGGAACTATGATTTAATTATTTAAATTGTTGTTCTTTGAAATCTTATTTTATCTAATATCTGTTTATTCGATTCCTATTTCTGATATTTCTCAATTTTCTCCACTTTGATATGGTTTTTATACCGTTAGACATAAAATACCGTAGGCTGAGAGTTGTCATTATTTTTTTTCAATATAGGAGGGATCTTCAAAACCTCTTGGTGCAAAATGAAAGAAATATTTATTAAAAATTAAAATAACACAAATGTCACTACTATTTCTCAGCATAGTTTCCATTTAGGTCAATGCACTTCTGAATGCGATGTTTGAAAAACTCCTGGTTTTTCGAATTGTACCATGTCTTGACTTCACGTTTCGCATCTTCGATCGAGTGAAATCTTGTTCCTTTTAAATGTTCCTTAAGCATAGTTAGCCGTGAAGAATGGGCTGGAGCATTGCCATGATGGAACATGACTCCTTTGTGCAAGCTGATCCTCTTCTGCAACGGTTTCAGCACCCAACGGGAAGAAAGCTTACTAAGACCAAGGTGCCCTGTTCAAATTGCATATGCTGATCCTTGGGAAATATCAACTTCTTGCGCAATAAATCCACCTTTTCTGCAATGGTTGATGTGGAAGGTCTCTCTTCTCTCTCGCAGTCGCCAGATGGGCTCCTAAAATAAAGAAAATATCTCTCGTCGTCATTAAGGTCTTCTCTTCCTCCTTTAAAACGTTTCATCCACCTCAAAACAGTGTTTCTATGTGGTGTAGACTCACTATTAACATGCTGAAAAGAATCGACAATAGCAGGGGATTTCCAATCAGTTTTTGTTAAATATTTGATAACAGCTCTGATCTCAAAAGTTTTCTTTTTCATGGCTAAAAAAATCTAATTTCTTGTTAGTGGTCACTTGCTAACTGAAATGCGCCAGAGAAATAAATGACGGTCTTGCAGGTATCAACACAAACCAAAGATATGATCAAACGTGTTTTGAATTGAAAATTTACGATCATCTTTTAAATTAAAGGCTTGTACCAAAACTTTTTGAAAATCCCTCGTATAAAGGATCTTGATATGAATATATTATAGAAAATTTTAAATTTGCTTATCACACGAAACTAAGTGAGAGGATGTAAGACAAGCCCATAGGGTGAGGTGGAACGATCAATCTAAAACCAACCAGGAAGGACGAAGTTGTTATTGGTCGCTAATGTCCTCCGCGTCACCAAACAGGAGCATGTGTTGGCGGCATCCATTCTCAGATGCCTCTGTTCGGTTACAGGCTACAAATTAAGTTTCTTCATTTCTACAACATATAACAAATATTTTTTTACCAGGATGTACTTACGGGTAAAGGCTGGTTATTGGGCTTCCAACCACGCCACCCACAATTTGCAATTCAAACCCCAGAACTAATGTCAGCTGTAAAAGTAAAGATTTTTTTACTAGGCGAACGTTTTGCAAGTTCTTTGACATATCATCTTCGGTGCAAACACACCAATAATTTACTTCACAGAGGAGATTTAATGTTGATGGGAAAGTTGTTGCAACGGTTACAGACAAAGTGCCTAAGAATCCTCGGGTTGCGGAAAAAAACTAACTGGCACAATGACTCTTCCAAAAAGAGTAATTCTAGCGACAGAAGCTTACTGTATGTCTGCTGGAGGCCACTTTTGTCCGTCCTACCTAATCTTTTCAAGAGTTCAAATGAAGCAATAAGTGAATTAGGACACTCTTTAAGGAACTGGATTTGCATGTCACCATTCAAGATGGATGCAGCTTCCCATTTTTACCGAATAGTTTCGGCAATATATTGTCACCTCTAAGCAATAGAAAGACGATCCAACATTATTAATTACATGGATGGACATGTGACCCCACGTAAAGAATCTTGATGTGATAAGTATTGCCACTGAAAATCATTTTAAGATGGTAATTTTACCACAACATTGTGGTCACCGAATGCAACCATTAGATATTTCCTTCATGAAACCACTGAATGACTACTATGTGATGATTGTTGAAACATTCCTAGGACCAACCCAGGCAGACCAGTGACCATATACAAACTAAATGCAATGCTGAGAGAGGCCTATCTACAGGCTGCTGTTCCAAACGCATCCATCAATGGCTTTAGATAAACGGAATTTGTCCATTGAATGGCTACGTTTTGGGTGAAGCTGACTTTTTAACTGCCCATCCAACGGACATTTCATTAAATGGTGGAGAGATAGATAATCATCCGGATGTCCCAATTGCCCGCCAATCATGACCATGGTGGATGAATCTGATCTGCAAAGAATTGATCGGAGCTAGTTCAAACCAGGGAGCTCACCCCGAGACATAATTCCCAATATTGTACGAAAGAAGGGCCCCAGGCCCCAATCATTTGTTTTAACAAGATCGCCATACGATACAATGTTACAATCAGAATTTCACAAGGAAAAAAAGGAACTAACTCTTGCGGAGGAGCTCCAAAAGAAAGAATGTAACAAGAAAGACAAATACGAAAATACAACAGCAAAAAAATACACTAACAAAAAAATGACAAAATAACAAAGCAAAGGGAGCAAAAATGGGCGAATCCTGGGCTCATGGCAACGAGTGCGGATCGAGATTCAACCAAGTGCTTGTGCTGCAATGACACGTTTAGTAATTTTGTGCGACAGGAAGGTGGATTTCCTGCGCCATGCACAGGGGATGGGAAACTGAGGAATATGCAGGGATAAGGAACGATGGAGAAGAGGTATTAGTGTGCGACTTGTGTCAGTAAGGATCTGTTTCTTCATTGTGAAGTTAAGGGGCAATATGGACTCGTGGTCTCTATCTTACACCGTGATTTTGTTTTGGGTACAAAACAAAGTAATTTCCTTTAAAAACGGTGGCCAAGGTGTGGACTTGCATATAACACCCCAAATCATTACTTGACCACAACCCTTAGAAGCCTCCTAAATCAAACAAATGTGCTTTTCAGACTTTCTTTTGTGTTAAGTGAGGCATCTTACCCTCTACCCCGCCCAAATTAAGGGGAAAATATCGTGGTGACTGAAAACTTTAAAAAAAAACAACTTTTTGAGACGAATAATGAGAAAGACGTCAGATTCAATTCAACTTATGCAAGTTAAGGGTGATGCACATAAGTGAAATTTCAATCAGTCAACATGGAAAACGATTTAGGTGTCTTAAGCTCGAGAGATCTCAAATTTTCCAAACAATGAACTAAAGACAATTGGGGGCTAGGGTAGTTAGACATTTTCAATCAAGCCGAACGATATTATTCTTAACTTATATAAATCGCTTGTAAGGCGTCATTTCGAGTATGTGGAACGCATCGGAAAGAGAAAATTAATTGCTGAACTTAGAAATAGATCGTACGAAGATAGACTATGACCCCCACAATTGACTTTCACTGAAAGTCGGAGTCTGCGCGGCCAACCTAGTGACCTCTTTAAAATACTAAAGTGGTTTACTTATATAAGTTATGGTTCAATATTTGGGCTAAATGATCGAACGGCCACTAAAAATAACGGTTTCAAGTTACTAAACAAAAGATTTAACAATGGGAGAGCACAACAAAAAATTCTCAGAAAATAACACAAATCTGGAATAATTGGGCTATGAATCTCGCTGTAATCATTAGAGTGAATATGTTTAAAAATATAATGCATAAATGTTACTTTAAAATATAACTTTACAGAAATAAGAGGTATAAAATAATCCTTTATCCATATCCTCTCTTCTTTTTACTTGTCCTTCATGTCTGACTTTCACCCTGTCCCTTCCTTCTTGATCTAGCCTCGAACGGATCGTAGGAGCTTTCCTAGCTCGTAGTTATGTAATTCTCTATTTATTAGATCTAGTTTTATGATCAAAGAGACAAAGATTTAACCATTGGTTTCTTGACTCTGAACAGTATAAAAACAGAAAGTGAGGTTAAATGCCTGGTCTTACCATGTTGAGATATTCCCATAATCGGAGCCAGAGATCGAGTGATATCCTGAGAGAAGGCCATCTCAACAGACTCGCTGATTCGCGATTGTACCAGCCGCCGAGATTCTATGCGGGTCGCCTGCGGCCAAGATCAAATAATACAAACCAGCCAACATTAGCTCTTTTTCACACAATACAAAAGCCTTCTCGAACTAGGGAATTCCCTCACACAGATAAAGTTTCATAGTGAACAAACCTAAAATTTTCTTTGGTAGAGATGTGTTTTTTTTTCTAATTTTCAATCAAGTTACACATTTAATCAATATACTCATAGATCATTTGATTTTAGCACCTATAACTTACAATTTGTCATATTTTACTCAAATTGCGAAGTGAAATGAAATTAAACTAATATAATCCCGAAGATACTGGATTTTTCTCTACCAAAGCTAAGGTTTAAGAGCTATAAACAACAGAAGAAAAACAGAGGAAGGACTAGAACAGTTCGAAGGCTTTGTGGATACAAGTGCCTAATAATTCTTTGTCAACTAAAAATCCTGGAGTGAGGGTGAGGTATACGAAGGATTGGAAAACCGCCTTCCACAAGGAGTGATTATGTAAGTGTTTAAGAGCGGGCTGATAGCGAGAGGTGGATGGTAATGTGCATGGATGGGGGCTTTATGAGGGGGTTTGGTTTCGGCCTTCTCTCCAAGGATGAACCCTGAATGGAAGAGATGCCATAGCACCTTGCGCACCATTAGTACAAAATCTAATGGCCTGGAATAAAACGATGGGTAGCTTTGTGTTCCCTTCACTGTATGAGGTCAGAAAGAAAACCCACATAGTTTTGCGGCGCGTAGTAAAAAGTTCACTAAGCCCGGATAGGTAAGCCGCGGACCCCAAAGTTTGTTTCTGCGAGCGCAATGGCGGTAATTGACAGGGCTGTCTCGGACCCCATCCAGTAATGAAAATTAATACGTGCCAGTGGGGGGCATAACCAGGTTGGTAGTTTATTGTTGGCATTGATGCGTGCCGCTAAAACTATGTGGTGAAGTGGTGGATTATTTTCAAGTTTTTATCATCACTTTAGCTGAACTTCTTTGACAAATTGTACAGCTTTCGAAAGGTCCGATATCAAACTAGTAAGTGGTCAGCTTTTGGAGAATTCTGAGCTGAAACTATTTACTACATTGTCCGAGGGCGTCTTTTTCAATCTTACTTTACTTCGCCTACTCTAGGAGGATTTCAAAGTGAAAACCCCCAATTAAAACATATTAGGGTGTTACTTGGGCGTTTTTATTCGTATCTAAGCTAATCGCTCCTGGAGGGTAAAATAAGGTGAGACAGGATTCTTTCATAGGATTCCTAAGAACGGAAGGGAACCTAAGTTGGAAGGAATTTCTTAGAGAGTAGGAGGTGCCGGAAGAAAGGGTTGGTTACCCCCATTACAAGCGAACGTGGTTTCAAAGGAAGGGCTTCCAATCTAAGGAAGCTTCTTATTCAGAAGAGGAGGGGGGTGTGCAAACGAGATCTTGTAAGGTGGGGTCAACTCGTACGACTTGCTCCTAATAAGTGTTGAATTTAAATT
The DNA here is from genome assembly GCA_963969495.1 of Ceratothoa steindachneri. Classification (NCBI taxonomy): domain Eukaryota; kingdom Metazoa; phylum Arthropoda; class Malacostraca; order Isopoda; family Cymothoidae; genus Ceratothoa; species Ceratothoa steindachneri. Next base: position 91,658,507 of record OZ018332.1, on the reverse strand, counting down.
TAAACAATGGTTTTAGGGGGCTGGATTCCTTTGGTTTTTAATACGAGAGAAGTATTTCTAAATACTTATACAAATGTATACTTATGTATATTTGATATTCATCTAAGGACGCCCATTTTAAGTATTCGGTTATATAGTATAACTTAATGGTAGTAATCCATTACTAGAAGCGGGTCTGCCATGAAATTAATTTACTCTTGTTATTTAGTTGTTGTTTTTGTTCATTAATAATAATTTCTTAAAATTTTATTAATGCTTATTATGTGAATGGAGCACATCTACATACGGATGTCACCTGGCATCACTTTGCGGGTTCGTAAAAGGACATAAGGAGAAGAAAGATAGGGTGCGCGATGTTATCCTCCGCCCCAACTGGAACCAAGAGGGAGAGGTGAACCAGCCCCCTTCCCCACTTCCGACCATGGATGAAAGGACGAAAGCTAGTTGGCGACTAGCCTGCAAAGAAAGAGGCAATAAGGGTAAAAAAAAAATACCCATGGCTTAGGCCAAGGTAGTCTCAATCTAATTCGAGACTGCCTATGGCATTGGGGGCAGCGATGGGGGAGGGTAATTCCCCCAGGTACAAGGGGGGAGGTATCCGGGTCGTATATTGAGATTTTTGCACCAACCAGCTATGGTGGAACCATACATGATCCCAGGAGGTCTTACGGCACCCGGTGCGCATCGGGGGTCCTGAACAGAGGAGAGTGGATGTTGTGCTGTGAAAGCATGGTGATGCGTATATGCGGCTTAAGCCCGCGGGGGTATCAGCGTATTCACCCAATGAGCAGAAAGTTCAGAAATAAATAGAAGTATCGAATTTTTCTGAATTTTTTAAAACTAAAAGAATTACAAATGGTGAAGTTCATAAAATTTATTAAAATTTGGGCATGGAAATTATTAGAGTAAATATAGATGGAGAAAAAAAAATCATGATAAGCCGTAGGACAGACCGAAAGTATGCCAGCGAAGCGCAAGCTCCTTCTGTAAGGAGGAGTGGCTACTCTTCTTGTTGAATAATAATTTAATTTTTGTGCAATTTTATTTATGAACCTTTATTACCCAGGAGATCTTTATTTTTACTCCATTTGGGGTAATTTACCCCGGTTCGCTGACCTATGCTCTAGAGCAAAAGTACAAAGATCTTAGTTGCTTAACTTCTTATCATTTTTTAGTGTCGCCAAAGGGAAATTGACACACATGAAAATGAAAAACAATAATAGAAAGGAAGGCAGGTAGGGACGCATAGGTAGGGACAAGAAGACGTGCCCAGGAAAGGCGCGCGTCTTCGCAAGAAGCTACATGGGAAGTTTCCTTGGTCATCATTGTGAAAAAATAGTTACACTGTGCGCTTAGTTAAATACTACTAAATACATGACACCACCAACAAAAAAAATCAGGGCTATACTAAGAATAAAAGAAAAATCATGCGGGGCAAAATCCCCCTAAGGGGGCTCCAACCACTGCAATCTCCTGCAATGACAACAGACCACTCCACGGAGATTGAACTCGACTCAGAGTAAACTGCGAAGGGCGAATGACGACGAACAACCCAACTTTCAATAACCAAGGGCGTAAAACACGACCAACACTCTCACTACCCGCATCTAACCATGACTTTCATAGGTGCCCCCCGCCCCCGCCCTGCTCCCACATACATGATGACGCGCCACACTTCGTTATTTATTAAAAAACAAAACCGAAAGCTGACCTATTTATGGCCTTAGCAAGGTGTTTCATTTTTCATCAAGAAAGTGGTAAATTACGGAGTTGTTGTTTCTTCAGGTTACCTGTAATTAGATCGTCGGTGATTTCAACGTGGTAATTTCATCGCATGAATTTATATCGCGTGAAATTTTCATTGCTGGTAATTTTGTCGCACGGTAAAAACATCGTACGGTAATTTCATCGTCACGCTTAGACTTGGCGAATGATGATAATGCATTCATAAATCATATATATGTATATACATATTCCCTTATTAGTGTAATCTGTGTCTACAATTCTACGAGTATGACGGAAAAGGAGGACTAACACAAGCTTAATTAAGAATTCAAAAGTAAAAACCCCATCCATGCCTCTGTAACATATGCAATATTCCATTGTGTAATTCCACCCAAAGCAAATTGTTTCGAATATATAATTCTAAATAAATGAAATTCTTCCACTTTCAACAGCATATATGTATATATATTTATATATATATATATATATATATATATATATATATATATATATAAGGGGTCTTTCGAAGGTCGCTCGATATTTAAATGTAAATAAAACAAGTTATGTGTGATATTTGCACTCAATGTATTTTAAATTTGAAAGTACATTTTATGGCATTAAGTATGGAATATGACGTCGTTCAAATGTCCGCCACGGCTTCACTTGGTGGAACGTATTCGGGAAGCCCAATTTTCGATGATTTTGTCGTATAAATCTGGCTGAATTTGCTGGATGGTGTTCGTTATGTCGACTTTGAGGACATTAACGGTTTGCAGATTATTCGAATAGACCTGCGATTTAAGGTAGCCCCAAAGAAAGTCGTCTAATGGCATTAAATCTCATGATCTCGGTGGCCAGTTGACGTCGCCGCCGCGCGAGATAACCCTGCCCTGAAATCGCTGGTGCAAAATGTCTATCGTGGCGTGCGCAGTGTGGCACGTAGCGCCGTCCTGTTGGAACCACATGTCGTCAGTATCCATATCAGGCATATAATCCAGTTGAAGCCACAAGAAGTTGCTCTGTAGGTCTCGCCGTTGACGGTTATGGCAATCCCATCTTCGTTCTCAAAAAAATACGGACCGATGATTCCATTAGACGAAAATCCGCACCAAACAGTGACTTTGTTTGGATGCAATTGGTGCTGGTGTATCTCATGTGGATTGTTTTCGTCCCAAATCTGACAATTTTGCTTGTTTACAAATCTATTCATAAAAAAATGGGCCTGGTCGCTGAAGAGGATTTTTTGGGGGGAGGGGGGGAATTGTGGGCAACTTCCAACTGCTCTAGAGCCCAATCAGCGAACACACGGCGTTGTCTATGGTCGTTTACCTTAAGTTGGATTTTGTACGGGTGCAGACTCAAGTCCCTACGCATAATTCGCCAAACTGAAGTCGCAGAAAGGCCAAGTTCTTGTGAACGACGAGAAATTGACTGCCTCGAATTTTCCCCTACACTCTCATTTACGGCGGCGATGTTTTCAGCAGACCTTGCGTTTCGGCGACGTACGGGTGTTGGCTGATTGTTGATCGACCCTTTTGCCTCGAATTTGGCCACTAAGCATCGAACAGTGGACTCAGCAGGACGATTGTGGCGAGGATAGAAATCACGTAATGCGCAGAACGTTTGTCGACGGAGCACTGATTTTGATAATAACATTTGATGATTTGCACACGCTGTTTAACGCTATAACCTTCCATCGTGAATTGCCAAGTACTACTGAACAGTTTACAGTGAGGTTGCCTTTTTGTTGCATTAACAACATTGCCACTATCGCCTGGCAAAGCTCGAGCGTCCTTGTTGAAAACCCCTTTATATAAATAAATATATATACATATATATATATCTGTGAATCACGCTTTATTGCAGGTCAAATTTTGGGCTGATACTTTGAATATTAAACATTGTACAAACGTGAAACTTGGTCCACTGAAATATCCTAGGTAGGTACGTACGTAGTTAATATTTCAATGGTATTGATAAGATACATACAAAGTTAGATTGAGTTATGTATTTCGATGTACTACGAGGGACGGTCAATAAGTTTTGCAATTCGAATATAAAGAAATGAGATATGAGGAAAAGTGTTTTATTATTTTTCAATATAACTACCCTCGACTTCAATACACTTGCGCCACTTATCCCTGAGGCTTCGAATTCCCGACAACCAGAAATCTCCCGACTGCTGTTCAATCCACTCCTGGACGGCGATCTGGGCATTTTCATCGTCCCCAAACCGGCGTCCACGCAGTGCAGCCTTGAGCTGGCAGAATAAAAAGTAGTCGCTAGGGGCCAGATATGGACTGTAGGGGGGATGGTTAAGCTCCTCGAATCCGCACTCACGCAGGGCTGTTTGTGCAACTCTGGCCTTGTACACTTTGACGACTTTGAAGTCGATCATGGGGCGTGAGGTTTCTAGGACCCAACGGGCAGAGACTTTGGGCATGGCCAAATTGTCGTGGATGATGTTGATAACACTTCCATGTGATATTCCAAGTTCTCGCTCGATTTCTTCGACCTTCACCAGTCGATTTGCGAGGATCATCCTCTCCACACGGGCCACATTGTCGTCGTTGGTCACGTATGACTGGCGTCCTGGACATGGATCATCTTCAAGGGACTCACGACCATGGCGGAACTCTTTATTCCAGGGAGCAATGGTTGCATATGAAGGGGCGGTGTCGGTGTACACTGCAACCATGCGTTCATGGATCTCTTTTGCATTCTTGCCTTCCTTGGTCAAAAATTTGATCACTGCGCGGTGCTCAACCTTCTCCATTGTTGAAAAATTTGTGACTGAGGATCTGCGATCAGCTACTGCTTCTTAAATAGACGGGCAGGAGCGTGCGGCTGCAGGTCCTGACATGTCATAACTTGTCCTAACACCACCACAAACAGCCACTCACCTTCCTCTGTTTTGCCCTACCGATTCGCAAAACATATTGACCGCCCCTCGTCTCAACTGTGTCACGCTTTATTGCAGGTGTACAAAAATGCTCCTGAAACGACGTCTGGCAGCTACAGAGAAGACGCGGATTGTTGCAGGTCTGCAGAAGGCTTATCTGTTGGAGAATTAGCCCAAAAGGTTTGTCGGGATACAAAAACATTGAAGGCGTATGTGGAAAACCCCATCACCAAACCAAGGCAAGATAAATGTACGAGAAGAAGTGTATCCCAGCGTGGCATCCGAAAAATAGGTAGAGAAGTAAGAAAAACCTCGGTAGCATAGGTGCTGCCATATTTGAAAGTGTTGGAGTTGCTCCTTTGTCCAGAAGCACCCGGTTTAGGATCCTTAAAGAGACGGGCAAAAATGTTAAGTGCATCCCTAGACCCATCCTGAGCAAGAATCACAAAGAGAAGCGTATTGATTGGGCACGGAAGTACATGTTGATCAATTTCCAAGATATCCTCTTCACGGATGAGGCCAGAGCTACTCTGGATGGCCCTGACTGATGGGCCAAAGTTTGGGTACCTCTTGGAGCCTCTCGCCCGCATCGCATTAATAATCACGCAGGCAATATCGGCCGTGTTGAAGGTACTAGAGTCATCAATGCAGTGAAAGATAGAGCAATTATGTCTCAAGATAGAACTCATCGTATTACAACTGAAGCCTACATTGGGCTATCCTAAGCAGTCATCGGCAAGATGCACCCTATCGAAAACCTAAAAAGGACCGTCCGAAACACGCGGAATATTAAAGAACAAGTCCCTTCTAATCCAGCAAGTTTACAAGAGTTGGACATTCCTCCTGCATGTCGAATGACACATTCGAATCAACCTTTTCTTCTGTTTGACAGCAACGATGGCCCAGATGGACTCCTAATATTTACAACTCGTCGAAATCTGCTTTTATTATCCAATTCAGCTTGTTAGGAGGCTGACGCAACATTTAAAACTGTTCCCCCTATATTCGAGCAGCTCTATACAGTCCACGGCGTCATAAATGGAGATGTTATTTCTGTGGTTAATGCTTTAATGCAAAAGGAAAAATGAAGAAATATATACAAGATTTTTATGTGAAATAAAAAAACTTGGACTCAAACTTATTACCTACAATGATTATGACAGACTTTGAAAGAACAGTAATCAATGCTTTTCGTGCAGCATTTTCGGATTCTGAACAAAAAGTTGCCTTTTTGAATATCGAAGTATTCAAGCAAACGGACTGCAACAAATATATCAAAACTACGCAGAATTTACGTTAAAAATACGAATGATGGCAGCCATTGTAGCCATTCATGCCACTAGACGCCGTAGTTCGTTATTTTGAATATTTGTGCGACAATAATGTATTTCAGGATGTAGCTCAGCCAATGTTGGATTATTTTGTAGACACATGAATTGGATGCTCTGTTCGTTGGCAAGTACGTCGAGCACCTCACTTTGCCCATACATTGTGGAATTGTTTTGATGCGGCCCTCCAAGGCGCCCCGGAGACAAATAACTCCTGCAAAGGATGGCATCGCGCATTCAACGAATTAATCCGGGCATCTCACCCAGGAATGTGGAAATTCTTGAAGACTTTGAAAGGAGAGTAAGCCAGAACCGAAGCAAAAATCGAACAATATGTTGTCGGTGCTGAAATTTCCGACCAGAGAAAGAAAGATAGTGCTACAAGAATACAACGCATCGTCGAAGACTTTGAAAATTGCGAAATACTTGATTATTTAAGAGGTATCACTCATAATTCGGCATTTTAAAATGTTCACGCAGTTCCTTGTAATTAAATAATTGTTTACCATGGCATGTTATTTGTTTTTGTTTTTCGCTGCGAGTGTTCTTTCCCTATAACTTTCAATGATACTGGAAGTGAAATTTAAGGCGTTTGTTTCTCATTCTTTTTTGAAACACTCATTATGTAATATGTATATTAATAAATAAAATAAAAGAAGAAAGTTTATGGATCCCTTCATGTACAACAAGTAATATACAGTATATATTATAAGGCAGTGTGGTCCACCTCGGGGCAAGTAATAAATAGATGGGTATATATAAAGTATATATCCGCAATTGGAAGCAATATTTCCGGCGTTTGAGCTGGCTTTATTCTGGCGGGAGTTCGGTACCCCAACCAAGTTCCAAGCTTAATTTCTCCCTCACTTTTTACTTTCTTTAGACGTAGGGATGCGACGACCCCAAGGCCTCCGGAAATGAACTGTTTGCCTTCTTCTGAGAGAGAAGATAGAGGAGAGCTAATCTACCTGTAAGGAATGTGTTTGACCTAACCTTTTGATAATTATTTAATGGCCAGTGACTGGTTGCTCCATTTCTTGGGAGGCGAGGGAGAAACTAAGTTCGCAACGAACCCAAGCAGAGCTTCCCCTTATATATATATATATATATATATATATATATATATATATATATATATATATATATATATATATATATATATATATATATATATATATGTGTGTGTGTGTGTGTGTGTCATGTCAATAGATCCAGATAACGTAGTTTGCCATTTTAACGACTCCATTTTAACCAAAGACTAAAATAAAATTTTACCTCTAGGATTGGATTTTAAATTGCCTTGCTTTAAGATTAACCGTATTAATTATCTTCATAAATTTTGAAGTCATAGTTTCACACATAATGAGTTTACCACTTTGGCCTTCTGATTTTTCTCATGTTGTTAATAACCTAAAGTCTATAGCACACTCATACTTACATAAGTTTAACCCGTTTAAGAATTTGTATCCCGTCTTCAGTTTTTCTGATATTAATATTTTAAAGAACTTAAAACGGCCAGATTTTGTCATATGTAAGCCAGATAAAGGCAGAGGTGTGGTATAGTTAAAAAAAACTGATTATGTTATTAAACTGAATTCTATATTGAATGATTCTTCTGAATTTCTTAAAGTTGATTGTGATCCATTTTAAAGTGTCATTAGGATATAGGATAAAATTAACAGATTTTTTCGTAAACTTAAGTCTAAAGGATTGTCTGGAGAACATTACCATAGACTTTTCACTTTAGGTTCAACTCCTGGTGTACTCTATTATGGCCTACTCAAAATCCATAAGGCCTGATTGCCAATTCTCCCAATCCTTTCGGCAATTCGTACACCTAATTATAATCTTTGTAAATTTTTGATACACATAATAGAGCCATTTACTAAAAATGAGTTCATTATACAGGATTCTTTTGAGTTGGTAGATTTAATGAATTCCTCTAGATTTTCCCAGTATCACATGACTAGTTTCGATGTCGGATCACTATTCACCAACATCCCTTGTTCTTGAAACCTGTAATATAATATGTGATTCACTTTTTAATTTTAACACAAATTCCACAATTCTTGGTCTCAATAAACCTGATTTTTCTAGGTCTATTCAATTGGCCGTTAAAGATCCAATATTAATATGTAACAATGTCCTATATAAACGAAGGGATGGGATGGCAATGGGCTCACCTCTGGGTCCATCGTTTACAAATGCCTTTCTTTGTAAAATAGAACAGGACTGGATGTCCAATTGCCCACAACAGTTCAAGCCTATACTCTATAAAAGATACATTGACGATTGCTTCGTTCTCTTTAAAAATAAGAATCATGCCTCCCAGTTTCAAAGCTACGAGTACATCATAACATCAAATTTACACTGGAGCATGAAACTAATAACTCTCTTTCATTTTTGTACCTTAAGATTACCTGGTCAGAAAACAAAATTTCTACTTCAGTATATAGAAAACCCACATCCACTATGCTTGGCACTAATTATTTCTCGAGTTTACCAAACTGTTTCAAAATATCATCTGTAAGCTGAAGAATAAACCGTGCTTTTATAATATGCTCTGACTGGAACTATTTTCATAAAGAGATGTCTAATGTATCTCAAACAATTTTGTAAATTTAATTTATTTCCAGCATTATTACTCTAAAAATCGATTAAAAGTTTCCTAAATAAAATACACGTGATTCCTCTCGTCAAATCTAATGCATCATAACAGAAAATGTATCTCGAAATACCCTACATAGGCTCGCTGACCAACAAACTCATCTTAGACTTACAACAATTATTATCTAAAGTTTATCCACAAATCAAATTCTACTGTATACCAATTAATACTATCTCACTTAAAACCTACTTGTCTCATAAGGAGAAACTACCCTTGCTACTCAGATACTCACTCGTTTATCAATTTCTGTGTGCGAGTTGCCAAACTCGCTACGTAGGTAAACTACGCTGCAATTGAAGCTGAAGATTTGCAAACATAAGGTGGTTTCCCACTATAGAGACACACCCATTGCTAAACCGGAATTTTCTGCAATAAGGAATCACTCAGATACTTGCAACTCATTATTGCCCCCCTCAAATTTCAAGGTTTGGAGTTCTGCGGATAAATCCGTAGATCTCAACAGTCTGGAATCACTATTTAGTCATATTGATAGGTTTTAGTCCGGTTCTATCATGTAGAACCGAGTGTCGAATACGGTCGATCCTTTTCGTGCCAGTTATAAGCAGTGTAGCTTGATTCTGTACCCTCTGCATCGTCCTGTGAGAGGTACAACTTGCCATCTGCGTGATCATGGCCGGGTACACCAGGACGGAGTACACAAAGGCCATGTAGAGTTTTCTCTTATTTGACACGTTGAGGCTTTGAAAACGGTACAGTTTCTTCAGCTCTCTTTTGGCTAGGGAGACTCTGTTGTTTACGTGGGCCTTGTATCCTGATTTGTAAATATGTAAGCCTAGGACCTTTCCCTCGTTAGAGTACGAATAAATTTCATTCACAACGAGGACGTCGTCTAATTTCCGGTGGTTAACCGGAATTATCACGAACTTCTGGCGGTTAGTCTTTATTTTCCACCTTTTTTAATAACGATTGATGTTATCAATCTCGACAGCTGTCGCCCTTGCTTTAACTCCAGCGTTTCTGATTAGACTTGGAATGATTTGTGCGATGTCATCTGCGTATTGCAGATACATCGAATCGTCCCTCACTGGAGCAGGGAGATCAATTATGTACACTAGGTACAACAACGGACTCAGACAGCTGCCTTGTGGAACTCCCGCCTCGAGTTCGAATTCGGGTCCTTTGTAGCCCTCTATCGCGATTTGGGCTCTCATATCCATGACATAGTCACAAAGGACCCTTTCCATGATTGGGTTTAGCTGGAAGTTGAGGATCTTGAATTGTAGCCGTCTCAGCCAAACTTTATCGAAGGCCTTCTTTACATCCCGCAGCACTACGTCTACGTATTTTCTCTCAGCTTTACTGCATGCGAGTTTTTCCGTTAGGAGGGCGAGGGTGGTTTCCGTTTCTCGTTTCTTGCGGAACACGGGCTGCTGAGGGTTGTGAGCTCTTAGCTCGGCTAGTTGTTCTTGGAGCCTGTCGACCAGGAGCTTCTTATAGACTTTCGCAACGAATTCCAGCAGGGCGATTGGACTGTAATTGACCAGTTGATCAGGGTTTTTTCCTTCCTTAGGTATGAAGATTATTTTAGCAATCTTAAAACCATCAGGGAAGTAACCCGTATTTAGGGAAGCGCTGTAAACGTTTGTGATTTCCTGAATGATCTGCTGTGGGGCATTTACCAAGTTGTTTATGGTGATGCCCGTCCAGCCTGGTGCCATTTGCTCAAAGGTTTTCACAGTGACCATGACCTCCTCTGGTGTTATGGGATGGCTATGGCCCACCATCTCCCTACCTTCGTCTACTTGATGTTATGGGTGCGTGCGGTGTATAATCTGATTCAGATCTTCGATGAGTTGACCTTCAAATTCCTGGTTGAACTCTTTATTGTCTTCTGAAGTGATACTAAAGACGTTTTTTCAATAATTCCTAAATATGTCTTCTAGAACCGCCGGGTCCTCTATATAATATCCGTTCTCTTTTATTCGAAGCTTAGTTCTTCCGGTTAGTCTCTTTAGATTCTTGACTTGACACCAGAAATTTAGCCGGGTTCAGCTCGCTATCGATTTTGGCTCTCAGGCTATTCCATATTCCCTCATTTTGGATGTTGATAGCCTCTTTTAGCTCGGTGCTTAGGAACCGAAGAAGCGAGCTTCTTTTCTGGTTAGGACCTTCTCGTCTTATCTCTTCGTACATTTCCCTGTGATCATGAGCGATCTTCCTCATCTCCTCTGTCCATATGGTCTGATGAGGTGTTTTGTACCCAGTCTTGGGTATGCACTCGCGGTCCGCTTCTAGTATAGGCGTAGTTATCCTCTCCGTTTCTTCGTCTATATCCTCTAAGGTTGCGTCGCTTAGGTCAGCTGGGTCGTATTGACTAAGTCGTCTCCTGTAAGGTTCCAGTTGGCTAAGGCGTAGTTTTTGCGGAGAGAGACTGGAAGCTGGATCGGAACGAGAGATATTGTGGTGAGGATCGGTATGTAATCACTTGGGACTGATGGGCCCGGCTCACTATGGTAGTTGAAGGGGAAGCCTTCACTTGTTAAGATTATATCAGGTTTAGTGGCTGCTATGGAAGTGATAAAGGTAGAAAAATCCGGCCCTATTCTTTGGATGTTTTTTCTTCCCATAATCAATTCCAAGTTTCGGCCTCTTTCGTTGGGTCTACCATAGCTCGCCGCACAGCATCTGACATTGAGGTCGCCCACTAAGATTGCCATTCTGCGGTGCCCAAACAGTGTGTAGAAGTTATTTTATCGGAAGATAGGTTCGATGAGGAGGTTGATAGGCTGCTGCTATCACGAGGTTTCCTACCAGTGTGTGGATTTCAACCGACATAAAGGATTCGTCCAGTTTTGGTAGATGTTTGAACGAGATGTTCTCCTTGATAGCTATTGCAGCACCATCAAACCTTTCCAGAGAATGATTCTTCATAACCACTCTGTAGCCCGGTATTTTAATTTGACCAGATATATATATATATATATATATATATATATATATATATATATATATATATATATATATATATATATATATATATATATATATATTTATATATATATATATATATATATATATATATATATATATATATATATATATATATATATATATATATATAAGGTAAAACACATCCTAAACAAAATGAAATGGGGCCGGAAACAATCTGGAGAGTTGCTAATCCCCAAGATTCATTACATCCGGGGGCTTATAGATACAATTGGCGACTCTATTCATTAAATATTTGTTAAATTTGTATTGCCCTTCAGATAAATTGAAGTTATCAAAGTTACCAAACGAAATTGATCAAGGCGAAATATACCATGGTCTTAAAAATATATATATATATATATATATATATATATATATATATATATATATATATATATATATATATATATATATATATATATATATATATATATATATATTGCCCCGCTAAAGTTTACAACAAACCATAAAAACAGACGTTTATGTATTTGTAAGCACGATAGGTAAATGAAACTTTTATTAGTGACAGGATATGTATTCAAACAATAAATTAAATCATCAGGACCTTACAAAAACATAAATGTAGTTTTTTGTTGAAGAAATTGAATTAATTAGTAACGCCAAAGTTTACAACACATATCGATTTTTATCACTTACTCATAAATCTTCGAGAAGGAGAAACTTCTTACAATTTCTAGAACGTTCTACATTAATCTACTCACATAACTTAGGGACTGGTATAAGCTATCGGGTCATTCTTTATCAGACATCGTCCTGTAAACATTCGCACGATGGAGAAACAGAAACGAATCGATCAAGATCTTCGAAAATGTATAGTAGACCTTCATAAAAGTGGCATTGGTTATAGAAAAATATCTCGTTCAGTTGGAACGATAATGCGTCACTGGAAGTCTCAAAATTCTACTCTTCCTCTGATCAGTTCTGGCCGTCGTCGCAAGATAACCGAACGTGCAGGAAGATTATTAGTAAGAAAGGTCAGTAAAACACCCAAGGTTTCTCTTAATTAAAAAACTTCAGCGTGACTTAGAAGTGAGTGGAGTTACAGTGAGTATTAAAGACACAATTAGTCGATCACTTCGTAGCATAGGCATCTATCTACTCATGGTCTCCAAGGAAAACTCCACTTCTTACAAGAAAACAAGTTCGTGATCGTTTGGATTTTGCAAAAGAGTTTGTTGGTAAACCTGCAGAGATTTGGGGACAACCTACTTTGGTCGGATGAGACAAAGATAGAACTGTTCGGCCGTAATGGAGCTCCGAGGGTATGGTGAAAGAAAAGTACCGAAGAACACTACCCCAACAGTAAAATATGGAGGTGGCTCACTCATGATCTGGGGTTGTTTTAGTGCCGCAGGTGTTGGAAATATCGAAACCATAGAATGAAGGATGAATGGAGAACATTATAGAAGAATCTTGAAGAAAGATTTACGTCCAAGTGTGTATTCTCTTAAATTGAAACACAAAATTGGTTAAGATCAAATGGTGTAAATTTTCTAAAATGGCCTAGTCAATTCCCAGATCTGAACACTATCGAAAATCTATGGAAGAACTGAAGCTCAGAATTCAAAAAAAGAGAACCAACAAACATGTCTGAACTGAAGAAAATATGCATTGAGGAATGGAGTAATATTAACACAAACACATGTAAGAAGTACTTAGGAGATTAACTACTCTAAGCGGCTACAAGCTGTTATTAGCAACAGTGGTTATGCTACTAAATATTAGTAAACGATATGATATATGTGTTGTAAACTTTTGTGTTACTAATTAATTGTATTTCTTCAACAAAAAACTATATTGATGTTTTTGTATGGTCTAGATGATTTAATTTATTGTTTGAATACATATCCTGTCACTAATAAAAGTTTCATTTATCTATCGTGCTTACAAATACATAAACGTCTGTTTTTCATGGTGTGTTGTAAACTTTTGCCGTGCACCACTGCAAATATATATATATATATATATATATATATATATATATATATATATATATATATATATATATATATATATATATATATATATATTTATATTTATATATATATATATATATATATATATATATATATATATATATATATATATATATATGAGGAATTAAACCACATTCTCCGAAGACAATTTAATTCAGAACAGTTTCGGTGTATCTCACACCTTTTTTCAACTGACACTGGATAGAAAATATAAAAGCGTGCTTACATACATAACACAGGGTCAGGTCGTGAAAGATCCCCTCTTTTTTTCCCCATTCCCTTACTTGTGGCTAATCAGGGGGTTGTTAGGCCTAAACATATTGAAGAGCTGACATTTCACTATTTTGTTTATTTGCTTTCGTATTACAGGATTAAAAGAAAATTGACCCTCAGATAGATTTAAATTAGGAACTGACGATATCAAGCTCGATTCTACGATTCTTCTCTTAACATAGTTAGCCGATTTAAATACCATTTTACTTCCATTGAAATCGATCGAATGATTCAAGTCTCTAACATGGCAAAATATTCCACTGCTTTGGCTGCCCACTCTAATATCTCTTTTGTGTTCGTACAATCTCTTGTCTAGATTTCTCCCCGTTTTCCCTATATAAACTTTATGGCAATCGTTGCATGGTATTGCATATACTCCTATGTTATGATGTTCTTTGTGTTTCCTGGCAATCATCAATTGGTTTAAGGAATTATTATATTTAAAGGCTAGATTAATACCCGCTTTTACAAATATGTCCTTTAAACTATTTAATTTATTATTAAATGGCAATGTTATACATTTGTTGAAGTCATTAGTGCGGGAAGGCTTATTACCATGGAATGTTTTCCTAGCTGCAAAATGGGCAGACGATATGAACCAATCGGGGTAATACAAATTAGAAAAAATGGTCCTGATAATGACAATTTCCTCATCTAAATAGGAAGGATGACAAATTTTATATGCTCTAAGGAAAAGGTTAGAAATTGACGATGTATTTTCTGTATGGCCTAATGGTCATGATTTTGATAACTTTTTTAATAATTTGAATAATTTGCATGTCTCCATCAAATTTAAATATGAATGGGAATATGATAATAGATTACCCTTTTTAGATGTCCTCATTAATAAAGATCACCATGAATTAAAACTTGACGTTTATAGGAAACAAATCCACTCGAATGCCTATATACATTATTTTTCGTTTCACGATAATACTGTTAAAAAATCGGTAATTTCTAAAATATGTCATATAAAATATGTCATCCTTCCTATTTAGATGAGGAAATTGTGATTATCAGGACCATTTTTCCTAATTTGTATTACCCCGATTGGTTCATATCGTCTGCCCCTTTTGCAGCTAGGAAAACATTCCATGGTAATAAGCCTTCCCGCACTAATGACTTCAACAAATGTATAACATTGCCATTTAATAATAAATTAAATAGTTTAAAGGACATATTTGGAAAAGCGGGTATTAATCTAGCTTTTAAATATAATAATTCCTTAAACTAATTGATGATTGCCAGGAAACCCCAAAAACATCATAACATAGGAGTATATGCAATACCATGCAACGATTGCCATAAAGTTTATATAGGGAAAACGGAGAGAAATCTAGGCAAGAGATTGTACGAAAACAAAGGAGATATTAGAGTGGGCAGCCAAAGCAGTGGAATATTTTGCCATGTTAGAGACTTAAATCATTCGATCGATTTCAATGGAAGTAAAATGGTATTTAAATCGGCTAACTATGTTAAGAGAAGAATCGTAGAATTGAGCTTGATATCGTCAGATCCTAATTTAAATCTATCTGAGGGTCAATTTTATTTTAATCCTGTAATACGAAAGCAAATAAACAAAATAGTGAAATGTCAGCTCTTCAATATGTTTAGGCCTAACAACCCCACTGATTAGCCACAAGTAGGGGATTGGGGGAAAAAGAGGGGATCTTTCACGACCTGACCCTGTGTTATGTATGTAAGCACGTTTCTTATATTTTCTATCCAGTGTCAGTTGAAAAAAGGTGTGAGATACACCGAAACTGTTCTGAATTAAATTGTCTTCGGAGAATGTGGTTTAATTCCTCATCTTTTCTTGCGATATTGCATTAATTTTCATCATATATATATATATATATATATATATATATATATATATATATATATATATATATATATATATAGAGAGAGAGAGAGAGAGAGAGAGAGAGAGAGAGAGAGAGAGAGAGATATCTCCCTAGGGGGAAACTCTGCTTGGGTTCGTTCCGAGCTTAGTTTCTCCCCCACCTTCCCAGAAATGGGGCAACTAATCGCGGGCCATGTGTGTGTGTGTGTGTGTGTGTGTTTGTACTGCTGCAAAAGTTAACGCGCCACCGAAAATATTTATGAAGCACCAAAATACAATAATGAATTAATAAAATTCTTCAGTTCTGTAAAGTTCTCTTCCGTGACGATGAAATTATCGTGCGAGAAAATTAGCAGCGATGAAATTTCCAAGCGATGAAATTAGCAGCGATAAAATAACATGCGATGAAAATTCCACGTGATGAAAATTCTTGCGATGAAATTACCTCGATGAAATTACTGACGATGAAATGTCGAGGATGAAATTACCCGTCACTTTGTTTCTTATAACTAAGAAAGTTTGTAAGGAGAGATTGGTAAAGAAAGTGGTGAAATAGAGAAAGGAAAAATGTATGGAAGATATTATATCCTGTGCGCATTAACCGAAAAGAGAAAGCCATCCTTCAAATGTCAGGTATATATTATGGTAAGGTTGATCATACTACATCAGCATTCCCTCGCGGCGGTTAATTAGTGGAAGTAAAAATATGTGTAAACGACAAAAACCATTGTTGCGAGACCACTAAAGGCAAAAAATATTGAAATGACCGACTAGAGGACTTCTATAACTTATCATGGCTATTTGCATGTTGCCGTAGGCAACATTTACCTTGGCAATTATTTCGATGTGTTGCGCTGCCTGAGCCTCGTCGCGCGCGAACATGAATTGAGGGCATTGTGGCAGAAGCTCCAAAATTAGCCGCGACGTCATGAAAGAGATCTCCTCCTCCTCTGCGAACCCAGTTGACACCATAATAACCATGGTCTTTTGGTGATTCTTGTAAAATTTCTTTAGCCTGTTGAAGGGATACCATGAGGTAATAAAAACGAGGTACAGTGTATTCAAAGAAATTAGCATTATTTTTTTTCTTAAATAATGAGTGGATTAAAATGCCTCCTGATTTATTTCTTCTTCCCTAAACATAGAATTGATGCGAGTCCTATAGGAAGTGATTTTCCGGCTATGAATTTTTGAAGGCGTTCAACAGACTCTTTCAGTTTTGCTCGGCTCTATATTTTCCCATTAAGGAGTTTAATGTCCATCCTTAATGCGTATCTGGGTTTATCAAGGTGAAAGAAGAAAAAAAAAATTAGAATAACAACAGATAAATAGTGGGTAGTCAAATGGACCGTGATAGCAAACCCTCTCATCACAAATACTGGACAATTCGGAACAGGTGCCTTAACACCCCTAGGGTCACGAAGACTTCCACCATCGCTGAATGATGCGAAAAGAACACAATACCCCAGGGTGCCTTCGGCCTTACCAGTGCTTGTCATTCTGATCTTTATTTATATTTCATTATCCTGTCGGGATATCTCGTCAACGACGCGAGGGACGAATGACGTTACCTACTAACCCTAAATACTGAGTCGATCTGAATTACGACTCCATCCGACGACTGAACACACTCAATGTGGCTTCACTTCACTAAAATAATTGGAAACAGTGTTTCCACTCGGCTAAACTGTATCCCATATATATATATATATATATATATATATATATATATATATATATATATATATATATATATATATATATATATATATATATATATATATATATATATATATATATATATATATATATATATATATATATATATATATATATATCGAGAATTATTTGCAATAGCGCAATCATAAATATGAGGTTAAGAAGGCCTTCTTAACCGCATAATTATGATTGCGCTATTGAAAATAATTCTCGATTTTACAAGGCCGAGCTAGAGTGGAGTGGAGAAAACAAAATTTTCATTCTCTTCGACAAGCAGGTAAGACAATTAAAAAGGCTGATTGAAAGACATATTTTTTTTTGTATTAAAAAAGCTGGATTATGCGTTATCTTCTCGTGTATCTGAGAAGAGCTCCTTCCGAACGCTTCGATGAAGAGCTAGTTAGCTATAAAATTGCCTTCTTAACCTCATATATATATATATATATATATATATATATATATATATATATATATATATATATATATATATATATATATTATGATGATGCAAAACAAGGGGTAAAAAAAAAAAATGTGAGATACCATCTTATTTGATTCATTTTAGTGCACAAACTATTTATCAAAAAATTTCAGATGAAAAAATGAATATTGAGAGGTAGCGCCCAAATAGCAAACCACGTTACTTTTTTTTATAATGGAAGTTCTCCACTAGCCCCTACCATACCACTTTCGTTTTTACTTCTATTGGAACTGGTTACTCATTTGAAGCAGCTGCAATAATGGTCTTCTTTGATTTGTCAGTGAATGTTTTTCTGTAGTTCGACACAACTTGTAACAAATACTGTTTTTGCTCCTCGTCATTCGTTAGCAATTTATTGTATTCCTCCATGAGCTTAACTTCTCTTTCAGCAATGCCATTAACAACTTTTAGATCATTAACAACATTTTTAGCGATCCAAAAGCTTTCTGCTCGAGGTCAGTCCTCAACCGATTTGTTAAAATAATTTGAGGACAGCCCAAGTATTTTGAAGAAAGAGACTGTGTTTGTTGTCACAAAGTCCCAAAGGTGCTTCTTGCCATAATTTCAATCATTATTTTGGTTTTATTGGGTGGATCTGAATCTACTGGATTCTTCAAGGTATCTTTCATTTTTTTCCTTTGGCTCGAATGAGACTACATCATCAAAAAAGTCAAGCGTGATTAACTCTTCCAAAAGATAACAGAAATGGTTTTTAAATTTATTCAAGGCGGCATCTGCAATCTTTTCATTTGTTTTTCTTTTTGTACAAATGAAGTACTTCAAGAAGCAACAAATCATTCTGTGGGGCACTGGCTGCCTTCAAACCAAATAAGGGTAAGTAATGTATGATAAATTAGAGATATAAAATAAGCATGGCTATAAGTTGTACGTGTACGTTGTACATGTGTTATGATAGATGATACCTCAAATTACGTGCAAAAGAGCATTTTTATTCTAAAAATATGGTGGTCAAAATGATCTGGACAAATAACACAACATACGTAGATGTAAAGGTGCAATGATATAAGTTCAATAAATACTTTTCGGTTGTTTGACTATATTAGTACTTGATATAATACACCTTTACTATCAATTACGCACTGGCACCTTTTGCCACATGATCGCACTAACCGAAGGCATTCTTCTTTTGTTTTTCTCCATTCCTCTTTTAATATTTCCGAAAGTTCTTCGACGTTGTTTGGGTTTCTCTCCTTACTTCTCTCTTTTAGCGTCTTCCAGATTTAGATCCGGGTTCTGAGCAGGCCAATCCATTCCATTTACTTCCAATCCTAATCCAGGACAATTCTTCACCGACTTTGCTGCGTGGCAAAGTGAATTATTCCGCATAAAAATGGCAGGTTGTGCTTGCAGAAGTTCATTAAACATCTGAGCATTCACTCTGCATTCACTGGGGGTCCAGCATTTGTGTGTCCATCTCCATGATGATCCGTTGAACCAAGCTTACAAACTATTTTATTTATTCAGACTCATCACTAATGACCAGGACTTCCTCCAGGTGGGTATGTGGAAATCCTACTAGGCATGAACCTCTAGTGCCTTCAGTCTCACTGTAAAGGGGTTTACCAAGGGTAATCCTGGTATGAGGACGTTTCAGTGAAACGAACCCTGACCAAAATTCCACTTTGAACCATCAAAAAGTCCCCTAAGGAAAAATCATATTGGCCGGACGTCGCCCAAAATAAAAGAGTACCCAGATCACGCTTACGCACCAGGGCGTGTGAGGATAGCGAGGGTGCAACTTATTCCAGTGCTGCAGAGGGAATCATTGCCCACTTCAGCACTCAGCTGAACACCCCATCAGATCAGCATCCAAACCGTTAAGGGGCCAAGTGAAACCTACATAAATACAAAGCTGTAAGTTAGACCCTTGAAGAGAAGAAAACCGTCCTTCACTGTCACGCTTATTCGAGGTTCGAAAAGTGGGGCAGAAAGATGAAAGAAGTATTCGACGAAAGAATCCCTCAAGAGAGCCCTCGGATACAGTGCATATGGCACCTAGAACTAGAGTGACAGCCATAGGCCTAAGGGTTGGGGCCCACTGCACTCTAAAAGATGAAAAGTAGGAAAATAAAAAAAAAACAGCAAGCGGACAAGTGGGCCAATACCTTGTGCCAAAGTTATGCCCCACACCATGACGCTTCCTCCATCAAATTTGACGCTGCTCTTCACACAGTTCACGAATAATTATTTCGCCAGTTCTTCGACGGACGAACCTCTTAGCATCTGAACCAAATAAGTTGTATTTCGATTCATCGCAGAAATGTACTTTAGTCCATTAGTCTTCTTTCCATAGAACGTGCTTAGTGGCGTTAGATAATCTAGCTTGCTTGTTCTTAGGACCGAGAGAGAAGCGAAATGGGGGACGAAGCGGCAGCAGAAAGAAGCAAATCCAATCAAGGATCTCAGCTGCTTCTTATTGGATGAACGGGGCATTTCCACAATAGCGCCGAATTTGTCCTCGGAAGGGGTATGGGGGGGCAAACGGTTGTTCCCAATGTGAAAACGAAGGTAGTCGATCGTACTATAATACTATAAGCAAAATGGCACTTATTTGGGCCGATTGTGATTCCATGTTCGCACAAGCGACGCAGCAGGGCCTAGAGGACGATCACGTGATGTTCCCACTCGCGAGTTGTAACGTAAATGTCATCGAAATAAAAAGTCATGTTTGCCAACCTGTCTAATATTCTTCGCACCATGCGATTGTAATTACTACAGGCAGTCACCAAGCCGAATGATAGACGGCGGAACTGCATTAAGCCTTTGTCATTTAGAGAAAGCCGTGTATCTCTTTACACCTTATTTAAGGGGAATTTGATAATAAGCCTTACATATGTAGGTACAATTCGGTAATGTAATTGGCCTCTTTTAGAGAGATGGAGGTTTTGGTTGATCAAAGGGATAGGCTCACCATCGAACAAGGTCACCGAATTAAGTTTCAGAAAATCGACTCACAGCCTATATGACCCGTCTGACTTCTTTACCAAAACAGTGGGGGAGCAGTAATTAGATTGGGAGGGCTATATAATATTTAAATTCAACGATTTAGTAACTTCTGCGTTGAAGAGCTCTCCTAAGTGGCTCGGAAAGGGGTACGGCTTAAAAGGAATAGGCTCCAGGGTAGTTAAAATAATATCCTGCTCGAACTGAGCAGCACAGCCGGGAATCTCGGAGATCATGTCTCCACAGTGACTCAATAACTGCTGCAGCTTACTCTTCGACTCGGGGGGGCAGCTGAGGGTTAACGTCTAAGTCAGATGACTGCGCTTCGGTAGCGCTGGGCACGGTGGGCAAGGGGTAATCCTTGTCCTGTTTAATGAAAGCCACTTGTACCACATTTTGCGGGTCCAGTCGGTAGTCTGCTTCCATGGCCGACTCCTCGTCGATGGCCACGATGTTATTGATGCACGCTCGACGGTAGTACCTCTTGAGCATGTTTACGTGATATAGCTTGTCCCCAGACAGAGTTCGAGTGAGGTAGTAAACGGGGCCGCGAATTTCGATGACGGCGAAGGGGCCCTTCCATTGACTTAGGAGTTTATTATGCTCAGTGGGGAGTAATAATAAAACTTCCTCGCCGAGTTTGAATCTACGATCCTTAGATTTTCTTTTAGCAAAATACGTTTTGTATTTATCTAAGTTCACGTCCGCGTTCTGAAAAGCTATTTCAGCACACTTTTCTAGCCTCTGCCGAAGTTCTAAGAGGTAGGCGTAGGAAGATTGGATTTCCCGGTCCAATCCTTGGTTAGAAAACAACTCTTTTAAAATGCTCAGCGGGCCTCGGACATTCCAACCACACAACAATTCAGAAGAAGCAAATCCTAGTGAGCGATGCGGGTTTTCTCGGTAAGCGAACAAAGCTACCGGTAAACATCTATGCCACTCCCGGGGCTGGTCTGCGCACAACTTCTTCAGAAGGGATTTCAGTGAAGCATTGAATCTTTCACACATTCTATTTGCGGCGGGGTGATAGGGGATTGTAAAAAGGGGGTTTACCATTAGGAGCTTTCCAACGTACTCCTATTAATTCCGAGGTGAATTGACGACCTCGATCGGATAATACTTCCTAGGGAACTCCGACTCGGGGAGAAGATAGAAATGAGCGCCTCGGCGCAGGTGATACTGTCTACCTTCTTCAAAGGGAAACGGGTGGCGAAATCAACGAGGGTAAGCACGAAGCTGTGCCCTTCTCTTGACGGGGGGTGAATGAGGCCAATCAGGTCGATTTCCACAAGGGTGAACGGTTCAGATATAAGGGGTCTCTTCTGCAGCGGAGCGGGTCTGACGCGTCCTTTTGCGACCTTATTTTGACAGATATCACACGAACGGCAATAATTAAGGATGTCATCTGCTGCACCGGGCCAATAAAAATACTTAAAAATTCCCTGAGCTGTCTTGGTATGGCTGAAATGGCCCGAGAAAAGACTATCGTGAGCCGTCTTTAATATTAGGGGGACCTGCGAACGGTAGATACATAACTCATGATCCTCGGAGCTATTGCTTTCCAAGCAGGCACGGTACAGGAGGTCGTTCTTCACGCCGTAGGAAACGACTTTATTTCCGCTGGTGGACTCCTGAATCTTATTGAGATTTGGTCCAGAGGGAGGGAGTGAATCGCAGTCCTTTTGCTCTTTAGTGAATTCATTATTCAGAATGCCGCTAAACTCGGAGTCGCAGGGGATTTCAAGGGGAGCGGGCGCCTCTGCTTTCGTTTTCGCCTGGGGCGCGTGAGGATGGGTTGAACCACCGCGGTGGAAGTAACCCGTGGGCACTGTCCTACCAGAACAGCGCAAAACTTTATTGGAGCCGCTACTTCTTCAACCCAGCCGGTATAATACAGTCATTCAATAAAGCATTTATCGATGGGGAATCGATGGGGTAGGCATGTACTATCGCAAACTTATCATAGTTCGGAGCGATTGGGGGAAGCAGCTCGTCCGACACCATAATACATGGACACCCTGTATCCCGAACAAGGGTGGAGACCCGGCAGCCGTTTCCTGACCCGGTCTCAAACTTCAAGTTTCCTGGGGAGCTCTTCTCGAACAATAAGTTTACCTTATGACCAGCGGCAGGAGGAGCAGACGGAGAGCGAGGTGGTTCAACTTGCGACGGTGGTGGCGCGGGGGAAGCACAAATTTGGTGAACCTGATTGAGAGAAGTAGGACGGAATTGGGAGTTCTGAGGGTAGTTTGTCCTCAAATGTCCTTCAATACCGCAGGCGAAACACACGATGGGCCTCCTGGGGAAGTATGACTAAGGAGGAATTGACGAGAATTGCTATTTTGTGTCCTTTAGGAAAACATGAGTGCAAGTATCGAGCTCCTTGGGAATAAAAGTATCAGTATCTTGTTTAAAAATAGGCCTGGAGGAATTGGGGCAAGTAAGTTCATGTTTTTCTGATGTTGTTGTAGATTTTTGTTGTAAGAGATCTGTATTTCTGGTGACAAACAAGTCACCTTGCAGTCGTAAGGAAGTGCCAAAAATAATTTGTGCGGGAGAATATCCTGTCTCCTGACAGGGATTGTTACGCATAGCGAGCAGAGTTGCAGGTAAGTTTTTTAGCCAATCACTAGGATCTCCTTTGGCTAGCAGGGAGTTTTTTAGGGCGAACGCCATAGGCGTTCGCCGGCGATGTAAAAATGTGTTATGTGGCAGTTAGCTTTATTAATTCCTGAAATATTCCTGAATGGAATTGAAGGCCATTATCAGAGGTTATTTTAACTAGGGCACCAAATCTTGAGATGTAATGAGTGAAAGAGGCGTCAACTACAGACTCTGACGTCATGTCCTTTAGTGGATATGCCTCAATCCATTTTGAAAAATGTGATATAACTGTGAGAAGATACTTGTAACCTTCTTGAGTTGCAGGAAAACCACTGACTAAATCTACATGAATGGTGTGAAACCTAGATTCTGGTGCAGGAAATTGTGTGTAAGGTGGCTTTGTGTCGTTGCACTTTGGCTTTCTGACACGAAAGGCAATTATGAACCCAAGATCGAATACTTTGTCTCATTCATCCCGAAACAAATCGGTCTGAGATAGATTTGAGAGTGGCTCTAGTACCTAATGGCCAAGATTATAACGAAAATCAAAGATTAGTTTGCGAAATTAGGAAGTGAGATAAGGCCGTACAAAGCCTTTTGATAAATCGCAAATGAGAGAGTGAGAAGAGGATGGGAGTGCTACTTTGTAAAATTTAAGGGAGATACTATTATCGTGTTGTAGTTCAGCAATTTGTAGAACTGTTGATTGGAATCTTGCAAGTGCTGTATAATCAATAATAGAAGAGGAAGGAACAGATGAATGTATTGCATGGCATGAAGGATCTAGAGTGTTATTTTGATATGCCGATGTAGGCGTATGTGTAGCAGATTGCATATTGAACAGCTTATGAATAATTGAAGTAAAAATTATAAATAGTTATCAAGAAATAAACTTATTTTATAAGTTTTTTCTTTTTATTTGGCCCACTTTTGGCTGATTTAAACTTTAAATATCTCCTTAACGATGCATTTGCAGACACATGTCCATAGAAGAGAAATTGCCTATTTTGACCAGTTCTACTGGTATGCAAATTTTGAACATATAATTTTGAAACACCTTGTATATATATATATATATATATATATATATATATATATATATATATATATATATATATATATATATATATATATATATATATATATATATATATATATATATATATATATATATATATAAAACGATTATTTCATTACGTAATATTTTATTCAGGAAAATTAAAGCAAAATTCCTGCAAAGCCACTAGTATTCTACTCATAATCAAGTTTTATTTCTTGTCTTACAAGTGTTCAATATCACGGCATAAAAGCGAGAATAGAATTACGCTGGTCTATGTTATCATCTGTGATTGTAAGAGGAGCTTCTTGTGAGCGATTGATGAAAAGCTTAGTTAGCAGCAACATCGCTATTTTAACCACACAATTATAATTAAGACATTGCAAAAATGGTTCTCTCTCTTTCTCTCTCGACTTTAAAAGGACTTTGATAGAGTTCCGCACGAAAGGCTATTGGTGAAAATTAGAGCAATTGATGTGAGGGGTAACATACTTAAATGGATTAGAAACTGCCTATCAAATCGTTCACAGCGGGTTGTTGTAAATGGGGCGTGTTCAGACTGGGCCTCAGTCACCAGCGGGGTACCACAGGGGTCAGTCCTGGGCCCATTATTATTTATTGTGTACATTAATGATTTGGATAATGGGGTGTTTAGTAGGATCTCTAAATTTGCAGATGACACAAAGCTAGGAAGCCGTGCCCTTGCGAGACCCGTTGTAGAGCAAATGCAAAGGGACCTTAATAAAATTGTGGAATGGGCGTAGAAATGGCAAATGGGCTTTAACATAGGTAAATGCAAGGTCATGCATTTAGGATGTCAGAACTTAAAAGTAGAATACCATATGAAAGACCAAATTCTCGAATCCGTTAACTTAGAAAAAGACCTGGGGATTTTAATCTCGGAGGACCTTAAAGTATCGAAGCAATGCGCAGAAGCTTGCAAAAAAGCTAACTGAATGCTAGGATATTTTGCACGGAATTTTACTTTCAAATCAAAAGATATAATCGTGCCACTATACAAATCGCTCGTGCGCCCACACCTCGAATACGCGGTTCAATTTTGGTGTCCCTCCCTAAACAAGGATATATAGCGCAGTTAGAAAGAGTGCAACGTCGGGCTAAGAACTAGTCCCTGGAATCCGAAACAAACCGTACGAAGATAGACTCCGCTCATTAAACCTACTATAACTTGAAAGTAGACGATGACGTGGACAAGTGATCAAGGTATTCAAAATATTCAAAATATTTACTATTATTGATTACAGACTATTGTTCGAGATTGGCGAAAGGGGTGACACACGCTAATATTGTTTAAAATTATTGTTTAAATTGTTTAACTCTACTATAGCTCAAAATTACTTCACGTTTAAAATCACGCAAACGTGGAATAGCTTGCCCAACCGTGTAGTAGAAAGCACGTCAGTTAATATGTTCAAAAACCGACTTGATGAGTACTTCAATAATGTAAAAATAACGTAGTAGGAGCACAGATTAAAACGTCAGGAGTTAAGGATTAAAATGAAATGATTAATAAAAAGATGCCAGCGACATCTCCCTGCATGGAGTGAATGTGAATTCCCCTTTTTCTTTTTCTGTCTGTCCTATAAATATATTATTTTCATCACTAACAGGCGAAGCCTGCGAGAGAAGAGAGTAGTGTCCTATAACTACCCCCCCACCTGGTTCGAAGAAGCGTGTTCGTGTATTTGAGGGATAGCTGAACCTGCATGTCAAGGGTACCGTAAAATTGAAATAATTAGAAGAGGCATGTAAAGAAAGGTCAAATGATACACATGTAGATAAGTGTGAACAGTAGAATATAAATATTAATAAAAATCATATAAAAAATATATCTACAAAGGGTACACATGTAGATAAGTGTGTACCGTAGAGTTGAAAATAGTTTAAAAAACAACAAAAAAACAACATATAAAAGAAAAGAAAAAAAGCATTATACACTAACGTTAGAATGTGGTAGTTAACATCTTCCGTAAGCGGTCTGGCCTTGAGCGGATCTTAGGGTCTTTTTTTGCTGGTCCTTGTTTCTGTAGTTCTCTCTCTCTCTCTCTCTCTCTCTCTCTCTCTCTCTCTCTCTCTCTCTCTCTCTCTCTCTCTCTCTCTCTCTCTCTCTCTCTCTCTCTCTCTATTTCATTAGAAAACAAATAACAGAGAACACATAATATGTAACGTTGTTATTTGTTAGTTACACATTATTTGTTCTCCGTTATTTTTTTTTCTAATATAGCCTAGTAGTAGGCCGTGTGGTGGACGGCGACTTATGCCCAAGTAGGCAGTCGCCAGATGGGGTCCCACTAGGAAAAAAATAAAAAATCTCTCTCTTTTTCTCTCTTTCTCTCTCTCTCTCTCTCTCTCTCTCTCTCTCTCTCTATATATATATATATATATATATATATATATATATATATACAGCATATACTATGAGAGGAGATAAATTTATGAGCAGGATGGGATATTATTCCACATTCTACAAGATTTAACGAATTATAAGAGAAAAAAGAAAATTAGCGTAATTCAACGTGATAGGAAAAGAGACGCCGCATAAATTTTAGTTGGAAAAGAGGGGAAAAGACAAATGAATGAATTAAGTGATAATTGGGGAGGGGAAGATAGATAAAAGGTCATAGTACCGCAGCGTACGATATTAAACCTCACCACACTACATACCCGAAATAAGCTCTTGTTTTCACACACCTTTCAAAGAAAGGTAAAAAAAAAAGAAGAAAAAGGTGGTGTTTAAGTTGTTATAATAGTTTGAAATCACTCTGATAAGAGGACTAAACGGGGTAGAGGAGTATCAACTCACCTTACAATTAGTTCCTCAATCGTTTCCGTGTCATCAGAGTGAACTGTCCCAAAATTCTTATGCTGGAGTTTCTCCGAGCGTGATGCTGAGTGGTCTTTTTTTATTCCCGTCTCTATTTTGGAGCAATAAATCAGCATAATTGCTGAAGCCAAGCGTGGCAAGATAATACTATCTTTAGGAGTAACTTCACTCTCTGAGGAATAAAGAAAAATTGTGAAAAGCGCTATCAATGCCACACAAAATGAAGAGTTAGAATTTTCTTTTAATAATTAAAGCGAAAACCATTGGAAGTAGATCTACCACTTTAAGGCACGTATAGTGTTGATGTTAGGAAAAATGGAACCAGGTAGAAGCAGAGAATTGATAGAAAAAAATGAGACTACAATTGGCGCTTCGTACAAGGAAGCAGGGCATACTAATCCGTTACTCTTGGCAAGGAAACATGAAGTGAAAAAAAGAAGAGCGTGTTCCTTGTTTAATTTAAATATAATAATAAATACAGTAATCATTTTCTAATTTAAATAAAGTAGAGGATCCAGTAATCTTAATTTAATTTTAATAAAGCAGTAGATCCAGGAAGCCTAGTTTAATTTAAGTAAAATAGTAGATCCATTCATATTTGTTTAATTTAAAAAAGTAGTAAATCCTGGAATCCTTGTTTAATTTAAATAAAATAGTAGATCCAGTAATTTTTATTTAATTTTAATAGAGTAGAAGATACAGTAATGTTTGTTTATTTTAATAAAGTATTAGCTCCAGCAATCCTTGTTTAATTTTATTAAAGTGGCCGATCCAGGAATCCTTGTTTAATTTAAATAAAAGAGTAGATACAGTAATCTTTGTTTAATTTTAATAAAGTAGTAGTTACAGGAGTCCTTGTTTAATTTAAATAAAATAATAAATCCAGGAATAATTGTTTAATTTCAATAAAGCAGTATATCCAGGAATCCTTGTTTAAGTTTAATAAAGTAGTAGATCGAGGAATCCTTGTTTAATTTAAATAAAATAGTAGATCCAGTAATCTTTGTATAATTTTAAAAGTATTAGATCTAGGATTCCTTGTTTAATTTTAATAAACTAGTAGATCAAAGAATCCTTGTTTAATTTTAATAAAGTAGTAGATCGAGTAATCTTTGTTTAATTTTAATAAATAGTCGATCCAGGATTCCTTGTTTGATTTTAATAAAGTAGTAGAGCCAGTAATCCTTGTTTAATTTAAATAAAATAGTCGATCCAGTAATCTTTGTTTAATTTAAATAAAGTAGTAGATCCATGAATCCTTGTTTAAATTTAATAAATAGTCGATCGAAGAATCCTTGTTTAATTTTAATAAAGTAAAAGAGTCAGTACTCCTTCTTTATTTTAATAAAATAGTAGATCCAGTAATCTTTGTTTAATTTTAATAAAGTAGTAGCTCCAGGAATCCTTGTTTAATTTAAATAAAGTAGGATATCTATTAATCCTTGTTTAATTACAATTGCTACATTTTTTTATCTCTATTTGATTCAGTATCAGTAGCCTATTGAACATAATATTTGCAACTATATTAAATAATTTTGCTTATTTTGTATTCCGTGTAGGTTGGGAGGTAACACCATTCTTTCCTAGAACCGCCTGCGAGATTCCACGACGGGTTAGTTAAATGCTCATAAAGATGAGAATGACAATCGCTGGTTGGCCCAATGGCACTAGGTGCCGTTCCTAGTTGGCATGGGGGTGAGGGTGAGGGTGCTGGTGGAAAAGGGTTCCGGAACAGAGGAGAGTGGATATGTTGCGATGCGAAGACGGAAAGGGAAATCATATCGGTGCTGTGATTGCCTATGTACATAACGATGTTTGTGGAGCTACTTGTGCCCTAGGAGGTGATTATCAGCGTATCCGCCAATGGGCGTCCAGCTCATGTCGCTGCCGAGAGTTTTGTGTTCGCACTTGCTGGAATTGAACCCCTGCCTTGACGTCAGAGCTCCTTCTAATGTCTTATATTCCTCAATGTGAAGATATGACCTATCAAAGCGAAAATGTTTCTTCCCATTCTGAGGGAAGTGAAGACACACTGAGTGTAGTTAGTAATTGGATAGAGACAAAATTTGTGTTTGGTTGACATTGCAGTCGCTACCATATATTTTACTGGATTCCATATTAAACTGTAGTTCCCAACTGAGATATCCATCACACAGTGAGGTTCTGTAGTAAGCATATACCCAAATAAAAACATCCCTTTCTATCGTCTTCATTTTAAAGCTTAATTGTTTACATTATACAACTGTTTCACTTTTACCATTTTGTAAGTTCTACACATTTTTTCATTTTACTTTTTTGTAGTAAAATCATATTCTTTTCTATTGCTTCCTTTATCACGGGTAGAATGATTATATTTGCCGGGGGCAATTGGTATTTTTTTCACTGTGGGTTTTACATTTTTGCTTTTAATCCTTTCAATTCAGAGACTTTCATACCCGGTTTATATATTTCTATAGATTAGCTTTAATTTACCATTGACAATGATAAAATTTACCTTTTATTATACCTAATAAACACTAAATGGTGGGGTTAGTATAAGAAATGCAAATATTGCTTTGGAAGCCTCTAGGAATGATCCTCTTATGTTAGGTGGATTTTAAATTCAACTGGATATTTGAGTAAACCAATGTAACTTATTGTATACAGCATTATTATTAGTGACTTATTACATCAAATATAAAAAGTATTAATCTTACCTTTAACCTTAAAGCCTGAATGAAGGTAATCCAGAAAATGAGATATTCGGAGAGTTTTACTAACGACTAAAGTCACAAGGTTATTAGATTTAGATAAATTTTCGTTGATATTCATTCCTTGCATTATTTTTTTTTAAATAAAGTGACTGCAAGATATTTGTTCACGTAAATTCCAAACTTTCAAGCCTTAAAATACAGTTTGCCCTATAAAATTTAAGATTATTTTATGAATAAATATAAAATTGAATCTACACTGCTGAATGCAATCACTGACCACGCTTTCGTCAAGCTATAGACGCTGTCCAACCTTCAAATCTAGCCATTCTTGCCCTCTCGGAAGTCTACGATACTGTCAATAAAACCTCTTTTTTTTATCTCTACAAGACTTTCTGGATGTCTCTGTCTCAAGTCAACCTTGCCTGGTTCTAGTCGTTGCCTCTCAATCTGAAAATCGTTTCGGTGTTCCAAAAGGTTGGCTCCTTGCTCCGATGCTCTTCCGGGTCTATTTTCTTCCTCACTGCATTCTTATGTGACGCCTAGGTTTATAATTTCGTTTCTATGCTGATGAGACTCAAAGCTATGTATAATCATGACCAAAATTTTAAAAAACTACGTGCTAGGAATAATTATTCTAATATTTGAAGTAATTCGGGCTTATTAAAAAAATCTGCATTTCAAAACAAATAAGAAAAAAATGCAGCCCTTCGCTGAATCCAAAATCACGCTCTGGTTCTGGTCCTGTTCCTGTAGGAGGTGAGTTTCTGTCCCTGGAGCATTACTATTCGATCAAAAAATGACAAATATGGATTGAATGAATGATGTGTAATTAAAATTTATTCCATAATATTTGTAAAAATAAATTATTGAATCTTTTTCAATTCCAAAAATATGTTCTGCAAAGAAAAGCGTGCAGCTATTGTTGCGCTGCACTAAAATGGCCTGAAATGACTTTAAAAAGAGTGGTCACAGTCCGGTGAAGAAGTCTTCTGGACGCCCAAGAGCTTTAAATGAACGCCAAGATCGCCTCCTGATAAGATCCCTGTTCAAGGATCAGTTGTCTCCTGTGTAACACGAAACAGTTAGGAGAAGAGAAGGAGAGCAGTTTCACGAGTCCGGCATCGTGCCCACAGTGAAGCATCCGGACTCCCTCCATATTTGAGGGTACTTCTCATTTAAGGGAACTGGAACACTAACAATTTTGCTCAAGAACTCTACCATGAACTCAAAATGGTACCAAAGCATGCTTCATCAGCACCTTTTCCCAACAGTTTAGGACCAATATGGGGTTGAGAATTGTATTTTTTAGCATGATGGTGCATATTGTCAAAAAGCAAAAGCAATAACAAAGTTCTTAGCTAAAAAAAAAAACATCGAACTTTTGGAACCTTTGCCGGGAAATTCCACAGATTTTCACCCCAAAGAGAATTTGTGGAGATAATCAAATTGGCTGTTGATAAACAGAAGCCATCGAATTGTGAGCAGTTACGGGTTCTTATTAAACAAAAATGGAGCAATATCAGTTAAGGTATCAACACAAATTTGGTTTCCAACATGCCAAACGAAATGAAGCAGTCCAGAAGGACAATGGACATTATTGCAAATATTGACTGCGCGCATCAATTTACTATATTTATTAATAAAATGGGTTTGGGCTCTAAATTTGGGTATATTTGACCTTCAAATTATGATACAAATATACTCAAACAAAATTCAAGGTTTGATTAGTTCTATTAATTATATTTTTTAAAAAAATAGAGTAGTCTGGGTGAAGCCATGGATGGCGGCAGAAGTGGACTACCTTAGTTTGGGTCAAAGAAAACCGAAACTTGTACGCTTCGGCATAAAGAGAAATGCAGTTCAAATTCTGTAAATGGCTCTGCACGTTATGCATATGTGTGTAGATTTTCTTCCTCTCCATAATATTTCGGGCAATTTAAAGCGCACAGGTTTAATTAATAACACTGGACTGCATCCCCCCAAAATTCCTTGCAACGAAGACGTCATTACCATTTCCCATTAGAGTTTTGCATGCTGAATCCAGAAATCCTACTCATTTTTTCAGGGAGGTTCTCATTTTTTTTTAATACCCGACACTAAATTATTCAGGTTTATCGTGCAGAAATGGGTCTGAGCTAGGTCTATAAAATTCCTGTAAAGGCAAACAGAGGTTGACAGGCCATTTTATTTTATTGAGAAGAAACAAAAACATGTACATTACACACACACAGGCATGTACATATCTGCTTACGAAAATCCCCATTGTATTTGAATGGTGAGGCAAGCTATTCTCCCTCAAAGGCAGGCGTTCGAGACTTTCTCTTGTGTGCCGGTGTATCAGCAGATGTTGCCCGGCTTCTTTGAAGCGACCAGCAGAAATCAGCCATCATCGTCACGCCCCAATTGCCTTGATAATGGTGCTCCATTTCGGATATATCTTGATGGAACCTCTCCTCCTGTTCCTCACTCAAGTCACCCAAGTTGGCAGGAAAGTAGTCAAGATGGCTATGGAGGAAATGCATTTTTATGCTCATCCGTACGCCAGCCGTCTCATATGCTTGAAGCATGTTCCCAACTCTTTCCTTGTAGTTATCGGCCTTTGTGTTTCCCAAAAAGCCTGTTGCAACTGACTTAAAATTATTCCAAGCACTTCTTTCATGAGGT
This sequence comes from Ceratothoa steindachneri, assembly GCA_963969495.1. Lineage (NCBI taxonomy): Eukaryota > Metazoa > Arthropoda > Malacostraca > Isopoda > Cymothoidae > Ceratothoa > Ceratothoa steindachneri. The sequence goes on along the minus strand of OZ018332.1, from coordinate 91,625,789 downwards.
GTTAATGCTTCAGTAAAGCCGGTATCTGAAAGAAGCTCACGAATATGTGTTCCAAATTTTTTTTTTTTTATAGAGCCCATCTGGCAACTGCCCACTTGGGCATAAGTCGCCGGAAACACGACAGCCTAGAACTAGGCTACTTTAAAATAAAAATATGAAAACATAACAATGATAAAAATGTGAAAAACTTAACAATTAGGAAGCAATCTCCGATATCGGGGGGAGGTCCCCCTCATCTCGGTGCAGGAGCGTGCAACCTACAAAGAAAACAATAAAAAAAATAGAACCTTCTTAAATAAAGGGGAGAAGCCCGGCCTCCACCCAAATGTCAACAAGTCCACAAGTCAATGTGCACGAACTCGTCCCGAGTACAAGGGACAGGTGGTAGCGACCCCACCCATCCGGTACCGGGACAGGTATCGTGCGCGAAGATCACCCAGACTGGGACATTCGACAAGAATGTGCCGAACAGTCTGGGGGGCGAAGCAGTCGTCGCAATAGGGCGCTGGCGAGCGCTCCATCAGATAGCGATGCGTCACACAAGTGTGCCCGATTCGGAGACGACAGAAAGCGACCTGAAGCCGTCGCGGCATTGAAGGATATGTCCATGGAAACAGTCGCGGCGCAATGGCACGCAACTTTAAGTTCTCTTCGACCATCTCCCATCTTCTTTGCCAAGCAGTCCGAAGAGCTGCCCGTATTCCTGCCATGTAGTCGGTGTGAGGAAGAGCGAAACTCTGGTCCGGTCGCAGAGTCCTCGAGGACTCTTTGGCCCCCTCATCGGCGCGTTCATTCCCCGCAATTCCTACATGTCCAGGAACCCAGCAGAAGATAATCTCGACATCTGCCCGGCTCGCAAAAACCGTGACGTCACAGATATCGCGAACCAGGGGATGCGGAGATTCCAATGCCCCTAGAGCACTCAGGGCGCTTTGTGAATCGCTATAGATCACAATCCGGTCTCAGAACCGGGCACGTCGCTGTGGTCCAACAAATATGCCGGCTTTACAGAAGGAAATTTTTGGGACAGGTACTTAAACCCTTCTCCATCTTTCGGAAGTGCTTTTACAAAGTTCTTCATCAATCCAAGCTTTATGTGAAGTGGAGGTAGAAGTGCTCTCTCCGCTGGTACAAGTGGTAGAGCTTTGACGTTATGGTGGACAGGTACAAATTCCGTCCGTTGTGGCCATTGCAATTGTCGGTAGTGTACGAAATCTGCACGGCTGTCCCACAAGCATAAAAAAAACATAGATATTTTGTGTAGCCTCCCTGCAGCCCTAACAAAATACTAAGGACCCTTAGGTCACTCCAAAGAAGCCAATTGTGATCCTGATATTGTATATTGTTAAGAAGAAGTGATATGGTAGCGTAGGTTTCTTTCAGGGTGACGGAATGCGCAATGGGCAATGATGCTACTTTTTTTCCATTAAAAAGTAGCACAGCTTTCAGACTCCTTGTAGAGGAGTTGATAAAGAGCCTCCATTCTTCAGGATGGTATTCCTTGTCCATGTTTCCCACAAGACCTGAAACATCATGATAATACACCATGTCATCTGTCTTAGTAAAGTTCCGCACAAATTCCTACTCTCGATGCTTATACCATGCAAAGTGTGTGCTGCTTCCCAAAAGATTTTTCTCTGCTAACCTTGAGCCTAGCATCTGTGCAGATTCTTTTGACAGCCCAAGATTTCGAACAAGGTCATCTATCTCTCTTTGTTCAAACAACTGAGGGCTTCTCCCACGAATCCCGGTAGGGTTAAACTCTTCATCCACATCTGCATCTTCACGATCACTACTTGAAGAGTTACTAGAACTGCTACGGTGCACATTCTCAGGACATATTGGTATTGGGACGTCATCACTGTGTGGCACAGGTCGCATGGCTGATGGAATGTTTGGATATTTAATGTGTTTTATGCTTTTAGCATTCCTCCCCAGCGGTTTCACCATACATAAATAGCAGTCATCATGGTGATTTTTTGGTTCCCGCCAAACCATTGGTATACCAAATGGCATTGACTTACGTTTCCCTTTAATCCAATCGTTGAACCCAGAAATACAGTTCACATAGGCAAAGTGAGGAGCCCATTGCTTGTTCTGATCTCCTAGTTCAAAGGCAAAGTAGGCACGATACAGACGTTTTACTGAAGATGTGATAGTGCGCTTCTGTTTTGAGGGTGTGTACTTTCCGCATATGTAGCAGAACGAGTCAGGATGGTTCTTGCAAGTCTGCGGCATCCTTCAGTTAATCTGCAACAAAATAAATAAACATAAGACATAGTCAATGATCATACGCGGATATTACACAGTAATAATTCATACATAGTTGCCTATGCACCTATCTCTATAACACATGCTGTGCAACACAAAAACTAGAACCTCAGGAACAAAACGAATACTACCACAGTGTTCAGCACGCAAAATTGGTCTGGAAAATGATATTGTCATTTATGTTTCATTTTTATGCAGTCCAGTGTAATGAAACAAAAAGCTAAATAAGAGTATCATTAAAAGTGATCTAGTACTATCATTAAAAGTGTCAGACCAATGTGGACACCATTGATGCTCACGGTACAGTGACACTGAAGACACTTCTCTGAGAGACGCCCTCTTCCTGCCCTATTAAACCTAATAGGCTCCCCCGACCCGTGGGTGGAATCGACGATATCGTAGGAACTCAAACAAGAAAATTGAGAAGCTCTCCTATCCGCTATAATATAGATCTCCATGATACAGTATCGCCACGCGGTATCTTATGCCCTCTCTAGATCAAAAATACCTTGACGAAGTTCTGCTTACGAAAGAAAGCTTGCAGATAGAACTCTCCAGCCGGGCGTGGAGTGGAACTTGAAAACGCCGTGCTGCAAGCGACAGGTGACCTCCTTTTTCGAAATATAAGCTCAGAAACATTAACTAATTTTTATGTAAACTTTTAGATGCAAGAAGTTATAGAAATTGGGTGAAAAACGGCCGGGGTAGAGTGAAGTCTCCCCGGCTTGCGAAAAGCAAGCACAGTAGCCATTCCCCTGAAATCTGGGAAGATACCTTCCGTCCAAATTTTGTTGAAGAAAAGTAACAAAACTGCCATGCCTTACTAACCTCAGTGTCGAAGCATAGCGTAAGGATAATAGTGATTTTCGGGACGTAAAAAGCGGTAGACATATTGGCTCGGTTTGATCGTAGATTCCATTTTCTTTATCTTCAGATAAATGAACCTTTACAGAGTGAAATAATTTCTGTTCTCGAAGGAAGGCGGAGGAGGACTATTTTAACGGTTGGCGAGACGAAAAAAAAAAGCCTGCAGACTTTAGGCTCGGTCTGAAAGTAGTTGTTTTGAGCTACCGTGTGGCATAGTCAGCAAGGCGCTTGCTCCATTTTGATCTCAGCGACGTCGGAGTCAGTGATCCGATTCTCTTCGCCCAAATTTGTTTTCTCCGCCATCCTCTCTTCTCTCGTGCATTTATAGAATATCATCCGGATAGGGGTGGTATCCGCTCATGAAGAGAAGGATAAACCAGGATCTCTACGCGTAAACAGGTCGTTGAAGAGTTGTCTGACTCTGGAAGTGAACACCTGTCTGCGGCCATCGGCGAACGTGCATTAAATGCTGGTAATGTCACATCCCGGGCCAACAATGAGGAGCAGGCAAGCTGTCGCAATAGATTCCAACACAGACACTGGGTCTGGCAAAGTGGCCCCGTCATTCAAGGTCCTGTAATTTTTTTTATTATCATTTTAAACGGAATAGTAACGAAGTTGTATCACGCGGGAAGTTTGTAAGGAGATCTCTGTAAAGAAAGTAGTGAAGCTAGCGAAAGTCAAAATGTGTGGAAGATATACAGCCGCAGATCCTCTGGTAGGCATTAGGACAGGAACGTCAATCTGCGGATGCTGGGGGAGGGAGGGCACGCATACATCCAAATTACACCTGTTATACCTTTCTGCGTGTGAAAAAGGATAAGAAAAAGAAAGATGGGATGGAGTAGAAAAAGAAAAGAGTTGCAAGGATGTGAACATGTTAAAACCCACCACCCCAACAGGAGGCATAAGGGAGGAGTGAACCAGTACCCCATCCTCCTCTCAACCTCGAGCATAGATGAATGTACGAAGGCTAGCTGTCGATTATAAGCCACCGACAAAGAAAATAGGTGATAAAGGTCTTGTGAAGAAAGCAACGAAAAAAATGGCGAGATGGAAATATCTAGAAGTAATAAAGCTCAGGTAGTCTCAAAATAGTTCGACATTACCGCGGGTACTAGGCCCGGGTGTAACAGACTTCACAGAAAACCCCCTTCGTAAGAGGAAAGGCGTGTCCTGTGTGTCCTTGCCCCAAATTCTTTTGACACGCGTACACACCTCTTCAAGAAGGAACCCTCCCAGTGAATATAGACACGAAGGCCCGCCAAGATGAGCGGCGAGGGTGCTTCGGAACGAAACGAAATCTGGCGCTCACCCAACGACTTTACTTTACACCGCCACCCCTACCCTTCTTCTGCGAAGTGGAAGGCCCTACAACCGGTTCACAGGTTCTTGAGGTCGGAGATGTTGTGTTGTGTGTGTGCTGCATGCGTTTGAGGTTCTGGCTGGCAGTCAGGGAGAAGGTGTTTGGTGTTGTCAGTGTGTTGGTTGTATCTGGGGCATGTTGTTGATGGGGTGAGGATAATTCGGAGTTTGTTCTGCTGTAGTAAAGTAGAATGGGCTGAGTTCGTTGTAGCGAACTCTCTAATTGGCTTATTTTAAGGTTGGGATCATTTAGGATATTGTTTAGTGGTAGTGTTCAAGTGTCTTTGGGTGAAGGTGGTGTGGATGTGTTTTAGTAGGTTGTGGTTTGGTGGCAGTGGAAGTAGGTTGCGGAAAAGGCATTGGAAGTATTGTGCTGGGTCTTCATTTTTGTCTGGTGTCTGTGGTGTGGTGAGGGAAGTGCGTGATTTGTGTGTTATGTGTGTCACTTGGCCTTGCCTGCCGAAAATGAAGTTTGTTAGCTATATTTTGGCGTTGGCGAGACGAGTATGTGTTTTGGTGCTGTATTGAAGGCTTTGTTTATGTATATGGCAGCGAGGTTTGTTCGTTATGGGGGGATGGGTGCTTGTTGAAGCCATCGAGTATGTGATGTGTGAGGTCAGTGAGAAGGGTCGAAGTTGCGTGGCCTTTTCGGTAACCGTATTGTGTTTGAGATAGACGATATTTGTGCTTATTCTTTTCTGTATGTTTTGCAAGTGTTTTGGATATTGAGCACAGTAGTAAGATGGGGTGGTATGAGTTAGGGGTTTGTCTGGTTTGAGTATCGGCATGATGTGGCATTTTTCCAGATTGAGAGAGAATTGTGTTATTTATCCATGAGGGGTTGAATATTTGCGTGATGGCAGATATTGCCTAGGTGTTTTGTTTAAAGTGTAAGTTGGAAATGTTGTCCGGGCTGGTGTATTTGGAGTTTTTGAGGCATTTGTTGGCTTAGAGTACAATATCTGTGGTGAATGGGGCTGGCTGTTCTTTTATGTTGTTTTTTTATTTTTGATTTGATTGTCGATTTTTTTTTCTGTGTTGGGAGGAAATTAATGCTGGAACAGTGTTTGATGGGGGTGTTGCAATTTGTTTCTGGTCGCAAGTGACTCGTGTAGAAGAATTTGGCATCATTACGACCAAAGATCTACATTTTCGATGTAATATTTCCTAGCAATTGCCTTTTCTAAGAGAGCTCCTTGGAGTGAAGTGTGTCCAGACAAATACATATCTTTTATTCTTGGACTTGAGATATATTTCTTCTCGTGTGGTTAGTTCAGGAGAGATTTGTCTCTTCGGCAGGTATCACCATTCTCTGTCATCTTTCTTTCCTATATTCACCTTCTTACAAGCTTTTCATTATCAACGAGGTTATGCTCAAGGGTATCGGCTATTTAAAACATAGTTGACAATAGACTTCTACCCATTAAAAATTCAGAATGGGTATATCCACATAAAAGGGGGTAAGGTACGATAATCTAATAAAGATCATCTTTAGTTAAAAGATTTAACAGTGCAAACCGGTCGCTCAGCTCCGCCATACATTTGGAGATATTCGAGTCTGCTAGTAGTGTATTTAAAGCCATAATTCCTTGAAATGATTTAAACTCAATTGAAGTATAGAGTCATTCCATAATAAAATAAAATTTGGAAATCCCATGACTAGCAAATATGGACTTCATACAATTTCAATGTAGCTACCAAAATAATTTGCTGCTACTAAATATGTAAAAATATCACTAAATTCATACTTTCTGCCGAAGGCGATGCGTACCCTTTCTTTTGCACAAACTTTGCAGCTACTGACCAATTCTTTAAGATGGTCTGTTATCCCGGCCACCAGACTGAACAGCTGATCCCCTTACATGCACTTTACAACTCTTTGAGGCCATGAACCCTCGACAATTTTTAGTCGTGTGCGAGTCAGGTCGCTAGCAACTCTACATCTCACTATGTCAATCGATCGGTCGGTCGGTCCCCGTTTTACATTTTTGTTTTGTTTTTGTAATAACATTGAAACTATTCGGCCAATTCTAACAAAATCTGAAACCCTGATGTTGTTTAACATTCTCTTTCGAATGCTATAATTGCCAAACTCCTCCCGAGGTTAGCCCGGTAATTAGTTTATTTTGGCAATGACATCATAACTATTCGGCCGATTCTAACGATATTTAAAACCATTATGTTGTTTTGCATTCTCTTTTAAATGATATAATTGTCAAAGTCCTACCAAGGTTAGCCCGGGAATTATTTTGTTTTGGCAATAACATCATAACTTTTCGGTCAATACTCTGCTAGACTAGACTAGGCTATAATATGCTATACTCTGCTAAGATATAATGTACAAGGGGTAAAATAAACTATGCTAATTTAGGCTATAATTTGCTATGATAGGTAGCATATAGGGCATATGTTAGGATAGACAATAATAAGCTATGCTGAACCAGGGTATAATAATATAGTATAGGCAATATATATATATATATATATATATATATATATATATATATATATATATATATATATATATATATATATATATATATATATATAGGGTAGTTAATGCTAGGCTAGTTAATACTATGCTAGTCTAGGCTAAGCTATACTAGGCTAGGCAGGGCATGAAAGGCTATACTAGGCTACGCTATAGTATGCTAGGTTAGGCTATGCTAGTCTAGGCTAGAATATGCTAACTAGGCTAAGCTAGGCTATACTAGACTAGAGTAAGCTAAGCTAGGCTAGACTAAGTATACAATTGTAGACTGCGTTAAGCTAGGCTAGGTTATACTCTGCTAGGGAGGCTAGGCTAGGATACACTGTGATAGGTTTAGGTATACTACATAAAGTTAGGTATTTCTAATATATACTATGCTAGGCTATATATGCAAGTCTATTCTAGGCCATTCTATGCTATGATATACTAGGCTGCTGGGCTATACAAGGGTATGCTATGATATGCAAGGCTATGCTACACTATACCATGCTAAACTAGGCTCTATTATAGTGTGCCATGCTAAGCTAGCATAGGCTCGGGTAGGCTAGGTTAGACTATTGTTGGGTGTGCTATGACAAGATATACCAAGCTAGGCTATACTATGCTAGACTAGTTTATACTATGCTAGGCTAGGTTATACTATGATTATACTATACTATGCCAAGCTATATTAGGATAAGGTAGGCTTTGCAAGGCTAGGCTAGCCTAGGCTATACGAGGATAAGGTAAGCAATACTATGTTAAACTATTCTAAACTATGCTTGCTTACTGCTTAATATTGTCCATCGTTACCGATGACGACGTCACTCCATACATGGATGAGTTTGATGATTATCGTCTTTGGTGAGATCGTTGATGGCCTCGGAGTCCGCCAAGGTTGGCACAGCCTCTTCAACAGATATCGCAGATATGCGGTCCTTGTATTTGTTGGTGTCGTCTTGCACAGCGGGCTATGGTGGCATTGTTGTAATTTGTGCTGAATAGTTGGCTCCGCCGTGTACTAGGGCGCACCAGGAGCTTCTATTGGTAACATCGGTCTCGAGGGTTTCTGGGTTCATGTTGAACTTTTTGAGGGAGGACTTTAGGTGATCCTTAAGCCTCTTTTTTGTCCTCCCACCGATCGTCGCCCCACAGAAAGTTCTGAGTACAGGGTGATCCGCGGTAATCAATGTTCCGGCTGGCGGATGATGTGGCCAGTGTAGCGAAGTTGTTTTAGTCTGAGGATTTCTTCCAGTGAGTATGTATGCATGCGTTCTCTAATGTTGACATGTGGCACTTTCTCCCACCAATGAATTACCAGGATGCGTCTCAGGCAGTTTATATGAAAGTTTTCTAGCTTCTTGAACTGATGTTTATATGGTGCCCAAGATTCGCAACCATAGAGCAAGATGGAGAGGCAGGTAGCCAGGATACTCATAGATGGGCGTTATCGCGATCAATTATCGCGATAATTTATTGCGGTAACAATATCTGGTTATCGGTTATCCGATATTTTTCCCCGCGTTATTGATTCATCGTTATCACCGATACATTTGGTTCTAAACTAGTGATAATCGATAATTTCAGTTTTTGGTTCCAGTTTAGCACAGGGGCGAGCCGCGCGTGCCTTGGAGGCAGAAATAGGTAGGTCCGAGCTGGGAGGAGGATCCTCAAAACCTATGAGGAGATGAAGGAGAGCCTCACTAGGTAAAAAACTAAGAAACAGTATTCAAATATTCTTACTAATGTATTATAAAATAACGCTATATATAGTCAATAATCAATATTGTATTATAATTTTGGATTTATCGATTTATCGGTTATCACCTTATCGGGCGATAAATTTATCGCCAGTTATCGATTATCAGTTATCGCCGATAAGTTTATCGTTATCGATTTATCGGTTATCGTGATACATTTTTTCGTTATCGCGCCCACTTATGGGTATACTGAACGCTTGGTAGCCAGGGTCAGGTTGTGGTCAGGCTGTGCTATACTATAAAAGTCTAGGCTAGGCTATACTATGATAAGCTATACTATGGTAAGCTTTGCTATCATATATATATGCTAAGTTGTACTAGGCTATGTTAGAATAGTTTTTGTTAGGCTTGGCTTTACTATGGTTTCTAGGCTAATATAGGCCATACTATACATTCTCTGCTAGGCTAGGATAGATTAGTTTAAGCTAAGTCATACTATGACAAGCTAAACTATACTATGTAAGGCTAGGCTGTACTATGCTAGCTACGCTACAGTATGGTATGGTAAGTTCTACTATTATAGGGAATCATAGGCTACGAGGCGTTATCTCCGTTGCCGAGCAGTGACCAAGTTCCGTTCTTCTCCACCGCCTTCGTGACTTCCTGGGTGTCTCTGGAACTGCTCTAAACTGGTTACGCTCTTATCTGTCAGCTCGTACTCATTCTCTCCACATCAGCGGTGAAGTGTCTCGGCCAGCTGCTGTATCCTATGGTGTTCATCAGGGCAGGCGCAGATCCAAAGGAGGTGGGGAGGGCTAGGGGACTGAAAAATCTCAAATATAATTATTTGCTGACGTCTCAAAACTACAATTCATAATTTCCTGATGTGTGCAAAAAAATTCGGTTCTGATAGAGTTAGTGCTCACTCCTATGTGATATAGTTATTTATTATCAATGCTGTCTAAGATAACTCTTATTAATGTTTAATGCCCTTTTCTCAGACTTCTCAGAGCCGGTGTGGGTAAACTACCAAGCAACGCCAAATAATATTGTGAGCATTAACACTTTACCCGCAAATGGTGTGATGCTACCAAGCGTGTATATATATGTAAATCTATTTGTATGTGTGTATATTAATATTATAGACATATTTTTATGTATGTTTTAGTGAACAGTGTGTGGGTGATGGAACCCTCAGTTTTGCCCTCCTTTTGTTTTCTTCCCGCAGTTGTGCGTATGCGTGGGAGAGTGCCGATCAAAACGCTACAAACACTGACCGTCTTCACTAGGACCGAGTGACTCCCAACTCAAGCTCAAACTCAAGTTCGTAGCAATGGCTAATCTGGCAATTTTGTTACCACGCCAATGATTTTATTGCCTTTCATTTGATTTTGAATCATTTCAGTGTCCTGGCAGATACCAAAGAGTTAAGATGTGGGGCATTTTATTTCAGCCTAGCTTTTATTATTTTACAAACTTTACCCAAAATGAGTTATTCGAAGCCATCTGAAAGGCTAAAAATTGAGACGAATGCAGAGTGTTCAACAAAGAGTGGACTGAAAGGTATTTCTTTACTGACGTTGGAGTTAAAGCTGTATGTTTGATTTGTCATGAAACAGTTGCTGTGTTCAAGGAATACAATTTGAACCGGCACTTCTAAACCAAGCACGCCAACTTTTGACACAATTTATCAAAGCAAGAGCTGCAAAAGAAGGCAACTGATCTGGTAAAAAGTTTAGGGCAACAGCAAACTGTGTTTGAGAAAACTTCATCCTTACAAAAGAATACGACAAGGGCAAGTTTTGTATTGCCAAAGCAAAACAAGTCATTTGCAGAAGCAGAATTTATTAAAGATTGTATGGTTGATGCTGTTAGTGTTGTGTGTCCTGAAGTTATATTAAAAGTAGAAGCCATATCTCTGTCACGAAAAACTATTGTCCCTCGCATTTTTTTTTTTTTTTAATTTTAAGAGCTCATCTGGCGACTGCCTACTTGGGCATTATTTTGTTCGTCGCATAGATGCAATTACAATGAATATTCAAGAACAGCTGTTAACAGCCAGCGGTAGTTTTAAGTGGTTTTCTATTGCTTTAAATGAGGGTACTGACATTCAGGATACTGCTCAGATATTTATTTACATCATAGGAATTGAGAAAAACTTTGAAATTACAGAGGAATTGTTATCTATGGAGTCTCTCAAAGACACTATTACTGGAAAAGATTTGTACAATAGTGTCATTAACAGTCTAATCAGGTCTAGATTAAGCCTGGATAAACGTACAAGTACTACAACTGACGGTGCTCCTTCACTCAAAGAAGATTTTCCATCGCATATTGCGTTGTCTTTTCACTGTATCGATAATTATAATACATCATGAAAGCCTCTGTAAGTCTTCTTTAAAACCTTAAACATGTTATGGATCATGTTGTGAGTGCAGTGAATTTAATAAGCACGGGGACTGAAACACAGGCAATTCCGAAGTTTCTTGGAAGATATCGAAGCAGATTTTACTGATGTGTTGTGCCGCACAAATGTCTGCTAGTTAAACATGGAAAAAGTACTAAAGAGGGTGTGGGAAGTAAAGCAGAGATTGTCATGTTTTTTAAATTTGAAAGAAATTTCTTGCGACTTTTCAAAGGAAATGGAGAGTGACGAATGGGTTATGATTTTGCATTTGCTGCAGACATTATGCAAAAGCTGAATGAGTTAAACTCAAAACTACAAGGCAAAGGTGTATTTGCTCATGAATTGTATGTGGAAGTGAAAGCCTTTCAAACGAAACTTAAACTTTTTACCAAGCAGCTTAAAGAGCCAAACTTTGTTAATTTTCCTCTGTTGAAAACACGAGCTGTTACACAGCTGTTAAAGACGCTGTTTGAAAATAAACCACTGGTCGAGTTTTATGCATCTCTGCACTCAGAAAAGTTAAGAGATGTTTGTATTGTTTGCATCAACTTACATTTGTTAGCAGACTTTCTCCATCTTGAAAGTTAACAAGTCAAAGAACAGATCACTTCTCACAGACTCGAATCTTCAGTTAGTGTTGAGGATCAGCACAAGCAACTTGACTCCTAATTTTAACAAATTGGTAAAATGATTGCAGTCAGATACATCATTCTAATTGAGTCAGTGAAATCCTTCTGTTATTGAGTCACTTTGTTTTTCAAATAAATGTCTTTCATGTGAAGTTACTACTTTAAAATATCAATAAAAAAATATTACTTTTTCTTCTTTAAATTGAGTTACTTTGTTTTCAAACAAATGTGTTTCATGTGAAGTTTCTACTTCAAAATATAATTGTTTTCTTTCTTTAAATTGAGTTACTTTATATGTTTCAGTTGAAGTTTCTACTTTAAAATATTAATTAATAAGAATTGGGTTTTTTTGATTTCTTTAAATAGAGTATTTTGATTTTCAAATAAATAGGTTTTTCTACTTTATAATATTAATCAGGCAATGGCTTCGCTACTAAGATTAAAATTTAAAAATAGCAGCCATGGTTAAATTTTTATAAATTTTCTGAACTTCATCATTTTTTTTTTATATTATAAAAGAATTATTAGAAATTACTTTGATAAAAAACATGTCATAACCAAGCTAAGATGAAATTATTATTCAAATACTCAAAAAATCCCCTTCTTAAATTATAGATTAGTGATGATTGTAGGGGAATCATCATTCCCCCTTCTCTCGCGGGGGAGTCACGAGGCGATTACCGTCAAGCGCGTAACCACAGTGCCGCACCACTCGCCGCTATGAAAGACCCTAAGGTTAAAATGCAAGATCTCTCCCAGGAGAGTGAGATTCAATTTCACGTCAAGTAAGAAATTGGAGACGTGTTTCTCCCAAGCTCGAAGGCTAACGAGTAGCCGATGTAAGACTTGGTGAGAAAAACCGTTTAGCATAAGAACCCTCCTGGGGCCGTCCTCAACCCCCTCCCCCATTCGGGGGACGACGTATAAATAAGGAACACTGAGGAAAATCGCGGTAGAATACGTCAGTCTCCAAGTGACGAAGTCCTCGGAATTAAGACCCCGTGCTACCTAGATTGGATTGGTAGTTTACTTGGCTCGCCAGACCAAGAAGTACCCTGCAAGAAAGGCAGGGCTACCTACCTTAAGGGGCTAAGAAGCAGCTCATCCTCGAGCTAGTCCATGGTTATTAAACCGAACGCTAAGTTAACTTTGGTAAGTTCAACTTACTCTCGTCAGAGAGACTCCTCATATCCTGGTGCATCTTAAACACCAGGGGTATTCCTCGTCCTTGAGGAATTAAGGAAAGAAGAAGGAAAAGGCTCCCCCACGAGCCCGTTGCTCGATGGCCACACTGAACTCATAAGTTAACTTGGTTGAGGAACCAAGTTCAACTTATTCTCGCCAGAGAAACCCCCCTCCGTTATACTCGCCCTTGAAGAAGACTGGAACTAAGAAGAAGCTCATCCTCGAGCTAGTTCCTGGTTACCAAACCGAACTTTAAGTAACTTATTCTCGTCAGAGAAACCCCCTCCTCATCGATCCTCGCCCTTGAAGAAGACCCTCCTCGAGTTCAGTCCTCGCCTATGAGGAATTAATTAACGAAGGAGAAAAGCTCCCCCTCGAACTCGTTACTCGGTGGTCACATTACAATCCAAGTTAACTTGGTTTAAGAACCAAGTTCGACTCACTCTCGCCAGAGAGACCACGACTACCTTGGTGCCGCATAAAGCCCTGTAATTGTTCTCGTCCTTGAAGATCCCCCCTGAATACCGTGTGGACCCCCCAGCTGCTACCCTCGCCAAAAGGACCTCGTGATCCCGCACCTACATCTGGCCAGGCGGCACGCGTCGTGAGACAATAACATTCCTGAGGTATTTAAACTCCAGTAGAGTCCGTAAGCCTAAATCTTATATTTTGAAGTTTGTAGCGGAATTAACCAATTTTAGACGGTCAAACTAATTTAATTAATTCTTGTTTATTATAATATTCAGAGTATTGCTGTGGTTAATGTTTAAATTTTGTGTATTCAATTGTTAAAGTTAAAATATAAGTTCTTTTGGGAATTATTGTGCGTTTCTCTATATCCTTACGTGTTTCAAACGGCTCTCTTCTTTAAGATATCCATATTAGCACTCTTAGCACTCTTAGAACAAAAAGAGGGGCATTCTACGACAATGATAAAAATTAATTACATTTTTTGCTTAAAAGCCTTTTATTTTGTCTATTTTAAATATTAATTATTTTGGGTTAATATACTATACAGCCCTATAAAATTGTGAATTTTTTAATGTGGCCCTTGCACTGAAAAGTTTGCCCACCCCTGCCTCAGAGGGAGGAATTCAGGAGTTACCCAACCCCCATCCCAAATTTTATCAGGGCTCTGTCCTTGGCTCGCTTCGTTTTCATATCTACGAGTACCTTCCTTTTTGCCTTTTCTGCGTCGCCTAGGTCTACCCTTCCATTTCTATGCTCATGACACCCATATACTTCGCTCTTCCTCCCTAAACTCGTTTGCCGTGACCATCACAAATCTTCTATCCGCATATGACACGATTATTGAATGGCTATCGGATAACTTTAGAGCTAGTTCTACACTCTATTCTGTAGGGAGTTTATAGCGGGTCAAAAGTATAGGGGCGCCGAGGGTGGTTGTAGTAGGCTTCGGCGCAGAGGGAAATTCGTTTGACCACTGGCTATGATATTACCGAAGGTGTCTTCGTGATCGGCGCAAAAAAAGGACTTGCGGCAAAAATATTACTTCATTCTTTAAATTGGCCTACTCAAATGGGGCAAGCGAAAACGTCCCGGGGTGTTTGCGGTCAGTGGGTAGGCTTGTTTTATGCAAAGTACGAGTCTAAGGGCGGCAGGATATAGGCGAGTTAACGAGATTTCGTAACGCTAGACTTTATGACTGTCGAATTATAATGAATGATGAATACGGACTGACTGCCTCTTAGTGTAAACTTGGTAGTACATATTTGTCTTAGAAACTATGGGCGTTGCCTATTATTAGCCAGTGTTGTTTTTCGGGTGGAGCTTGTTCCATGTTTTGGGTGTAGATAATCTTAAGAGATAGAGATTTTATTGCCGTTCAAGATACTAAGACACGACTATATTTCACAGTCCTTCGTTATGCAAACAATGGCCGTAGTTAATTAAACAGTGACCGATGCTACCGTGTTTTCAGTTCTGCACCTGAATCAGCTTTGTTTAAAAAGCTGACCTTCTATCGCGACAAGGCGAACCTCTTTTCTATGTTTGTGTGCATAGGTTTGCTCAGGTGTCAACATTTGATAGCGTTTCTTTGACGAATTGCTTATTGCTTACCCTACATTGACTGATATATATATATATATATATATATATATATATATATATATATATATATATATATATATATATATATATATATATATATATATATATATATATATATATATATATATATATATATATATATATATATATATATATATATATATATATATATATATATATATATATATATATATATATATATATATATATATATATATGTATACCTGAATCACGAAAATAAGGAACGTGAGGAATTTATGAATAACGTTACAGCCACGAGAAAAATGAAACAACGGAGAACTGCGAGGCCTTTCGACTAATGGTCCTTTACTAAGCAGACTGCTTAGTAAAGGACCATTAGTCGAAAGGCCTCGCAGTTCTCCGTTGTTTCATTTTCCTCGTGGCTGTAACGTTATTCATATATATATATATATATATATATATATATATATATATATATATATATATATATATATATATGTGTGTGTGTGTGTGTGTATGTAAAAGAACTCAATGGCGATTTATGCTATATGATAGTGAAGCCACTGTATAGGAGCTAAATGCTTAATTTACGAGACTAGTTTTACTATGTAGTTTGTATGCATGAGACCTATTATATCGTGTATCGACTCTCATGCATACAAACCCTCGAAGTGGTAAGCCTCCCTTCTTGCTGATGCTGTTGGATTGATCTCTCCTTCACACATAATTCATTCCTCTTATTTCATTGAAAAATTTAGGAAAATCAACATAAAAGGAAGCCGCTTAGTAAGCTTTGATGTAGACAGCCTGTTCACTAATGTCCCAGTCAACGAAGCTCTTAATGTTCTATCTAAGGTATTAGATAATCAAAAATTAAACCTCCCTCTAGTAAAAAAGCAAATTAGAATTCTTGTTAAACTTTGTGTTACTGACAATGTATTTATCAGCGATATGGTTTTTTTCCGTCAAAAATATGGTCTTAGGATGGATAATCCTTTATCGTCCATATTATGTAACCTTTTTATGGAACATTTCGAGGTATCATTACTCCCTTCTGTGATTCCCTATCATAATTTTGTATGGTATAGATATGTAGATGATGTCATATCGATTTGGCCCATAAATAGTTTAAACTTATTTGACAATTTCCTTACAAATCTTAACGACCTCTATCCCACTATTAATTTTAAAGTAGAGTGGGAAAAAGATTATTGTATATCCTTTCTTGATGTAAAAATTGTTAGAGTCATTGACAAAATTAGCTTCACTGTGTACCGAAACCCAACCCATTCTAACTCTTATATCCATTTCTTTTTTTCATCATGATATTAACATTAAGCGAGCCGTTGCATTAGGTATTCTTCTTTTTTTTTTAAAGAGCTCATCTAGCAACTGCTTACATGGGCATTAGTCGCCGTATTCAACATTGCCAAAAATTAGGCATCTTTTAAAGAGGATGCTAAAAAGACAAATAAAAAAACCCATCAATAAATATAAAACAAAGAAAAAGGTAATAAGCAGGAAGCTAGATCCGGCGCCAGGGGGGAGGCCCCGCCTCATCCAAAAAGTCTAGAAGTACACAGGTCGGTGTGCACGAACCTGGCCAGAGTACAAGGACAGGCGGTAGTGACCCCACCCATCCCGCTACCGGGACAGGTAACGTGCGTGGAGATCGCCCAGACTGGGACATTCAACAAGAATGTGCCGAACAGTCTGAGGGACAACGCAGTCTTCACAGTAGGGCGCAGGCGAGCGCTCCATCAAATGGCGGTGCGTCCCGCGAGTGTGTCCAATTCGGAGAAGACAGAAAGCAACCAGAATCCTTCGCGGCATTGGGGGGTAGGTCCATGGGAACAGTCGCGGCGCAATGACACGCAACTTTACGTTCCCTTCGACCGTCTCCCATCTTCTTTGCCAAGCAGCTGGAAGAGTTGCCCGTATTTCTGCCATGTAGTCAGGGTGAGGAAGAGCGAAACGCTGGTCCGGTTGCAGAGTCCTCGCGGACTGTTTGGCGCCCTCATCGGTGCGCTCATTCCCTGCAATTCCTACATGTCCAGGAACCCAGCAGAAGATAATCTCGACATTCGCCAGGCTTGCCAAAACCATAGCGTCACGGATATCGCGAACTAGGGGATGCGGAGATTCCAATGCCAGGGGCGCCACTGGCCCGAGAGCTATACCTAGCTCTCGAAGGAGTTTCCTGGCCCTAAAACCAAAGGGCTTAGGGTATGACTGGCGTCTCTCGGTGGCATAGGCACCGTCGAAATGAGCTGCGGATGCAGTGAGAGCTGTACACGGCATAGAGCAAGTGGCATCTCCCCAGCATGGACAAGTAGGCTCTCAATGGGGGGAAGTGCGGAAGCCACCGGTCGCAAGACGAAGGCCGGTGTGGTGGATCGAGTCGACCCTTCGCAATACACGATTGGCTGCGGATGCATAAAACTCGCATCCTTGGTCGAGCTTCAAACGAACAAAGGATCGATAAAAAAGAAAGGCAGTAGCCCTATCAGCGCCTCAAGCGCTGAACGTTACGGAACAGAGAATATCCATGGCGCGGGTACAAGAGACCCTAAGGCTGCGACTATGAGCCTCACATGTGAGGCGTCGGTCAAATACAAGACCAAGGAAACGGTGCGATTCAACCATTTCCCGGCGTACTCCATTAAGAAACAAGTCTGGGTCAGGGTGGAGCCGTGGATGGCGGCAGAAGTGCACCACCTTAGTGTTGACCAAGGAAAACCGAAACCTGTGCACCTCGGCATAGCGAGAGACGTGGTTCAATGCTTGTTGGAGTTGACGCTCCAGATTGGCATCTGGGCCGCGCCAAAAGAGAACGAAAGGTCGTCCACGTAGAGCGTAGCGAGAACATCTTCCGGCAGCACCGAGGTGATGCCGTTGATGCTCAGGGCAAAGAGTGTGACACTGAGGACACTTCCCTGTGAGACACCCTCTTCCTGCTCAATTGGGCCAGAGAGGGCTCCCCCCACCCGTACGCGGAATCTACGATCTTGCAAAAATTCAGATATAAACATTGGGAGGCATCCCTTAGCCCCTATCGTGTGGAGAGTCTCCATGATACCGTATCGCCATGCGGTATCATATGCCTTCTCCAGATCGAAAAAGACCGTGGCGTAGTGCTGTCTACAAAGGAAGGCCTCGCAGACGGCATTTTCCAGTCGGAGCAGAGCACCCGACGTGGAGTGGAACTTGCGGAAGCCGTACTGTGCAGAAGACAGATGGCTCCGCTGTCTTGGCCAAGGAAAACCTAAACCTGAGCTCATCGGCAAAGTGAAAGATGCAGTTCAATGGCTGTTGGAGTCTCTGCTTAAGAGATGGCATCTGAACCGCACAAAAAATATCGAAAGGTCTTCTTCGTAAAGCGTACCAAGAACTTCTAGCACCACCGATGTGATACCGTTGATGCTCAGAACATTCTCCTCGGGGACGCCCTCTTCTTGCTTCGTTGGGAGGGAGTGCCCTCAACCTAGGCGGAATCGATGATCTCGCAGAAATTCAGAGATGAAGATTGTGAGGCGTCTTCCCCCCCATCTTATGTGGGTCTCCATGATACCGTATTGCCCTCCATCCGACATCATATACCTTATCTAGATCGAGAAACACCGTAGCGTAGTGTTGTCTACTAAGGAATGCTTCGCAGAGAGCATTGGAACCTGCGGAAGCCGCACTGTGCAAAAGATAGGTAGCCTCCACTGTCCAGGTAAAGCTAATCTAATATTAGCCAGGAGTCTGGGAGGATACACTGTGTCGAGATCCTGTTGAACATATTTTCGTTCTGCTGGAGAACGGGATAGGAGACCTGAAATAACTTATCACTTGTCTGCGGGTCGTCTCGCACTTGGCTGACCACCAAGGAATCCAGGAGTGCAAAACGACAAGACTATTCTAGGCATAGTAGTTAGGCCCAAGGCGATGAGGTTGCCTGAGAAACACTCAATGACCTTATCTACCATCCACCCACCTAAACTTTGCGACGAGGATAAATTAATCTGTCATTTCCTGAAATGGGGCCACCGCGCCCGCTCCAAGTGTCACCACTTCGGCAGTGGCACAGAAAAGGAATGGGAAAATGAAGCGTTTCTCGGAGCGAAAACTCATGCAGATTTAGGATACCTATATCCAGATTGTCGATTAGATCAGCAAAAACCTGACCCCGGGAATTAATCGAGTAGTCTCATCAGAGGGGATGTCAACCGTTCAGATACCCGAACAAAGAAAGGGCTTCGGCAACTGTGCCACGATGCAGCGGAAGTTCCCCGTGTCGAAGTCGGCTGACGGTGGAATGTACGCAGAAATAACTATGCATCATATACAGGTGCAGCTGCAATGCCTGAAAGTATGTATTTACAGCAAATAGAAAAAAACAAAGGCATTATGCCGAGTGTAAATCACGCATCCTCCTTCCAGACCCCCATTCCGTGGTGACGGGTGCAAAAATCTTATACCACGGGAGGGTGGGAATGGGGCATGCGCCCATCATAGCTTCATGCAGAAAGATAGCTAACGGGGGTGGGAGAAGACGAGCTTCCGCATCTCCACTCAGCTGGCCAGGAGTCAGTGACAATACCATTGAAGGAATATGCCATTTAGGTCTATTTTGGAGTAGATGCGAAGCCACTCTTGGAAGAGAAGACCATCACGGAAATGGCCATACGCTTCCTGGAGGCAGAACTCCGTGCGCTGTTGGCCGAGCAAGGTGCTGAAGGTGATGTCACTCACCTTCGATGACTTATCGGGAGAGGTTGGGCTTGCTATGTGTTTTTTCCTCCCTCCGATCCGAAACCTTTGGGGGTACCTCTTTTGGAAGGTCTCGTGTCTCCGAGTTGTGTGTGGGCGTAAGAGCTGAAGATCCTTTAGTGCTGTCCTCCTTTCAGGAGACAGCTTTAGAAACCACAGAAGACGGCCTCACAACCACTTTCAGGGAGTTTGCCTTCTGTTAGTCTAACGAATCGATGCAGGCGCGCACTCGTTTCGTCGTACGAGAAACGGTCACACAGGTGGAAGGGGAGCCCTGGTTTTAACCGAAGCCGGATGTGAACTCTTTACGCCACCAGATCTACCTCGGGAGTACCCGGTGTAGGTAGAACCCGCAGAAGGTTTACGAATGTGTGTAAAAGCGACCGTACTCGTAGGCCTGAAGCAGAGGGTGTTTTTTTAAATATTGAGGGCTAAGACATCCCAGGTAGGGCTGGGTGCGTAGGACCAAGTGCTTAGCATCGCGAAAAGCGAGATACGCGCGACATTGCTTCGAGGAAGTAGGGTGTGGCTATCCGCAATTGAGCATACACGATAAGGACGTATCGTGTACGTTCTTGGAGCAACTTACACAGACTTATGTTAAACCCAACTTTGCACGTCTATATGAGCGATTCTTATTGCCCAAGTGGTGGCAGTAGTAACACATCCGCGGCATGGCACGAATGCCTTCATGCAATAGTGATATCAACCGGCACGCACCAACTCAGGGAACCTGTCGCAATCCAACATGACATAAAGCATAGGGGTGGGTCTCCAGGGCTATCCCTGGAGACATTTGAAAAGGCCAATCGAAAGATAGTTTTTTTGCTATCTGAGAGAACGCTTATTTTAATTGTTACCTTCTCGTGTATGTGAGAAGAGCTCCTTCCAAGGTCTTTGAGGAAGACTGTGTTGGCCAAAAATAGTCTTTTAACTGCATATATATATATATATATATATATATATATATATATATATATATATATATATATATATATATATATAATATAGTCAACAACCCCGAAGGAAAATGAAACACGGGAGATCTGCGAGTTCTGCTTTGTAAAGGACGATTAGTCGAAAGGCCTCGCAGATCTCCCATATCATGTATTAGTAGCTCGTGGATTGTTAACTTCTCTTCTAATTGTTGTAAATAATCCACCATTTCTCATCATGAATGTAACATAGAAATTTATGATCATAGGAATTAAACGTGTAATGATTTTGATCAATATATATGTTTAATATACATTATAGGGGTTATTTGGTATCAAGCGAACATCAACTGAACTTTTTGTTCACTTCTGGCCCATGTAGGCCCATATTCTCCATATAATTTGAATCATAATTAAGAGTATTAGTCTTTACATTTCCATCCACTGAATAGTATTTTTCCATTTTTCCCAATAAGCTTACACACCCATTATAGTCGCCTAAAACTATGACATGGCTTGTAATGGCATTCAGACTTCGCCCCCTTTCGTACAAGCACTTATTAAATATTTCAACTTCCGATATGTAATTTCAAGTTTCTTCAGTGCGATGACTAAAGAAATGTTCTATTAAAGCTATGTTCGGATTATCAATATTTTTGATATCACTCAATGTTGTTCATGCAGTAAAGAGAATCCTTAATTTATGTATATGGTCTAAGTCAAATATATTATTGAAGAAATTTACGTAAAAAAAGCACTCTACACTGACGTGATCTTAAATATTATTGTCTGTAGAAAAAGTAAGTTCACTCATATGACATGTTATACCTAACATATCAGAAGAGTGAACTTACTTCATTAATTTTAAGTTTTTACCCACCATACAAAGGTCCTTACATTCTAATACTGAGGAACAAACATGCTTAAACATTAGAAGGGAACTAAGAAAAATATAAAGAACTTAAAACTTGCATACTTCCCTACTCAATCATCCGACATTACAAGACTCGAGTTTGCCATCAACGAGCAAAAAAAAGGCAGTCAAGTGGCACTTGAGCTCATAGTTCAAACACCACAGAGTATTAGGTCAACTCCTAAGTAATGCAGCATTTTTTGCATGTTATCATTTTTTTATGGATATAAATAATGTAAAGCAGCTTTGTTTTTATACTAGCCTAGTCTACTAAACTCGAAGCCTAGGTTTGTGTAATTTTTAGCCTATCTCAAGGCTTACATTTCGACATAGCCTAGTCGTCATTTTCTTGGCTATTAATTTTGCATTATGATTGTTAATTTAATGTGCTTTGTCGTTTAATGATCATGAATATTATGGAAGTGTCAAAAGAGCATATTCGCAACGTTATGCTTTGAGTTTAAAAAAAAGGGCAACAATGCTAATTTAACAACAGAAAGTATAGAGTGTATGAACAATTGGGTTCAGAATTTTTCGCTCGAGAAACATTCAGGATGATAAGTGGAATTTGACCAAGTTATTTTATAAATAAAGGGAAAAAAATCCGATTGTAACTATTGAGTAATTGTCTGAAAAAAAATACATTCAACTCATTTTACTGTACATTGTTATTTAAATTAGATAGGAAAAGTTTCAAGATTGGGGCAATGGTTCCTCCCGACCTGCCAGAGGTACATTTGTAACAAAGAATCGACGGTAATACTTAAGAATAGCGGCGCACGTTTTTTTTTAAGCCATTTTAGTCTACATCTTAGTAATTTTGTAGCTTTATTACCGCTTATCAGCGATGTGAACCCATAACTGGAATCGACCAATCATAAGTGATTATGTTTCCCCCTTTTCTTAATTGTGTTTATAAAGATGGGAAAATATAATTTTTTTCAAGTACTTTTCATGTTTTGCGAAAAACAATTACATATATATCTTACATAAAATATACCTGGCACTACACATTATATTACTTTAGGCTTTCTTGGATTTGTTTGCTCCTAAAAAAAGATTTCATTCTCCACAACCTTTGGGAATTCGCGAAATTCCGCGAGTAAGGATTGCCACTGATATCTTGTTTTAATCTACCAAAAGAATGGGTTATGTGGGGGTTTAGGTAGATTAGTTTCTTTCATTTTTTTAAAAAACACTTAAAACTAAATGTGCTTAAATAACCTACTTCCAGTAACCTTTTCTATATTTTAATTAAATTTGTATCATTATTATATATCATTTCTCGAATCGGTGCGGTGAAACATTTTTCCACGAGGCCTATGAAGTCAGCGCAGCGGAAAATAAATAGAATCAATTTAGCAGTTTTAATTTAAAAATGTAACATGTATTAGTTCCGTAAAAAAAACCCCAACAACTGCAGAAAGAATAAAAACAAGTGTGGTATATGCTAAAAAAAAATCAAAAAGAACAATTCTAACGTTTTTCGGCGCGTACCCACACAGTTAACGACCCAAAACTATTTTAGGGAACTAAAATAATAACTAACCGAGGTATGGATTTAAGGTATATATGGAATAGTCTTTAGAAAGAACTCAAAAGAAATAGAAAAAGTTTCATTTTATTTAAGATACATCTGTAATAGGCTTCCACGTATTCTTGCTCGCTGCCAGGGGCGGATCCAAAGGGCGGGCAGGGCCCTACCCCCCATGACAAGGGAAAAATTCCACACAGTGGGCCTGGCTTGAATCGCTTTTCGAGGCGGCACCTCGTTTCATGAGTCACGGCGGACACACGGCGTGTGCTCTTGACTCGCTGACCAGTCGGATCGCGCATCCTGACTCACACGCTTGCCCTTTCCGCTCTTTGTCAACCGGCCTGAGCTGGGCATATGCTCGCTAGCATCTTTCACTTTCGGAACTAATTCAAGCTTCCTATCTCTCTCTCCTCGCAACTACACCAGCATCATCTCCACGTTATCCTCTCTCTGAAACACAGCAGTGGACATGAGGTGATGTGAGCGGCTGGGGTTTTGCATGCGATGCATTAGTTCCCTCTCATTCACTGGTTGCGTACCATCAAGCGATATGAAGATCACCTCGTTCTCCAAGACCAAAATGGCCAACACGAGTGGTGATTGCAGGCGTGATGTCAATGAGCGGAGCAACAGCCAAGCACTTCAACATCGATAGTCTGTAGATCCGACAGTGAAACCGAATCTCACCATGGGGAGCAGAAGGGCAAGGAACTTGCTTCTCTTGTTTCGCATGGCACAGCTCCAGTGGACGTTGCCAACTTTATTGGGAACGAGGCGACCACAAACTCCGAGAAAGTGGCCTTAATCAAACAGACTGTCCCGTCTGTCGAATCGTTACCCTTAATTGAAGAAGGTGGCCATGAGAGGCGATTGCAACCAAGCTGGCTGAAGTACTAGTTGCTGAACGAGGGTGGATACTGCGTTGCATGTGCTAGCCTACATGATTATAGTCTACACTACATGTACAGTGCTCGACAAAAGTTTAGGCCAGGTGCGTGTCAGACAAGTTGCAGCATGATAAAAGTGCCATAAAAAATATTAATCTTACCCTTAATACTTTGTTGGGCATCCTTTGCGTTTCTTAACATCCCTCAGGCGTCGTGGCATGGACATAGCAAGATCATGTAGCTTCTGGGTAGGTAGAGCATCCCAACAAGCACTAATTTCCTTCTCCAGCTTGGGGAGAGTACTGACGTCCTTCCCTTGTAACTGCCTCGCTCTTCCCATAATAAGGCCACAAACACTCCCAAACTACAAAATGGCGTCGGTCAGGAGAACACAACAGAACAATCCTCTCACTACCGCGGACAAGCCGACACTGAGCACGTGCTGGTAAACTGAGCGGGGAAACTGAGGAATGTAGTGACGTCATGCAGCTGACCCAAACTTCTGACTAAATTAAATCACCCTCATCTATACCATTCTTTTTTAAACATAAGTTTAGTCCACCCCGCTCACCCGGCCTAAACTTTTGTCGAGCACTGTATATATTCATCATTTATGCCTATAACATATTCGTATTTATTCAGCACTGATTATTTGTACGATCATACATGTATTACTCGTAAATATATGTACCATAATAAGCAGCTTTAACAAATTTCCACTCCTAAAAATCCTGGCATCGCCCCCCCCCCCCCATTCGCTTTTTCTGCAACTTTAACTCAAAAAACTAATACAAATATAACAGGAACATAAACAAAACTAACGAACAAACTTGCAAACAAAACTCTAAAATAAGCTAAAAATCGCTAAAATGTAACCACCAAAAATCTAAAAAAGACGTGCGCCACTATTCTTAAGTATTACCAGAATCAACATTTGTTCATATCTCCTTTCTAGACTAAAAAATAAAACAGATTTGACTAGAATTGTTATAATAAATGAAAAGTGGTTATGGACAATTATATTAAACGTTATAGACAAAGGATTAGACGCGGAGAAAAACCAATACACCAGCCGAAACAAAGACCTCATCCACGTAAGATTCTCTTGCGCGTTTGGTGGGATATAATTGGCATAATCTATTTTGAACTTAACCCAAATCCGACTATCACCAAAAAGACTCAATGTGCTTATTTGGACCGTTTACATGAATCATTTGAAGTAAAAAGGCCAGCATTATGCAATATAAGAAGTGTGCTATTTCATCAAGACAACGGCGACCTCATACAAAAGTGATACCATACAAAATGTAACAAGTGCGATTATGAAAAACCGAGTACTCCCCTACAGTCAACCGACTTAGCCCCATCGGATTACTATCTTTTTAGGAGTTTGAAAAATCACGCAAAGAGCGAAGAGAATGAAGAGTTCAACAACAGAAAAACAACCTTAAAGAACTTTTTAATCAAAGTCAAACAAGTTTTACAAGTATGTAGTGAAAAGAGTGATGAACCAGAAAAAAATAACGCATTACTTATGTGATGACCTAATATATACTATAACAAAGTAATAACTCAACATTCCAATTAATGCCTCACTAGCTCAATCGTGTAGTGAATCTCCTCCCTACAGCTCCTCTCCATTCAGAGTCTGGCCGTTGCAAGGCAGAACTAAGGTATAGGGCAATTCAAGGCCAAAAATTAGTTATTTTCTCAATCTCCTCCTTTGTTTCGATTTTTCTCCTTTAACTTTTAATTAAAATTAAATGAACTTTATTGGGGTTTTTTTTATGACATGTGCATATTGACAACTATTTTACGATGCATCATATTAATTGTGTACGCGGTGAATCATTTTAAGTCAAATCATCTGGGATAATTTCAAAAGGAGGTTTTGAAAGATAAGCCTCGAAATTGTAATGAGAACGCTTTGGGAAATTGACTTTAGCTGCTACCGTCTGATCATCCGACCCATTATAAATGAGATACAGATGGCATAATTTCCCCTCAAAAAGTGAGGGATTCATGGCAACTCTGCTTTTCCTTCCTACAGATTTCACAGCTAGTTAGATCAGACCCTGTACATATTTCAAGCTATTTCGTACAGACATATCTAATGACCAAACCTACCAACAGAATCTCTTTACACGATTGTGAGGAAACAGAGGAGGTAAAAAAAGGCAATGAATGTTCCACATAATAAAGCTATTTTGTGGAACACAAAATAAAATTGACGTTTATCATTGACATTGGTATTATTATTAGAATCATCAATATCGTAGCATTACCACTTCTTTTAACATTAGTAACACAAGTTCTACATGGAGCTACCCCTGGAGAAGCTGCACACCCTCCCGACTCCAATGCCGCAGGAGAAAAACTGATACGGTTTTTTTATCTCTCTCTCTCTATCTATCTATCTATCTATCTCTACCTACTTCTCTCCATCCCTCTCCCCCCTCCTCTCTCTCTCTCTCCCCCCCATCTCCCCCTACCCATCTCCTTCAACCACAACATGGTTAGGTTGGGTGCACGTGCCCCCTATACTCAAGGTACTAATGAACGAGTACGTAAGTTGGATCTCAAACGTGCAGACTTCGATAGACTTCAGACGGCACTTGGCCAGATACAATCATCTAACGAGGACGGGAGGAACTCCAAATGGAACGACTTCAGGAATCGTTTTATGGAGCGTAAGGCTGAATTCGTCCCCACGAAGACTGTAAGACTAGCGAGCATTCAGCCGAGGTGGTTTAGTTAAGAAATCGCTACCGCTATTATAGGTAGAAAGACAGCAAACAGGGTATGGAGAGAAGTAAAAATGCAGCGCATCATGAAGCTTACTGACTCATTGTAGAAGAGTAATGGCACTAGTGCGTACGGCTAAGCGGAACGAAGCAGTTTTTGTGGCCTCTCTCTCCAAAGAGAATCCAAAAGAGTTCTTCGCGTACGTGAACAGCCGAAAACCAGTGCGCCAACGCATCGGACCTCTGACGGACGCGGACTTCGTCCTCCAGGATTCAGACCTTGAAATCGCCACCGTACTCAACGACTACTTTTCCTCGGTGTTCACGAGGGAAAGGGACGGAGAGATACCCATACCACCGATAGTGATAGATGTTGGATAAGTGACACTAGAGGAAATAACTACAACTGCTAAATATGTAGCTAGGAGGCTCGGTCAGTTGAATCCGTACAAATGCCCTGGTCCTGACGGCTTCCTGCCAAGAGTGCTGCGTAAGGTGACATATCAGGTGGGCACCCATCTTCCTGACATCTTCAATGCGCCACTCGATAGTAGTGAAGTTCCTACGGACTGGCGTATGGTTAACGTCACCCCAATCCACAAAAAAAGGACCGTGGCACCGCTGGAAACTACTGACCGATAAGTCTCACTTCAATAATGAGTAAAGTACTGGAAGGCATCATAGCTGTAGAGGAATTGCAACATAAAGCCTCCCGGAGGGCCAGGTGGACATATACATTAAAGTTTCCCCCCCCCCTTTTGTGGAGAAAGCCGGAGAATCGAGTCCCCATGAGGAGACTCTTAGGAACGGTAGCCAGAGAATAACAGTCTAACTGCCTACCCTGTTTGATCTCCCCACCGCATAGGTAGTTGGAGCGACCATCCAAAGATCCAATTACCTACGAGATCCGTAGGCCCGTGGTTAAATCACCAAAAAGCGGTGCAAAGCAAAAGGCACGCCAAGGAGGGTGGCGGTTGGTGGGCTCTCTAATTAACAAGCCGACTTGGGCACCTCAGTGCCAACCTCTTCACTCCTCGCTCTCCCAGATGCGACCTCACCACTCGCGCTTCCCTCTGCGGCCTCGCCCTTTTCCCCTTAGATAGGGCGGTGGTCCGCCTAAAAATAAGCCCCTGAAGGAAAGAGAAAGGATGATTATTCGGTGAGAACGACATAGGATCAGTTCGTGAAGATCGATCCCTCAGCCAGTTAAGATTATTCGAAGTAAGACAATAAAGGATCAGATTGAGAAGATCGCCCCCCCCCCCCCAGTGCCGAATTAACATAAATCATCAAGTTTTGTATCGTACCATACCGAAGAATCCTTTACAGACTTAGAAGAAGTCTGACGGGAGAAAAGAAAACTCGCTCACACTCGAGTGACTCTCACAGCTCAAGTTCTGTAAGAGTGAGAGGAGAAGAACCAAGCCCCAACGAGGTTCCATTTGTTAATTACTGTAGAAATCTCATCGTATACTCAAAAACTAGTTGAGCACCTGGCGTTAAAGAATAGGGCACAGAGAGGATTCAGGATTATCCAGAAGAGGACTCTTTGAGCGAGGAGCACCGTAACTCTCTCCGTCGTCTTAAATTACCAGGAGGCAAAGTTGCAATAAGAAGTTGACATCGCCCCTCTCTTTTCTTCCATCCTATCTCGACGAAATTCTACCATCGACCACTCCAAATCTCCGAAGCGCGAGAAAAGCCATCCAGCGACATCCAGCAACCCCTGATCCCTTCTATCATGTAAGTTAGAAAGAACATTTCTATTCATATCGCGATAGTATGCGTTTATTACTTTTCACGATTTAACGGAAGTAGAAACAATTGTGCGTGAACCCCGTCATATTTACTAGTAGAAGAGAGTAATTTATTTTAATGTTTAACGCTAATCTAAAAGAGGCGCGATAAAATAACTAATTGGCAATTGGTGTGTTTACGTGTAGCCTATTTGTTTATTTTTGTCTTTAAGAGATATTGTAATAGGCCCAGTGCCAACCGGTTTGGCCTCGGTTAGCTTAGGAGGAGGATATAAATGTGTTTACTGTTTTTTTGTCATAGTTAATTGTTAAAGTTAAAATATATGTTTATTTTGGGATAACTCCTGTGCGTTTCTCTATATCCTTACGTGTTGAAGCGGCTCTTCCTTAAAAACAACAAAAAAGTAGCCGTCTTAAACAAAAGTATACTTAAAAAAAAGTATATCTCGATCTAAAGGTATTCTTCGACAATAGCGTATAGAATAGCGGATCACTTAGAGTCCCACAACCTGTTGAGGGACACCCAGCACGGCTTCTGAAGAAAGCGCTTGTGCCTCACGAAGTTGGTCGAATTCTTTTACGGGATGATGAGCGAGTTTGACACTAGTGGAGTGGTGGACATACTTTATTTGGATTTCCTAAAGGCTTTCAATAAAGTCCCCCCCCCCCCACCGTCGACTCATGGCGAAAGTAAGTGCCTTGGAAATTAGAGGAAAGGTCGCAGACTGGTTAAAAAGTTGGTGGTCAGACAGGCGACAGAGGGTTACTATCGGCGACCACGCTTCTTGGTGGTCGTCAGTAACGAGCGGAGTCCTGAAGGGATCCGTGTTGGGCCTTCTGTTATTCATCATCTGCATCAACGACATAAATAAAGGACTGGTGAGCCACCTCGCGAAATTTGCCGGCGATACAAAACTTGGAGCGAACGTTGCGACGCCTGAAAACATTTAGGGGTTGAGGGAGGAACTGCCGATGATCGGCGAGTGGTCTGACAAGTGGCAGATGTCTTTCAATTTGGACAAGTGCAAGGTGATGCACATCAAGCATGCGAATCCCCAGTCAGACTACGAGCTATAAGGTATGTGCTTAAGTCAACTGATGTCGAGAAGGACTTAGGTGTGCAGATTAGCAGCGATCTCAAATTCTCGAAGCAGTGCTTACAGGTTATGAAGAGAGTTCAGTGCCTGCTGGGTTACATCAGGAGGCAATTCAGCTTTCTTAACAAGGAGGTTGTTCTGCTCTTGTACAACTCACTGGTGCGGCCGCACCTGGAATACGCGGCTCAGTTCTGGTCTCCTCGTGAAATTTGCCGGCGATACAAAACTTGGAGCGAACGTTGCGACGCCTGAAAACATTTAGGGGTTGAGGGAGGAACTACCGATGATCGGCGAGTGGTCTGACAAGTGGCAGATGTCTTTCAATTTGGACAAGTGCAAGGTGATGCACATCAAGCATGCGAATCCCCAGTCAGACTACGAGCTATAAGGTATGTGTCTTAAGTCAACTGATGTCGAGAAGGACTTAGGTGTGCAGATTAGCAGCGATCTCAAATTCTCGAAGCAGTTCTTACAGGTTATGAAGAGAGTTCAGTGCCTGCTGGGTTACATCAGGAGGCAATTCAGCTTTCTTAACAAGGAGGTTGTTCTGCTCTTGTACAACTCACTGGTGCGGCCGCACCTGGAATACGCGGCTCAGTTCTGGTCTCCTCATTATCGAAAAGACATCGATCGTTTGGAAAGGGTGCAAGCCAGGGCCACGAAACTGATCTCATCGTTAAAGAACAAGACATACCAGGAAAGACTGCAAAAGCTCGGTCTCCTTTTGCTCGAGACTCGAAGAATGCGCGGTCATCTCATAGAGACTTTCAAAATTTTGAAGGGCTTTGGAAATGTCTACTGCACGAAGTACTTTACCATTAACCAGAATGCGACTCAAAATCACGGGTGAAAGGTGGAGTTGCCCAGATTTAATACACTCCCGGTGGGTAAGTCCTTCACGTACGACATCTGCGACACGTGGAATAGCTTGCCAGCGGTAGTTGTCAACAGTAGCAGTGTCGAACAGTTCATGAGTCAACTCGACAACATATACTTTAGAACATAATATGGTGGTAGCAATTTTGTAGGGCGTGCCAGTAGGGAGAGTTGAATTTAGATTAGCGCAGGATAGCTAAATTTCATTTTCTAAGAAGGGCCTTCTCGGCATGGTCCACAAGGCCTCTGATATACTTCTTTTCATTGTAATTCTCTCGCTAACCCTCCTTTCCTCTCTCTCTTTCTCTCTTCCTCCCTCTCTCTCTCTCTCTCTCTCTCAACCGTCCATTTCCTTTCCTACACATTCCCCACAAAGATGTTACGTCTTGTAGTAGTTGCAATTCTCATACTGCAACGGAAACTTGGAGGAACGGCACGCCCCCCAGTCCTCAGTGCACGCAGTTGGGCACTCTCCCGGCTCCAATGCCTATAAGAAGGCCTGTGTCGATATACTTACACTACCTTGATACTTTTTGTACGGATTTCTCTTTGCTTACCCTGTTCGATACGGCCACGTTATTGTGCTTTGAATTTCGAAAGAAAGAAACTAACTCAAGTCGCTCGCTCGTGATTATTGTAAGTTCTCATTCAAGTTCCAAGTTATGACTCTTAACCATATAACCGAGTTTAACCGAGACCGAGTTTTTAAAAACAAATTTGGGGTTTTAATTATTAATAACTGTCATTATAGCCAATTAAATGTAAAAAAAAAACAAGAAGTTAAAAACACCTAAATTATTGCATGTTCCAAATTTTTTGTCTATTATTAACAACGCTAAAAGAACAAATGCAATTAAAAGTCGCTTTGAGGTCAATAAAAGTATAAACAATGTTATTCAAGATTTTAATACCTAAAATTGGATGTATATAAACAGGATTATCTAATTTTCTATGTGATATGGCCTGAAACATACATCATGCAAATTCACTTCACATTTTTGTGGTGTTTTTTTCTGCACATGGCACATCGATATTGCTTATAGGCTGATAAAAATCCAGTGATCAAATCTATCATACCTAATTTGATCAAAGACACGAGAGAGAAGGAAGCGTCTTGGAACTTTTAGGCCTTCCCTCAAAAGAAGCAGGAGTACCACATTTTTGCAAGTATATTTGCACAACATACCTTCGAAAGTTAAGAAAGTCTAACTCCTTGTTGGTTTTATTTCTTCTATATAATTGCCAAGCATTGTGTATGGCACTTTCTAAGAAAAAGGAAAACACATGCAACCAACACTTCTTTGATCTGATCCCCATTTTAAGGTTTTCGATATTCTCGTCCATCCTGTATCGTGCAATTACATTTGGTTGCGCAATTTGCATCTTTTTCTTTTCACTTGAAATCCAACGATTGCAATTCCCAATGGAACAAGAGGGAAAGTCCCTCTAAAGACCTGCGGCGTTTTGTGATGAGATGATAAATGGTTATTGCATTGATGGTTTCCCATGGTTCAAATCACTTAAAAGTGCCTTTGAATGGCTAAATGAGGCTTTTGCAACTAGATGGCGCCACCCAGCGCCAACTCTGATGTCAGATTTGAAATCTCCATGGTGAATAACCAAATGTCCCATGGTTATATGGGTCATTTCATGGCTTGAAATGGGTACAATTGAACTTTACTCCTTTTGAAAAAAACGACGCCTAGACCTGGCGCTTCGCCGCAGGTAAAAGCAGGGTCACAAGTACTAATCATCAAAACAACACGATTGACATGCCAGGAAATGATAGTACATTTACTTTTGTCATCAGCAACAAAATCATATGAACCTCGTGTTTTCTTTGCTGATGCTTTGATAGGACAATTTTCTAGTCGGTTTTTCATGACCGATCCTCTGAATCCTATTCCACGTTTGTTCAATTCATCAACTAAATGAATAGAAGGGAAAAATCTGTTAGCATAAAATTTGAATTTTGCGTTGGCAGGCAGTTTTGCTGCTAGATTCAAGACTGTTGAGGCGCCTACTCCGAGTTTAGGGTGAGGTTTTTCTTGTCTACCTTGGTATGGATCACATTGGATTAAATATCCGAAACGGATTGGCTTACCTTTTAAAAACTGCTTTGTTCCATGCTTTCCAAAATAGGGCAGCATACTTTCATCAATGGACCTTCTTGCTTCAATGAAAAATATGCTAATAAACCTTTTATTTAGTAGATCAAGCAAAGGTTTAACTTTAGCAAATTTATCATTAGGGGGAGGCCTTTCGTTGTCGGCGCAGTTACGATTTGGTTTTATTTCTTCAAATCTATTTCGCCTCATTGCTTGTGCCACATTTTCATTGTAAGTTTCGGTACCATAACATATGCCATCTGGATATTCTTACATAGCCTGATACGTAAATAAAGAATGGCAGCAAAGCACTTTAGATCTGACACAGAAATGTTGAAAGCCTGGTTGCCTTTTTCTTTTCTAGCATATAATTCAGTCATTTCTTAAGAAAGTTCCACACTTCATTGTCAAAAAAAAGCTCAAAGCAAGAAATAGGGTCTGAGAGGATATCTGAAAATTCATTTGGAGACAAAAAGGATTCTGGGGAATAATTTGAAATGAGATCCTTTTTTATCCATTTTCGTTGATGATATTTAACTCTTGGAGAGGAAACAGGAGGCTTTTCATTGTATCCAAAAATGACTTCAAGTCTGAATCCTTTTTTCTTTCGAAACTTCCTTCTATTTGGGCTAATAATTGTTTGCCTGATAAATTGTTTACATTACCGGCTTGATCTTCATTACCACTATCCTCTGCACTTTCTTTTCAATCATCAGGTGGCATTCGAACAACATCAGCACTGATCAGTCCTTCGTCTTCTTCTTCCTCCTCTATATAATTTAGCATTTCTTCCATTGTAAAGGATCGAGGAAAATATAAAATAAAATAGGACATAAATAGGATCTATAATTTATGTAAATATGCATAATGTATTTTGTATGAGTATTAAAAATATCCTATTGTTAATTAAATTATATTATATATACTAAAAAATAAGATTGAAAAATATTTATGGAGTTAAAAAAATATGTAAACTCAAAATAATATAGAAAAGTTCATGCCCTCATTCATGTCCGGTGTTCCAATATTGGAACAACCAAATATTCATTCGATTTTTACCATAAAATGTTTGAGATAATGTTAAAATTACCAAATAGCTTTATTTATTAACCTATTGTCAAAGTATTATGATAGTAGAAATAAAATTAATCCTAAAACAAATATATATATATATATATATATATATATATATATATATATATATATTAGATTGGTTCAAAAGAAAAATTTAACAAATCCTTGATCTCACCCCTGGATATAGTGAGGCTTGATGAAAAAATGCGCTGTGCAAATTAGCAGCGAAATCTAATAATATTTAGTAGTGCCAAAACGAATGTTAGTTACACACATTAATAAAATGTGCAAAATATGAAAAATAGTTAAGTATTAGTGAATTTATGCCTTTTTCAGAGTAAGTATTACCTAAATATAAATTAATAGTATTATTATGTTAACAGCTATATTAAGTGCATTCTAAGTTTCATTATCATCCTATAACCTGTGGTGTTATAGAGTCAAGTTCAATTAAAACAAGAAGTAAAACAGAAGTATGGCTTATTGGAGAAACAATCGATGCATTTCAAACCACAAAACTTCCATCAAATGGTGATATAGTAATACAGCTTTTCTCCTTAACACAATGCAAAAGGAATGTAAAAGAGGCCTGTAACATTGTATATTCAGAAATATATGAAATATGTGACAAAGCAAAAATACCAACAAGAGACAAACAACATCTGGTTATAAGGATTCGGAAGAAATATGAGCAATTCAGAGCCCACCAAAAAACAAAATCAAGGCGAGATCAAACTCAAATATCAAAGGAAACTTAATTCCAAGAATCTTTAAATGATATGTTTGATATAGCTCATGCTAATGTACTAGAAATGATAACCAATAAAGAAGCTCGTTCATTTCTACATGCTCAAAGAGACAAAGGTAGACGAGGCTATATAGTGTAGGTAGTGCAGGTAGTATTGACAAGAAAACAGTTAAGAATGAAAAGAAAAAACGCAAAAGAAGTGATGAAGAATCGCATCGAATTGAAATAGAATTGCTCAGAAAAGTAAATTTGTTAGTTGTTCAGCTAACAAGAAGCTTAAGAAGCGAAAAACAGCAGTGATGAAGCAGAGCCTGGTCCATCTAGTCCTCCAAGAAAGAGAATATTTAAAGGCGACAAAATTATTTCTCCTGACTTAGTGGCTGCATTAGACCGAAAAAAATATGTGATCGTCATGCGATGATGGTGATCTCATCAACAGCATTAGCCCTTGGAAGAGATATTCATGATATAACCATAAGTAGAAGTAAACTGAAAAGAAAAAAGAAAATAACTGCGTAAAGAAATAGCAGATAGTTTGAAGCAAACATTCACTACA
The DNA here is from genome assembly GCA_963969495.1 of Ceratothoa steindachneri. Taxonomy (NCBI): domain Eukaryota; kingdom Metazoa; phylum Arthropoda; class Malacostraca; order Isopoda; family Cymothoidae; genus Ceratothoa; species Ceratothoa steindachneri. The sequence goes on along the minus strand of OZ018332.1, from coordinate 91,590,853 downwards.
GAACATAAGAACATAAGAAAAGAAGGAGACTGCAAAAGACCATTCATGGCCATTGGGATGGCAAATTAATGCCTGATTTAATTGGCATTGAAAATATGGATAGGTTGCCTAAGCTTTTGGGAATACCGAAACTAAAGTCAGGTACAGGTGCTGTAACAGCAAAAGCAGTTGTGGAATGTCTTCAAGATTGGAATATCGAGGACTGTGTTAAAGCCATGTGTTTTGACACCACTGCTAGTAACACTGGTCCTAAGAAAGGTGCATGTGTGACAATAGAAACGAAACTAAATAGAGGTTTTCTTGTTTTTACTTGCAGGCATCATGTTCATGAAATAATTGTATCTGACCTATTTCAAAAGTGTTTTGGTGCTTCATCTGGACCAGAAATTCAATTATTCAAGCGTTTCCGTGGTTCCTGGAAGACTATCAATAACTCATCGTATGAAGCACACAATACATGTGTTTCTTGGAAAGAAGCTGTGCTTAGTTTTTGTCAAGAACAGTTGAAATATCATCAGCCTCGAGCAGATTACAAAGAACTTTTGCAACTATCAGTTGCATATTTAGGGGGGTGAGACAGATTTTTTTCTTGCAAACAAACTGGAGCAGTGCATCGAGCACATTTGATAGCAAAGGTGATTTATTCAATTAAAATTGTACTCTTTAATTTAGAATTTAAAATGACCAAGAAAAAGTAGACATCAGTTGAACAATTTGCACAGTTTGTTGTACAGTACTACGTTTCCAACTGGATTACATCTTCAACTGCATACACTGCTACCTGAAAGGACTTAGAGTGCTTGCAAAGTTTCCAAGTATCTGAAGATAAGGAACTTGCTTCTGTAGCTAGCAAAGCACTTGGTCGTCACCTTTGGTATCTAAGCGAAGAACATGTGTCTCTCGCCTCCATTGATGAAGGTATCACTCAAGATTTGAAGAGAAAGATGGCTGCAGCATTGCAGAATCATGGCTCACAGCATCCAGAGAAACGATATACACTGGGAGAAAAAGAGAGTATCTCTTGCTGAATTGTCGTTCAATTCCTCTTTATTAGAAGTAGCCCATTCAGAATGGAGTGAAAGAAATGACTTTCAAACAATAAAGAAATATAATCATACTATGAATGTCATCAATGACAATACAGAGAGAGCTGTAGCCTTTGTTGAGAGCTACAATATTCATCTTACCAAAAATGAAGATCAGCTTCAGTAGCTTCTACAGGTAGTCGAATGTCAGAGAAAATTTTTCAAAAAACAACAAAATATGCATTGAAGAAATGCATGAGCAATTAACAAAACAAGCTAAGTTCATTCTAAAACACTGTGGAATAGGCCTCCTGGGGATACCACCTAAAAGAAAACGCACCTATTACAGTTACGTAACTCATGGGTGGTGTGAAAAAACTGTAAAACGTCAAACTTTGTAAGCTTTGTGGCACTACTAAAACTCGTTCAATTGAGCTAAAATTGTTTTTATAGGAAGCCTCACAATTTGCATGGGTGAGAATAAGAATTTCTTAAGTATGAAAAACCGCTTCTATAGATCTGAGCCAGTCTAATCCATAACTCTATAATTTAAGATGGGGATTTTGAAAATTTATAAATGTTTTTTTTTTGCTTAGTTGACAAATGACTTCGGGTCTTTTGGAAATTCAAAGGATTGAAATAGTTAAAAAGATTAAGTAGAAGAAGAAGAAGAACTACAGAACTACAGAACTACAGAATCTAGGACCAGCAAAGACCCTAAGGTCCGCTCGAGGCTAGTCCGCTACACTAAATCAAAAACTACGATACACCCTTATCTACGAGTGTATCTCTAACATGCTATTTTTTTATTTTTTTTTTTAATACTATCTACTGTACACACTTATCTACATGTGTACATTATCGTGCAATTTTAACTAATCAAACTAGGGGTCGGGGGAGATAGAAAGTTTTTCTTCTCATCTTCCGCAGCCACTCGACTGCTAGTGGTGAAAAGCTAATTTAGGGATAGAGACTACTTATAGGATAGGCGGAAAAGAAATGGGACATCTAAGCTACACATGCAGAGAATCGCCGGCATCATTTTTAGTCATCATAATTTCATATCCTTAAACCTCCGCTCCAAACTCTCTCTCTGCAAGGACGTTTAAATTCACAGTGCTCAACTACGTTATATTTAAACTATTCAAATGCACGTCGAGACGATTTTTGAACATATTAACCGAAGTGCTATCTACTACGTGGGTGGGCAGCCGATTCCAATTTTGAGTAACTTTAAATGTAAAATAGTTTTGGGCTATACTAGTGTTAAAACGCTTGTTCACTAATTTTAACCCGTGCTGACGAGTATTTCCCCTATGATCCAGTTCGAACAGATTGCGAAAGTCAACGTTTGAGAAACCCTTTAGTATTTTAAATACTTCTATTTGCTGGCCACGTAATCTTCTGCGTTCTAGCGATGGCAAATCTAAAGCCCTGAGCCTTTCCTCGTATGATCTATTCCTCAGCTCTGGAATTAATTTCGTAGCCCTACGCTGCACTCTTTCTAATTGCGCGATATCTTTCATTAAATATGGAGCCCAAAATTGAACAGCGTATTCGAGAAGTGGCCGCACAAGGGATTTATATAAAGGTAAAATTACATCCTTAGATTTGAAGGTGAAATTACGCGCGATATAACCCAAAACGCGATTTGCTTTTTTACACGCATCCGCGCATTGCTTCGAGAATTTAAAATCGTCTGAGACTAATACTCCCAAGTCTTTTTCTAATTTAACCGCGTCGAGGACTTGGCCTTTCATGGTATATTCTACTCTTAAATTATGGCAACCCAAGTGCATTACCTTGCATTTGCTTAAATTAAATTCCATTTGCCACTTGTCTGCCCAATTGGCAATCGAGTTTAGGTCCCCCTGCAATTTATCGACATCCGATCTTACATAGGCACGATTGCGCAGCTTCGTGTCGTCCGCAAATTTCGAAATCCGACTAAGTATGCCTTTATCTAAATCGTTAATATAAATTAAAAACAATAAAGGGCCTAAAACAGAGCCCTGCGGTACCCCACTACTAACGCTGGCCCAATCTGAACATTCCCCATTTATTACCACCCGCTGCGAGCGATCTTTCAGCCAATTTCTAATCCAGTTTAAAATCTTACCAGTCACCCCAATCGCTTTAACTTTCATTAATAACCTTTGGTGGGGGACGGTGTCGAACGCCTTTTTAAAGTCTAAATATATTACGTCTACAGCTTTGCTTTCATCGTACACGCAAATCATTTTGTGGAAGAATTCGAGCAAGTTAGTCAAGCACGATCTCGCACGCCTAAATCCATGTTGGGTATCGTTAATCAGCTTATTTGCCTCGAGGTGGCTCACTATTCTATCTTTAATTACAGATTCTAAAAGCTTCCCAACTACCGAAGTTAGACTAATAGGCCGAAAATTCGTTGCTTCAAATCTATTCCCCTTCTTAAATATAGGTGTAACGTTTGCTCGCTTGAAATCCAACGGAACTACGCCATCCTCTAATGAGCGATTGAAAATTTCACGCAATGGCTTAACGAGTTCATTTTGAAGCTCCTTTAAATGAATTGGATATACCCCATCGGGGCCCGGAGATTTCGACTTTTTCATTAGCTTAATAAATTTAAGGATTTTCTCGTCATTTATAGTTACATTGGATATGCAATTATCAGCACTACGAACTTCCCCAATTAACGAATTCCAATTCGGAAGAATCTTCCACAGTAAACACGCTCGTAAAATGTTCATTTAAAATTTTGGACATTTCTGTCGGAATTTCAGTCAAACGACCATCCTTATCTTCGATCGGCCCTATCGATCCTTTTACGGGTTTCCTATTATTTACGTACCCATAAAACCGTTTCGGTTCATTCTTTGAATCCTTAGCGAGGTTTATTTCATACTTCCTCTTCGCATCTCTGACCGCACGTTTAACTTCCCTACGAGAATCTATGTAATTTTGCCGGCTTATAACTGACCCATTGTTTTTATGAATTTTAAATTTTCTATTTCGGTCCCGGATTAAGCGTAGTATTAACGGACTAAGCCACGGAGCTCTCACCGACTTCCCGCTCTTACGCACATACTTAACCAAATCAGAATTCACACGAAGCAGCGTACATCGAAGTTCTGCGTACATCTCTCCTACCGACCTATTCTCGAATCGTATTCCCCAGTCTATATCCTTAATCCTTTCGCGAAAAATATCGAAATCACAGTTACCAAAACGAGGGATGAGCTGCGAGCTCATTCTAACTTCTACGCAGGTGTTTAGTTCGAATCTAATCGCATTATGGTCGCTGGAAGCTAAATGTTCACCCACACGTACGTTTTCTAACAATGACTCATCGGTTGCCATGATTAAATCAAGAATATTGCTATCACGAGTAGGCTCTTCCACTTTTTGTACGAGAAAATTCTCCAACATAAAGTTTAATAGCCTCTCACCCGGTTTATCAAAAGTAAGGTTGCTAAAGTTAACATTAGGTAAATTAAAATCGCCGCAGACTAATGTGGTCCCTTTTCTAATCCAAGACGTAAGCGTATCGAAGAGTGCAGCATCTTCTCTTTCCAATTGGCAAGGCGGACGATATAGCACGACTAAGTTAATTTTATTTATAGCATCTAAACTTAGCTGGACTAATAAAGCATCACTTCGCATATCATCCTTAGACGAGTCCATCGTTATGGCGTTTAGATCCTCTTTTATGTACATTAATACGCCCCCTCCTCTACCGGTTTGTCTATTTCTGTAATGAATTTTGTACCCCGCTATATCGAACTCGCAAACACTAATCCCCGTATGAGTGTCTAACCATGTTTCACTTAGGAATACGAGGTCGAAATCACCCTCTAGAATAACGGCTTTTATTTCGGCAATTTTATTTTTTATGCTACGAACATTCGCATATATGCATCTCAGTTTGCGCTTTACGTTAACTCTTCTATAACACCCAGATCCGTTCCGTTTCCCTGCACCCCGTCGATAGTGCCCCCTTCACGCGTGGGCCGGACCGGCGCATCGGCATCACGTGGCCGCGCAACTCTCCTACCTAAAATGCTACGTACGGACTCGTCTAAGATCCTACCCAGCCGACTATTACCCACATCGCTTAGGTGAATTCCGTCCTTTTGGAAAAGTGACGGATGGTCCTGGAATGAATCCCATACGTTAAAAAAGCTAACACCAGTTTTGACCAAACCGCTTAAGACATTCGTTAGTATAGATCGCTCTAGATTGGAGGCGCAACGTGGATTTAAGTCGGGGGAGAACACCAATAATTCCCACGTTTGTTGCTTTGGATTTCGCCGTATCAATCATGGTTCTGGCACGATAAACTATATCTTCCGGGGTGCTGTCATACCTATGGACGTCGTTGCCCCCTACCATCGTGATGATCGTTCGTTCACCACGCGTATCTTCCAATTTCTCGATCTCGGCGGCCACGTTGTTAATGCGGCCACCGGGATAGCAAAAGCGCTTACGCTTAGAAGGGTTACGCGCAGCAAACTCCTGATCCTGCCTTCTAATTAAGGAGTCCCCCATTAAAACGGTTTCCTCTTCCCCCTCGATAGGAGTTAGCAACGCAAAAGGGTTCGAACAGGGTAAAACGAAGTTCTGATCCCTCGTTGGTCTAGCCCCATTTCTAACACTTCGAAATTGCGAATCCTGAGGCCTAAACGAGTTTAAAATTCGTTGTTGCTCGTCAACAATTACCTGATGATTCGAATTTGCAGGCCGCCTATCTCTATTACTATTTTCCCTCCCGCGCATGTCGTGAATAGCAGAATCTAGTTTGGAATTTAAGTCATCGACTTTACGGTTAGTCGAGATCACAGAAGAAGAATTACAGAATTACAGAATCTAGGACCAGCAAAGACCCTAAGGTCCGCTCGAGGCTAGTCCGCTACACTAAATCAAAAACTACGATACACCCTTATCTACGAGTGTATCTCTAACATGCTATTTTTTTTTTCTTTTAATACTATCTACTGTACACACTTATCTACATGTGTACATTATCGTGCAATTTTAACTAATCAAACTAGGGGTCGGGGGAGATAGAAAGTTTTTCTTCTCATCTTCCGCAGCCACTCGACTGCTCGTGGTGAAAAGCTAATTTAGGGATAGAGACTACTTATAGGATAGGCGGAAAAGAAATGGGACATCTAAGCTACACATGCAGAGAATCGCCGGCATCATTTTTAGTCATCATAATTTCATATCCTTAAACCTCCGCTCCAAACTCTCTCTCTGCAAGGACGTTTAAATTCACAGTGCTCAACTACGTTATATTTAAACTATTCAAATGCACGTCGAGACGATTTTTTAACATATTAACCGAAGTGCTATCTACTACGTGGGTGGGCAGCCGATTCCAATTTTGAGTAACTTTAAATGTAAAATAGTTTTGGGCTATACTAGTGTTAAAACGCTTGTTCACTAATTTTAACCCGTGCTGACGAGTATTTCCCCTATGATACAGTTCGAACAGATTGCGAAAGTCAACGTTTGAGAAACCCTTTAGTATTTTAAATACTTCTATTAGCTGGCCACGTAATCTTCTGCGTTCTAGCGATGGAAAATCTAATGCCCTGAGTCTTTCCTCATAGGGCCTGTTTCTCAGCTCGGGAATTAATTTTGTAGCCCTACGCTGCACTCTTTCTAATTGCGCGATATCTTTGTTTAAGTATGGAGCCCAAAATTGAACCGCATATTCGAGCAGTGGACGCACAAGTGATTTATACAATGGTAAAATTATCTCTTTGGATTTGAACGTGAAATTACGCGCGATATAACCCAGCACACGATTTGCTTTTTTACATGCATCCGCGCATTGTTTCGTGACTTTGAAGTCATCCGAGACTAAAACTCCCAGGTCTTTTTCCAATTTAACTACGTCGAGGACCTGGCCTTTCATGGTATACTCTACCCTCAAATTATGGCAACCCAAATGCATCACCTTACATTTACTTAAATTAAACTGCATTTGCCACTTATCCGCCCATCTGACAATCAAGTTTAGGTCCTTTTGTAATTTTTCTACATCCGATCTTACATAGGCACGGTTGCCCAGCTTCGTGTCGTCAGCAAATTTAGAAATCGTACTAAATACGCCATTATCCAAATCATTTATATATATTAGAAACAATAATGGGCCAAGAACGGAGCCTTGTGGCACTCCACTACTGACGTTGACCCAATCTGAACATTCACCATTTATAACTACTCGCTGCGAACGATCCTTCAGCCAATTTCTAATCCAATTTAATAACTTACCCTTCACACCGACTGCTTTAACTTTCATTAATAATCTCTCGTGCGGAACGGTGTCAAACGCCTTTTTAAAGTCTAGATAGATTACATCTACAGCTTTGCTTTCGTCGTAAACGCAAATCATTTTATGGAAGAATTCGAGCAAATTTGTCAAGCACGATCTCGCCCGCCTAAACCCATGTTGGGAATCTTTAATCAGATTATTTACCTCGAGGTGGCACACTATTCTATCTCTAATTACCGATTCTAAAAGCTTTCCAATTACCGAAGTTAGACTAATAGGACGAAAATTCGTTGCTTCGTATCTATTCCCATTCTTAAATATTGGTGTAACGTTTGCACGCTTGAAGTCTACAGGAACTACGCCATCTTCTAATGAGCGATTGAAAATTGCACGCAACGGCTTCGCAAGCTCAAGAAGAAGAAGAAGAAGAAGAAGAAGAAGAAGAAGAAGAACTACAGAACTACAGAACTACAGAATCTAGGACCAGCAAAGACCCTAAGGTCCGCTCGAGGCTAGTCCGCTACACTAAATCAAAAACTACGATACACCCTTATCTACGAGTGTATCTCTAACATGCTTTTTTTTTTTTTTAATACTATCTACTGTACACACTTATCTACATGTGTACATTATCGTGCAATTTTAACTAATCAAACTAGGGGTCGGGGGAGATAGAAAGTTTTTCTTCTCATCTTCCGCAGCCACTCGACTGCTAGTGGTGAAAAGCTAATTTAGGGATAGAGACTACTTATAGGATAGGCGGAAAAGAAATGGGACATCTAAGCTACACATGCAGAGAATCGCCGGCATCATTTTTAGTCATCATAATTTCATATCCTTAAACCTCCGCTCCAAACTCTCTCTCTGCAAGGACGTTTAAATTCACAGTGCTCAACTACGTTATATTTAAACTATTCAAATGCACGTCGAGACGATTTTTGAACATATTAACCGAAGTGCTATCTACTACGTGGGTGGGCAGCCGATTCCAATTTTGAGTAACTTTAAATGTAAAATAGTTTTGGGCTATACTAGTGTTAAAACGCTTGTTCACTAATTTTAACCCGTGCTGACGAGTATTTCCCCTATGATCCAGTTCGAACAGATTGCGAAAGTCAACGTTTGAGAAACCCTTTAGTATTTTAAATACTTCTATTAGCTGGCCACGTAATCTTCTGCGTTCTAGCGATGGCAAATCTAAAGCCCTGAGCCTTTCCTCGTATGATCTATTCCTCAGCTCTGGAATTAATTTCGTAGCCCTACGCTGCACTCTTTCTAATTGCGCGATATCTTTCATTAAATATGGAGCCCAAAATTGAACAGCGTATTCGAGAAGTGGCTGCACAAGGGATTTATATAAAGGTAAAATTACATCCTTAGATTTGAAGGTGAAATTACGCGCGATATAACCCAAAACGCGATTTGCTTTTTTACACGCATCCGCGCATTGCTTCGAGAATTTAAAATCGTCTGAGACTAATACTCCCAAGTCTTTTTCTAATTTAACCGCGTCGAGGACTTGGCCTTTCATGGTATATTCTACTCTTAAATTATGGCAACCCAAGTGCATTACTTTGCATTTGCTTAAATTAAATTCCATTTGCCACTTGTCTGCCCAATTGGCAATCGAGTTTAGGTCCCCCTGCAATTTATCGACATCCGATCTTACATAGGCACGATTGCGCAGCTTCGTGTCGTCCGCAAATTTCGAAATCCGACTAAGTATGCCTTTATCTAAATCGTTAATATAAATTAAAAACAATAAAGGGCCTAAAACAGAGCCCTGCGGTACCCCACTACTAACGCTGGCCCAATCTGAACATTCCCCATTTATTACCACCCGCTGCAAGCGATCTTTCAGCCAATTTCTAATCCAGTTTAAAATCTTACCAGTCACCCCAATCGCTTTAACTTTCATTAATAACCTTTGGTGGGGGACGGTGTCGAACGCCTTTTTAAAGTCTAAATATATTACGTCTACAGCTTTGCTTTCATCGTACACGCAAATCATTTTGTGGAAGAATTCGAGCAAGTTAGTCAAGCACGATCTCGCACGCCTAAATCCATGTTGGGTATCGTTAATCAGCTTATTTGCATCGAGGTGGCTCACTATTCTATCTTTAATTACAGATTCTAAAAGCTTCCCAACTACCGAAGTTAGACTAATAGGCCGAAAATTCGTTGCTTCAAATCTATTTCCCTTCTTAAATATAGGTGTAACGTTTGCTCGCTTGAAATCCAACGGAACAACGCCATCCTCTAATGAGCGATTGAAAATTTCACGCAATGGCTTAACGAGTTCATTTTGAAGCTCCTTTAAATGAATTGGATATACCCCATCGGGGCCCGGAGATTTCGACTTTTTCATTAGCTTAATAAATTTAAGGATTTCCTCGTCATTTATAGTTACATCGGATATGTAATTATCAGCACTACGAACTTCCCCAATTAACGATTCCAATTCGGAAGAATCTTCCACAGTAAACACGCTCGTAAAATGCTCATTTAAAATTTTGGACATTTCTGTCGGAATTTCAGTCAAACGACCATCCTTATCTTTGATCGGCCCTATCGATCCTTTTACGGGTTTCCTATTATTTACGTACCCATAAAACCGTTTCGGTTCATTCTTTGAATCCTTAGCGAGGTTTATTTCATACTTCCTCTTCGCATCTCTGACCGCACGTTTAACTTCCCTACGAGAATCTATGTAATTTTGCCGACTTATAACTGACCCATTGTTTTTATGAATTTTGAATTTTCTATTTCGGTCCCGGATTAAGCGTAGTATTAACGGACTAAGCCACGGAGCTCTCACCGACTTCCTGCTCTTACGCACATACTTAACCAAATCAGAATTCACACGAAGCAGCGTACATCGAAGTTCTGCGTACATCTCTCCTACCGACCTGTTCTCGAATCGTATTCCCCAGTCTATATCCTTAATCCTTTCGCGAAAAATATCGAAATCACAGCTACCAAAACGAGGGATGAGCTGCGAACTCATTCTAACTTCTACGCAGGTGTTTAGTTCGAATCTAATCGCATTATGGTCGCTGGAAGCTAAATGTTCACCCACACGTACGTTTTCTAACAATGACTCATCGGTTGCCATGATTAAATCAAGAATATTGCTATCACGAGTAGGCTCTTCCACTTTTTGTACGAGAAAATTCTCCAACATAAAGTTTAATAGCCTCTCACCCGGTTTATCAGAAGTAAGGTTGCTAAAGTTAACATTAGGTAAATTAAAATCGCCGCAGACTAATGTGGTCCCTTTTCTAATCCAAGACGTAAGCGTATCGAAGAGTGCAGCATCTTCTCTTTCCAATTGGCAAGGCGGACGATATACTACGACTAAGTTAATTTTATTTATAGCATCTAAACTTAGCTGGACTAATAAAGCATCACTTCGCATATCATCCTTAGACGAGTCCATCGTTATGGCGTTTAGATCCACTTTTATATACATTAATACGCCCCCTCCTCTACCGGTTTGTCTATTTCTGTAATGAATTTTGTACCCCGCTATATCGAACTCGCAAACACTGATCCCCGTATGAGTGTCTAACCATGTTTCACTTAGGAATACGAGGTCGAAATCACCCTCTAGAATAACGGCTTTTATTTCGGCAATTTTATTTTTTAAGCTACGAACATTCGCATATATGCATCCCAGTTTGCGCTTTACGTTAACTCTTCTATAACACTCAGATCCGTTCCGTTTCCCTGCACCCCGTCGATAGTGCCCCCTTCACGCGCGGGCCGGCCCGGCGCATCGGCATCACGTGGCCGCGCAACTCTCCTACCTAAAATGCTACGTACGGACTCGTCTAAGATCCTACCCAGCCGACTATTACCCACATCGCTTAGGTGAATTCCGTCCTTTTGGAAAAGTGACGGTTGGTCCTGGAATGAATCCCATACGTTAAAAAAGCTAACACCAGTTTCTCGACACAACCGCTTAAGACATTCGTTAGTATAGATCGCTCTAGATTGGAGGCGCAACGTGGATTTAAGTCGGGGGAGAACACCAATAATTCCCACGTTGGTTGCTTTGGATTTCGCCGTATCTATCATGGTTCTGGCACGATAAACTATATCTTCCGGGGTGCTGTCATACCTATGGACGTCGTTGCCCCCTACCATCGTGATGATAGTTCGTTCACCACGCGTATCTTCCAATTTCTCGATCTCGGCGGCCACGTTGTTAATGCGGCCACCGGGATAGCAAAAGCGCTTACGCTTAGAAGGGTTACGCGCAGCAAACTCCTGATCCTGCCTTCTAATTAAGGAGTCCCCCATTAAAACGGTTTCCTCTTCCCCCTTGATAGGAGTTAGCAACGCGAAAGGGTTCGAACAGGGTGAAACGAAGTTCTGATCCCTCGTTGGTCTAGCCCCATTTCTAACACTTCGAAATTGCGAATCCTGAGGCCTAAACGAGTTTAAAATTCGTTGTTGCTCGTCAACAATTACCTGATGATTCGAATTTGCAGGCCGCCTATCTCTATTACTATTTTCCCTCCCGCGCATGTCGTGAATAGCAGAATCTAGTTTGGAATTTAAGTCATCGACTTTACGGTTAGTCGAGATCACATCCCTTGCAACGGTATTTAATTCAAGTTTGATCTCGCTGATCGCACTTGACAACTTGCGTTCAAACGCTTCGTTCAACATACAAAAGCGACATATTCTAATTTGCTCAAGGTTCGAGGGAACGTAAATTTCCTTATTAAATGAAGCAGCGCACCTTGAGCATTCGATCTTTATAACGGGCATTGTCGGGTTTTTTTTTTTTTTTTTTAATTCACACTAATTTAGAAAACAAGATGCACAAGCTAATATACTGTATACGGTTATTGAAAGATCGAACTTTATAATACGGCGACGAATATTGAATAGGCACAGTAGATATATATAAAAGTATTCAGTAGCAGAGGCACGATAAATTCTGAGCACAGTGAAATTAGCGGGAGCACAGAGCGAGCACGTCTTTTCAGTAGAGAGTCGGTGGGACGAATGAAGAGTCGGTGGGACGAATGAAGAAGAAGAAGAAGAAGAAGAAGAAGAAAATGAAGAAGATGAAGAAGAAGAAGAAGAAGAAGAAGAAAAGGGTGTTAAAATAAAGAGTCTATAAAGGGAATTAAAAAAAGCGGTTAAGATTAGCAAATAAGGCCGTAGGCCACACCCCGCAGGGGTGCCTGTGTAACCAAGCTCTTCCTGTTAAGGAAGAGAATAGCAGCTTGTATATATATATATATATATATATATATATATATATATATATATATATATATATATATATATATTAAGAGAAAGATAAATTTCACGTAAATGAGCAATGAAACAAGAAACAGGAGTTTTTAAAGGCAATTTCTAGAAAGGGACATTAGAAGACACAAGGATGAAGGAGAGCAAAGGACGGTACAATGAAGGCAATCCATACTGAGAACGTAGAAATAACGCCAGGGTTAAAAGTTTGAATTATCCTGTCCTAGAATCGAACACAGTTCTTCTGATTGCCGGTCAGATGCTCTACCATTAAGCTACCAGAGCACAGTGAATTAAACCCTCCCAAAGCGTCACCTTATCAAACTCAATATATATATATATATATATATATATATATATATATATATATATATATATATATATATATATATATATATATATATATATATGAATATGTACCACGGAAGGAAACTGAATAAAAGGCGGATTGGAGTTAGTACTTTCGTCTATTCGACATTTTCAAACTGAATGGTAAGAAAAATAAGACACCCAGTATTTATACAAAGCACGTTTCCCTGGGATGAGGTCAACATTTTAATGCCATCAGATAAGTCGGATTTTAGAAAAAGTGCTAAAATTGGATCTAGCGAAAACAGCCCTGGGCTAATGTTGAGATTACTCTCCTTTGTGTGGAAGATTAAAAATGATTCCAGGATATTTCTCTTTATAAAATAATTACTATGGATTATAGTATCAGTTTCCTTCCGTGGTAAATATTCATATTTATACTCGTAGTTATCACGCGCTAACTTTTGTGATATTTCCCATATATATATATATATATATATATATATATATATATATATATATATATATATATATATATATATATATATATATATATATATATATATATATATATATATATATATATATATATATATATATATATATATATATATATATATATATGGATTCAATTGATCCGTTCTTTATATATATATATATATATATATATATATATATATATATATATATATATATATATATTGCTTGTATCCACCGCTACATTTGTCAACGTAGAACCGACTGCGCACCGACCGCTTATCCCTAATGAAGCCATTGCTTGGCCACCGTTGTCCACCTAAGAGGTTTGTAAACGTAAAGTGTTATTCAAGAGATATTATTTTTAAGCCGTAAATTTGGCAAGAAATAATCTTTTCCTTTATTCTAGTCGACCTTCCTCTATGAAGAGTTTGGTATTATTCCATTTCATTTTTATTTCATTCATTATTATACTCATTTCCTCCTCCCCCCATTTTAGTTTATTGTCTATAAAAAAATAGTTAATTTTTTTACTCAAATATTACTGAAATATTTTTGGATACCCGCCAATAGTTATTTATACTCGTATATTTGTTTTGCTATATGAGCTAATTAGATATTTTAACATTCACTCTTGTTGTGAAGTTGTTATAAACATATTCGAGGGATTTTTTTTATTAACAATTACATTTATTTATTATTCTTTAATGTATCCTTTAATTGCTGCTAAATGCCTTGGTAAAAAGCCGTGTTTAGGTTATCTCTTGAGTTGGAAGAGAAAGACATTGATTCATTTAATATTTTCACTGCTTTGTAAGAAATTGCTACGATTAATTATGCTACTTTCAATTTTGCTTAATTGCCGAGCGCATAGTTTAGTTTTAGATTGACCATCGAACTTAAATTTCACTTTGCCATAACGGCTATGCTACGTATGTATAGTCTACAGTTAGGTATCCTCTGGATTTACATCTTCCCCTCGTAGTCAGCCATATACACAGGTTTTGAGGGAGAAGACTTCTGCGGAAATCGAATTTCCAACAGGATAAATAAGTTCTTTGTTTGAAACCTTTTTATTTTAAATTTTCACCCTCCTAATTTTCAAGACAGTAGATTTGTTTTGTCCTTCAAATTAACTAACTTGACGGTTTACTAATCAAAGGATTCCTAATCTCTCATTGCGTTCTTAGCCTTTTTGAATTTAAATATTTGCTTACATCTTATTTTTAAATTAAAATTGATCCTCATTTTATTATTCAAGTAAACATGTTTAATAGTGCTTTCAATTTTGTACTCCATAGCGCGTGGCTCATTAGTCTCATCGACTAACCTTATTTTCAGGCAGATTTTCCCTTCACCTTACTTCACCATTTATGTAAGCCCCACCTACTCAAGGTTCTATTCTGCGGTATGGATCCCACGTAACTGAGGGTCCTGACTAGTATTCTATGAGAAGGTTACGCTCCTCCTTTGGGCAAGATTGAAGCCGGACACTTAATCTTTCACCTGAATATTCCAGCTTAAAAGTGAAATTCAATCAGGTAGTTTTTACATTGGTATTTATGTTATCGAATATGTTTTATGCGCAACCCATAAAAGTCAGGGTCTTCACTATTCGTCTTTAGGTAATTTTGAATAAGACGGGCGCACCCGTTTTAGGCTACTAAATCTTGGAATACTTCTTGGTATCGTTTTAATAGTGTCCTGAGATTCATATTTCGATGGGGGAGGGGGTCTCTCACCCTTTATTAAGTCAGATAAAGACAATATTTTACACCTATTCTGCAACGCAAGAATTCTTCTACAACGCCGCCTTGGAATGCCATGAGATTGCTTAAGTTACGCTCGCGCGTTTGTTTTTAACAATGTTAGTTACTTTTTATTTTCCGAACAACGATGTATAAAGTTAGGGATAGTAAGGTATTTAAGCATGTTTAATATAACTTTATGTTCAAAAAGGAAGTTAATAAATTTCGATTTATCCTCACACAAAAGGTTTAGATCGCGAACATAAACTTATACAGAAAGAGGTGGCCTGACCTACGTGCGAATGAATTTACTAATGAACAATTTAATTTTCGTGGTGACAGAAGCGTTATTTCCTGAGGTAATAAAAAATTGTAAATCAAGGTGGAGCTTTTAAAAATCAGTTTTTTTGGAAACTTTTTTTTCGAACGCAAGCCTCCACCCCGAACCAGAATCTTGGTGGACTAGTTTATTTTTCCTCGGAGGGGGGGGAGGGTGATAAATGCTAATTCATTATTTCGAAAAGCGCCTGGAGAAAATCGACAACTCAGGGCAAAGGTTGGAAATAGACACCTTAGGAGAAGCGGAGATAAATACAAACTAGGATAACATAACATAACATAACATAATTTCACGGATGACAAAAGCCACAAGGGCCTATCAAAGGTCATCCAGATTCGTCAAAACCCACCCACAAAAAGCACCATCACCAGGGGAAAACAAAATCAAAGTCCCCCACCATATAATATAACAGATGACAAAAGCCACAAGAGCCCATCAGAGGTCATCGGAGTCAAACGGCCTCTTTTTTAAGGCACCTAAACTCCCAAGAAAACTACATCCAGAGAACTGTGTCCACAAACAAGGGTATCACCAATCAAGGCTTGTCAAGAACTAAATCATGCAGCTATAGATATATACAAATAATATTAATATATAGAAAAATTAGGAACCATCACAACCTTTCCTCCTCATAAACTCATCCAACCTACTCTTAAATACATTTAAATATGGACTACCTACTACCCTCCGTGCCAATTTGTTCCAGAAGTCTACCACTCTATTGGTGAAAAAATATTTCTTAAATCCAACCTACACCCTTGCTTTTTAATTTTCAAGTGGTGACCTCTAGTCCGATTTCCATCTTCTAACTCAAAAAACTTGCTAACATCCAATTTATCTATCCCGGAAAATTTTTTTAAAGAGCTCAATCATATCCCCTCTCACACACCTCCTTTCGAACGAGAACATATTTAATACCCTCAGTCTATCTATATATTCAAGGTGCCTCAGGGAAGGAATAATCTTTGTTGCCCTCCGTTGCACTGACTCAAGAAGGTTAATATTGTGTCTAAAATGTGGGGACCATGCCTGTATACAGTACCCTAGATGTGGCCTAACATAAGAGTTATAATGCTAAATTGAAGAGGTTTGTCATTAAATCAGGTAAATTCAAAAGACTAAAGGTTGACAAGAGGATTAAAATACCGCCTAAGCAATTAGGGAGGGAGAAAATCTGAGCAAGAGATTAACCTCAGAGGTCAGGATTGAAACACCAAGGTAGAATAAGTACAAATGTTCTAAAAACTTGACTCAAATGAAAATAAATACGCAGACATAAACATAAGGCTACATAGATGCACAAAAAATAAAATTTAATAGTTTATTAAAATTAATATAAATATTTAGTCTCAAATTAAAAGTTTTGACAGTGCATTGTGAATATAATTTAAAAAATAACCATCAAATTTATATAAGCCAGGACTTAAATTAAAATTTGGGAATTTACTAATAAAGGTCGATTCAATGATATTTCGTGAAATTGCATCGTTATTATGACAGATGATTTTAGCAGAATTCCAATCAATTTTGTGATTAAGATATGACATATGAACATAAAATGAGCTGCTTTCTTCGCCACGACGGACATTATATTTATGCTGAGAAATTCGTTTTTTTAAACATTTACCTAATTGGCCAAAGTAATATTTAGAGCAATCGATACATTTTACGCAATATACATTACCAATAGGTGAAGGGGCGTTCTTGAGTAATAGTTTAGAGATAGTATTATTATAGTTAAATACTACACAAATGCCTAGAGATTTTAAAATATGAGGGAGAGAAGCAAATGATGGATTGAGAGAGTATTCTTGTTATTAAAAGGCGCGCGAGGTTCAAAACGATAAAAAGACATTTTAGCTAACTGAAGGCATTTATCAAAGAAATTAAAAAGGATAGCAAAATTTCAAGGGTAAATTTGAAATAGAACAGAATGGAAGTATTCCTTTCCTTGATTTATTAATACACCGCACGCCTTCTGGTTTCAAATTCTGTCTATGGGAAACCAATTAATTCTTATATTCACTTTTACTCCTCTCACCATATTAAAG
The DNA here is from genome assembly GCA_963969495.1 of Ceratothoa steindachneri. Lineage (NCBI taxonomy): Eukaryota > Metazoa > Arthropoda > Malacostraca > Isopoda > Cymothoidae > Ceratothoa > Ceratothoa steindachneri. The sequence continues at coordinate 91,573,364 of OZ018332.1, read as the reverse complement.
TCAAAATATCTATTTTTATTTAAATGTTTCTCCATCCACTTCATTTTGTTAGTCCTGAATTCTTTGACTTTGAAGTGTACAAAACTTTTGGGATCGGCCATAAACTTTGCTATCCTTTTCATTTCCTTGATAAATGCCTTAGTTAGCTAAAGAGTCTTTTAATCGTTTTGAACCTCGCGCGCCTTTTAATAACAAGAATACTCTTTTAATCCATCCTTTGCTTCTCTCCCTCTTATTTTAAAATATCTAGGCATTTGTGTAGTATTTCACAAATGCCTAGATATTTTAAAATTATACAGAAAGCATAGAATGCTTTGAGGATAATTTTTTGAATCAATTTGTTAATGAGCCAACAAGGGGGGACAATATATTAGATTTAGTACTTTCTAACAGTGATCATTTAGTTCAAGAATTGACTGTTGGGAAAGCATTGGGAAATAGTGACCATCAGATAGTTCGTTTTAACTTGGGAATTGAGAAGGGTAAAATAACCGAGAATGCTGTAAAAGTTCCAAATTTTCATAAGGAAGATTATGTAAAACTCCGAAGCTTGCTAAATTTTGTAGACTGGGATGTAGAATTCAGAGGTAAAAATGCTTATGGGATGTGGGATACTTTCAAGCATAAAATAAATGTAGTCCAAGAACAATGTATCCCAATGAAGGCCATTAGGAACAAAAGTAGGAAACCATTATGGTGGAATCAGGAGATAGCTAGAAAAATTTCAGAGAAGAAAAGGGCATATAAAAAATTACAGGTAGATAAAAATATTCAAAATTTAAGTGATTATAGAATGGCTAGGAATGAGTTAAATAAGATTATAAATAAGAACAAAAGGGTGTCAGAAATTAAATTAGCTCAGGATAGCAACAAAGATCCTAGAAAGTTCTTTAGTTACTATAAAATTAATAATAAGTCTGGCAGAGTTAAAATAGGGCCTATCAAATATGAAGGGGTTGTAAGAGAAACTGATGAGGAAATAGTTGAGGTACTAAATGGTCATTTTGCATCAGTATTTACAAAGGAGAAACTAAATAGTCTTATGTATAGTACTCATGGGTCAGGGAAAGAGGTGTTTACTACCATTAGTATGGATTGGAGGACGATAAAAGAACTAATAGGTGAGTTAGATACTACCAAGGCCTCCGGCCCTAATAATATTAATTCTAGGATACTTAAAGAAGGGGTAGAAAGTATCTCAATAGCTCTGGAGAAGTTGTATATTAGGTCACTGGAATATGGAGAAAACCCGATGATTGGAAGAGAGCGAATGTAGTCCCCATTTTCAGGCAGGGTAGTAAAGAGGATCTAAACAACTTTAGACCGGTTAGCCTAACTCCTGTGGTCTGTAAAATTCTTGAGAAAACAGTTGAAAAAGGGGTTTGCCAGCATCTAGAGAGGAAGGGGTTAATCAGTGATGCTCGGCATGGGTTTAGATCAGGTAGATCATGTTTGACTAATTTACTAGACTTTCTGGAGTTTGTAACAGATCATAAGAACATAAGAACATAAGAAAAGAAGGAGGCTGCAAAAGACCATTCATGGCCTACACTTGGCAGCTCCTGTTCCAGTCAACACACAAAAGATTTCTTACCAGAGAAAAGTCATCAACATTGTAACCCTTTACAGGAGTTCGTCAGATCTAATCTACAATATACATAAAATGCACTACTTTAAGTATATATTATTGGCAGTGAATTACAAATTTTATTCAACTCTTACAGTTTAAGATCAAAATGATATCAAAGCTATAAAATTTCAATGAATTGACAAACAATTTGTAAATATGGTGTTCACTTATAAAGTTAATTACATGAAAAATATCAAAATAAACAACCTTTTTATGGCTGTTTCTAATAACCAGGAGCTGTACCTTTGTTTTTTATATTTAAAAAAAAGGTAATTTTAATTTCTATATGTCAAATTAGGAGCTTAATTGTGAAAAAATATGTAGAATTGACAGAACTTATAAATATGGTGCTCACTTATGTGTTAGTTACATGAAAACTGCTAGCATAAACTTTTTTTTTACTGATTCAAATAGCCAAAGCAGAGGCCTTCATTTTTCACATCTATAAAATATTTTCAATTTTGATACCCCAGATGTCAAATCTTTACCTCAAATTTTAGCAAATGTATGATTTTTTTTCAACCTAGAGTTCTAAAACTTTCATATTTGGATTCCTTGTCTTTTCTGATTTTAAATATATATACTTCAAAATGCCCAAGGTCATTCTCCTGAACTGTTTGGTCAGATTGAATTTAAAATTTCAGAAATGGATTTAGGGCCCCAATACTTCCTATAAACCAAATTTCAGCAAAATCAGAGAAATGAGGGTGTTAAGCACTGGTTGATCAGACAGAGACTGCCCCAATAGGACTAGGGGTCAATTTTGATACTTAAAAATTAAAAAACAGAGGTGAAAGTTGGATGTTAGAAAATATTTTTTCACCAATAGTGGTAGATTACTAAAATAGTTTGCCACCTGAGACAGTAGACAATCCAAACTTGAATGTTTTCAAATGCAGATTAGATAATTATATGGGAAGGGAGGGTTAACTTTGTGGATGCAGTTTATTATGATTGTATATTATGATTGATTTGGATTTTTACATGATTTTAAAGCACAGAGTACATATTTCCCATTCTTGCAAGAACTCAAATGGCGAGTCCTGTGGATGGTTCTAATTGTATATTGTATTCACCATTTGAATTTCTGCAAGAATAAGAAATATGCACTCTGGTGCTTTAATTTAAAATCTTGCCTTGATAGTGATTATTTAATTCTCTTATATGCTTATCATATTTAATTTTAAATCGCCTGGCAAATCATTTCATGGGTCCACGACCCTTTGAGTGAAGAACTTCTGCCATAGAGTTCTGTTGCCTTCCTTCTTAAAGAGTTTTCTGTTATGACCTCTAGTAATCCCTTGTGCAGGCTAGAAAAACTTCTCAGGCTTAGACACAAAGTCATATCCTCCCATGATCCTGAACATTCATTATATCTCCCCTATTTATTCTATCGTCAAGGGTAGTCCACCCAAGTCTCTCCTCATAGGTCAATGCTCCAAATCCTGGTACCAGCTTAGAAGCTTTTCTCTGAACATTCTCCATTCTTTTTATATCCTTCTGCAGGTAAGGAAGGAGACCATGCTTAAATAGCATACTCAAGTTATGATCTATCATAAGCTTTATATAATATTCCTACAGACTCAACATTCAAGGAGTGAAACTTCTGCTTAACCTGCTTGAATACAAAATTAACTTTCTTCACAGACTGAAATCTGCTTCTCAAATTTCAAACCAGATGAGAGCAGCACTCTAAGGTCTTTCTCAAAATCAGAAGAAGCAATTTCAGCTCCATTAATTTCATTATTACTACCTATATGCAGAACAAATCACTTTCTTGCATTAATTGATATCAACCATCGATGTGACCACTCCTCATATCTTCCTGCAATCTTACAATGTCTTCAGGTACCTTGATTTCATTATATACCTTAGTGTCATCTGCAAATATCTTGATCTTTGACATTATTGCCCTGGGAAGATTAATATAAATGGCTAAAACCACTGGTCCAAGTACAGTCAAAGGCCTTTCTCAAGCCCAGCTAAATTGCATCAACTGGGTTACCATTATCGAAACAGTCAGTCCAATACTCACAAAGGACCTAAAGCCCTCTATGCAGGTCGCAGCAGCTAGGGCAAATTCCATCATCAGACTCCTACAAAAACTTACACATGTATGGATGCTCAAATGTTCCTTCCCTTGTATAAGGCACTGATAAGGCCACGGCTCAAGTATTGCATCTAGGTCTGGTCACCATACTCCAAGAGGGACATGAAGAAGCTAGAGCAGGTCCAGCGGTGAACGACCAAACTTGTCCCTGAACTGGCAGACTTCCCCTATGAGGAGATCAAGTAGATAAGGGAGAGAATGTAGATATAATTTACTTAGATTTTAGTAAAGCATTTGATAAGGTACCACATAGGAGACTAGTTCATAAATTAAAAATGATTGGGATATGTGGGGGTGTTTCAAATTGGATAGCTGAGTGGCTGAAAGACAGGAAGCAAAGGGTAGTGCTAAATGGTGTAAAGTCAGAGTGGAGGGATGTTATCAGTGGGGTTCCTCAGGGATCAGTTCTCGGTCCATTATTATTTGTCATCTATATAAACGATCTTCGGGAGGCAGTTAATAATAAAGTGTCAATTTTTGCGGATGATACCAAATTAGCAGCTGTAGTTAAAGATATTTATCATAATTTTAAAGTGCAGGGGGATTTAAATAAATTGTTATCCGGGGCACATAAGTGGCCAATGACTTTCAACCTTGATAAGTGCAAAGTTATTAACATGGGAAAAGATAATAGAGAATTTAACCATGAAATGGATGGGCATTGGCTGAGCTCAGTAGAGGATGAGAAAGATCTAGGAGTAGTAATAGATAAGTCATTAAGGTTTTCTAAGTAGTGTATTGAAGCAAGAAATAGGGCAAATAGAGTGCTGGGTTTCATTAAGAGAAATGTCAGTTACAAAAGTAAGGAGGTTATTCCTAAACTCTATAACTCTTATGTTAGGCCGCATCTAGAGTACTGTATACAGGCATGGTCCCCACATTTTAGATACGATATTAACCTTCTCGAGTCAGTGCAACGGAGGGCAACAAAGATTATTCCTTCCCTGAGGCACCTTGAATATATAGATAGACTGAGGGTATTAAATATGTTCTCGTTCGAAAGGAGGTGTGTGAGAGGGGATAAGATTGAGCTGTTTAAAATTTTTTCTGGGATAGATAAATTGGATGTTAGCAAGTTTTTTGAGTTAGATGATGGAAATCGGACTAGAGGTCACCACTTGAAAATTAAAAAGCAAGGGTGTAGGTTGGGTTTAAGAAAATATTTTTCACCAATAGAGTGGTAGATTTCTGTAACAAATTGCCGCAGAGGGTATTAGGAAGTCCAAATTTAAATGTATTTAATAGTAGGTTGGATGAGTTTATGGGGAGGGAAGGTTGTGATGGTTCCTAAGTTTTGTATATATTAATATTGTTTGTATTTATCTATAGCTGCATGATTTAGTTCTTGACAAGCCTTGATTGGTGATACCCTTGTTTGTGGACGCAAATCCTCTGGATGTAGTTTTCCTGGGAGTTTGGGTGCCTTAATAAAAGAAGCCGTTTGACTCGGATGACCTATGATGATCCCTTGTGGCTTTTGTCATCTGTTATATTATATGGTGGGGGACTTTGATTTTGTCTTCCCCTGGTGATGGTGCTTTTTGTGGGTGGGTTTTGACGGATGTGGATGACCTTTGATAGGCCCTTGTGGCTTTTGTCATCCGTGAAATTATGTTATGTTATGTTATTAATATTAACATTAAAAACAAACGCACGAGCGTTACATATGCAGCTCATGACATTTCAAGATGGCGTCGTGGAAGAATTCTTGAGTTGCAGAATCGGGTTGAAATATCGTCTTTTTGTGAATTTATAAAGGGTGACAGACCCTCTCCGCCATCGAAATATTACTCCTAGGACACTATTTCAACGATACGAAGTGTTACAGGATTTGGTAGCAAAAAACACGTGCCACATCTTATTCAAAAGTACCCTACTTTATTCGGAAAGCGTTTTCAGGGTCATTTTAGTATTATTTTGCGTTAGTATTCTCGAAACCTAACGGAAAGAAAATTTTCCCCACAACGTCGTTGTCAGCCATATTGAAATCGGTTCATGTTCATTTCGCATTCTATATTTGTATTCTAATTATAAACGACAATACTAGAAATTACTGTGAGGCATAATCCATAACACTATATTTAAGTAGGCAATGCCATTTTTTTAACAGTTTGAATTTTAGTTTGTGAGTCACCTAAGAATATTTGAAGTTTTATCAGTTTTTTTCTAGGAGTTCAGAAAAATAAATATGATTATCGAATGTTTTGCAATAAAAAAAACTAAATATAAATCGTGAAAATAAAAAAAAATGTATTAAAATTAAGGCATGTTTTTTTTTCGTATATAAAAGCAAATTGAAATGGGGAATAAAACAGCTCTGAGGTTTTTTTTTAAAAATTCCGATAAAAGTTTTTTCTTACCTTTAGGTATAGAAAATAAGAATGGATCTTAAAAAAGCTAGACAAGAGTAAATTATTAGAAGATATATACTGGAAACCTTTTATATTTTTGACCAAAACCCCGTTGCTAGAGCTAGATAAGCCGTGAGGAGTGGCGAAGCCGCTCCTCTTGTTAATCCATAACTAAATTATCTGTTAAATTTACCTCGAAGTGACTGTCGATTTCTGAGAGGTAATTAATTTAGTATATTCAATTCACGTGGATAGTTTTTTTTGTGAATTTGTATTCACTTAAGTATTCAGTTTTTGAAATAATTTTTGCCTGTATAAAGTTTATATTTCTAACGCCGTCTATCGGTTTTTACACTAATTTAGGTTCTTGCAAATTGTGCCCAGTCTCGATTATTATTTAATTCTTAGAGTTTAAAATTCATAGGTATAAATAATTTATATTTGTTAGCAATTTTCAATCTTTTTTTCGATCATTTATAGACATTTTTTCGCGTAGACTAAACGACGTGAGTATTGAATAAAGAAATATCTAATTAGTCCTTCCTTTCTGTATATAACTTCAGCTTTACTCAACTCCACTAGCTTCCTTGTTTCTGTTTTGCCCCCAAAATTGGTAGTATATTCCTGAGAATAAATATATTCTAAACATACTTTGCAATTTTCAGGAAAAAGCCAAACTATTCAGGGGACCGCAGATGACTGCCCGCCCGTCATGTTCCATGTTAGACACAAGCTTAACGCCATCATCTACATCAGCGCCTCTTTGTGTTTGTCCCACGAAGATCCGTTCAAGTGGATGGAGCTTGTAAACATGTTGATGGACGCCCACAATCTCGGAAATCATCACAAGACAATGCAAATTGCCCAAAGTGACCCCTCAACTATCTTTTCGTTATCTAGCGCGATATTGCGTTTGGGAGTTTTATGTGACTTAAGGTCTGCTTTCAGCTTTGAGTTGGCAAGTCCCAGATGGAAAGAGTGCGTGAGCTAAATACCACTCAAGTTATTGAGGACACTAAACTCCTCTTTCCCTGGCTCACCTGAGGAGGTTTGCCCGTAATGAATAAAAAAATTCGTTTTTTTCACCGCTCCGGAGGGAGAATTTCACTAGAGGCGTACTAAGCACATTCGTCTGCGATTAATTGTCGGTAGGCCGCGTAACCTGGGCAAAATGACCGATGAATTGTAAATATAACCATGGGTACTATAACGTTTCAATTAGTACTACCATGTGTCCTAACCCCAGTACTAATCATGGTAGTTGTTTGCAGGTCTAGAAATGGGTGGCGATTCCAGTCACACGATCACAGTGGAATAATGTTACGATCCAGCCTTCGCCTCGCAGTAACCCTCCCTCAGATCTTGTCCTTCATGCAGTTAAATCTTCGGAAATTAAGACTAAACCTTCAAATATCTCAATCTTCGTCGAGTCTTTCGGTAGACTTTTCTCAGAGCAGACGTAGATAGTCTTATATTGGGACTCGATTTAGTTTCTGACCATGGCTTTTTGGTCGCTTATCGGAAGCGCAAGCTGCTAGCCGTACCACTTTATAATCTGTGGATACTTTTACCCTTCGTTAATTTATCTCCTGTTATCCCGTCTTCCTTAAGCTGAACCTCACTTCAACGCATTCTGCCTCGTAAGAAAATGCAACTAAACAGTGATTCATCGAATAGAGACGACAGGAGGGCCACGTTTTGAACATCCTAGACGTCTAGCTCCACATAAACCTTTTAAAATGCTTGGAAAGATTGAGTATATGATAGAGGTTAATATTGCTCCTCCGTCAATCAGTGGTAGATCCAGTATCAAAATTGGGAGGGAGGGGGGGGCTACCCTGAATTCCTCCCTTTGAGTAGTCTGAGAAAAGGGCATTGATGATTTGGTTATCTTACACAGTATTGATAATTCAATAACTAACTCACACAGGAGTGAGCACTATCTCTCTCAGATCAGATTTTTTTACCCAAACATCAGAAAATTATGAATTGTAGGTTTTTTACGTCAGATACGATATAATAATGAGTTAAATAATTATTTTTGAGATTTACCTGTATTTTATGCATGTATCATATAAGGTACCTTCAATCGCAACGGTTTAAAAAACTATAAATATTCTATATTATTACATAACTCTTTCTGAATAGCAGAATACAAATATTGTTTAAAAAAGAAATATAAACATAAACGTGTCTTAAATTTGGAGGGAAGGCTTCACTCCCTTAGCCCCCATACCTGGATCCGCGTCTGCCATCAACGTCTCCTTTGGCCACTCTATGTAGTGCAGAAACCTACGCTCTACATCCGGTGACTTCATGGTTGGGAGCGATTACTGAGCTTTGGACGCCCGTACTGTCAAGGACAGGTACATTTGAACGTACATATTCGATTTCACTTTGGTTGTTCTTTTTTCTCGTCTTAATCTTGTTCTACTCTCAATTAGATCTCTATGATGTCTCAAAGACAGCTATCACCCCTCCTTTTGGCTCGTTTAAGGTTCTTCGAATGCCTTATAGTTTTAGTAAGACTAGCCAGACCTTTCAACGTTTCATCGAGTTTTTCCTTCGTCTTTTGTTGCATAGACAACCTCGATAGCATCTTCGTCTGTCGAGGAATATCTTTCTCACCTTTATTAGGTGTTTATGTGTCTTAAATAGTAGACATTGTGATAATTACTTCTGAGCGTTTTTTCCGATGTCTAGCAATGTCTCTTTCCTCGGATACAATGTTTCTCCTAGCGGAATTTGTCATCTAGATTAGAAAGATTTCGTTCGAATCACGATTCTCTGCTGCCTTATTGGCTCCAATCACCTCAACGTTTCTTTGATATGGTTAATTTCTACCATATATATATATTCGTTCCTAACTAGGCACACGTCATGCAGCGTTGAACATTCTGGGTTTGAAACCTAAGAGAAACACTTCTCTACAGATGTCTCTTGAGGAGTGCAAAGCGTTTTTACGCACCAAAGAGGCCATTGCCTCCGTTGTTTTCTTGCTTAATCCTTGCCATTGGGGCCCCATCAGCGTTGACTCAGACGCTTCCTCAACTCGCGTAGGAGCGAGGATTCAGGAGAAAAGTGGTGACTTTTATCAACCTATAGCTATATTCTCCCGAGCTTCTTTAAATTTTTTAAAGTTGTAAAATTCGCTATATAGGAAAATCATTGGAATGAAGTCGTAGTCGGTCAATTTCGTCCATATTTGGAAGGGCAAAAATTGAACATTTTAACCAACCCAGCCATTTAGTTGCTTCTCTTTCGACTCGTGGAACTTTTGTGCATTCTTTAGTTGATTCTTGCCTTTTAGATTTCATCCTGTAGCTTACGATTGATTTTAGTCATACATGTCATTTTTTTTGGGCAGTTCAGGGATTTCGAGCCGCAATGTTCCCGCTGTCGCCCCTCGCCCATCCGACGACATTGCATGCTCTATGTTCGAGAATCAAATTGTAGGCTAGCTACCCCAGGCTTATCCTGCTAGAATTTTATTTATATGACTGTCGTGGGTCCTCATTCTTCTCGCCTATCGTCAGCAGGTTTTCGACCAGGTTCATGCTCTTTCGCAATCAGGTGTTTTAACGACTAAAAACTCATTGCGCATTGATTCATGAGGCTGGGAATGAATGATGACGTTGAAAAATTGAATCGTGCCTATTTTTTTTACTAGCGAGATAAAGTCACACTATACCGTGTTTTTAAAAGGTTTTGTTACACTCATATTTTTTTTTTATTTTTCGAGAAGTTTGCGTGTCTGATAGATAAAGTTCTGTCAAACAAACTTAAAGTTCTAATTTTCCAGCACGTGTGTCGAGATGAAAGTGAAAAGATCGAGATCTCTTCTCTCCTCTGCGTGGGCCACAACAAGCCCTACATCGCCAATCGTCTCAACGTCAGCCGGATGACCGTCCACAGAGTCGCAGAGAGGCTCAAGAACGGGAAAGATCTCATAGATTGATCTTGTTCAGCCAGACTTCAAGTTGTAAACCGTTTAGATGTGAGAAAGTCATTCGAAAGCGCTCCAAAGCTCAAAATGACTCAGCTCGCGAAGAAGAACATCTCGGTGGCCACGGTGCCCAGGGCCATCAAGCAGAATGGCGGCAGGAGTTTGGGATGCGTGGAAAGGCCTCTGCTTTTGGGAATTTAAAAGGTCCAATGAGAAAAGGTAAGTGAGCTGCTAATCAAACCGGCATTAAAGACAGAGGCCCAATCCATTCATGGCTCACCTGAAGGAACTGACTCAGCTGAAGGGAGCCATGCCTGAGAACATTCGCCCTCTATTGGTGATAAGAAGTCCACATACCCTGGGAACTGGCAAAAGTTGCAGACAGGGCTCGTTTACTAATATTTTCGTAGACTGGGAAAACTTTTCCTTTACTAATGCCCCAATCATTGTTAATGATTGTAAATGCATACAGGTCCAGGATGTGACGCACCTGTTTAACAACCGGCCGGCCAGGGTTTAATAGTGTAACAGTACCTATTCGTCATACAGTAGCAATATCATGGAAGAAATCCTAAATAACTAACTCATCGTCAACCTTTTCCTCCCACTATCCGGCTAATCTTTCACACAATCTTCTCAATCTGTCAAGTGGTTCAGGGGTCAAATTCCTCTGCCTTTTCTTCTCTCATGGTGACAAACCTTTCCTTCTCTCGGATTTAGCTCTTCTTGTGGCTAATTCCTTTTATATTTGGACCTAGGGAAAGAGGAACCTTTAGGTTTACCTCGGTCCCCGTCGAGGGTTTTCTATATACCTTCATTATTACTGATGTAGACAGCCATATATTGAACCTCGATTGCCTTTTTGCTTTTTGACCATGACCTCTTGGTCGATTAGTGGAACCGTAAACTCACCGAATGCACCACTTCTCTCACAGATCGTGGGTCACTTATCAAAGTTCTCTCCTCTTCGTCAGTCCCCTTCAGCCGCACTTCAAAGTCAACGATTTATGCACGAGTTTATGCTCGTTCTCTTCCTCTTTAGAAGAAATGACGAATAAACAGTGTGATTCACCGGAATTAGACCAGAGTATGGCCAATTATTGGTCGTCCTAGATGTCTAGCCTCACATAGACTTTCTGGAATGCTTAAGAAGTCTGAGTATATGCTAACTACTGGCATTGTCCGTCCGTCAATGTCTTGGGCTCTCTAAGCCACAAAGTGATGAAGTCTACACATGATAACTTCATGGCTTTAAACGCTCTCACTCTCCCGGAAGGACATGTCTTACGAACCTATCCAATTTATCTTTGTCTCACTTCGGTTGTTCTTTCTTTACTCGTACGAATGTAGTTTCAAATCCCCCAATGGCTCTTTTAAAATATTATGACTGAATTATGAATTTAGTAACAGTAAGAAGATCTTCCACGGTGGATGGAGCACAATGTTAAGAAGAGGTGATTTGATCGAGTGTGTGGATAATGTAA